>JAKOGI010000076.1:197500-580000 GCA_029747015.1 Carnegiea gigantea
GATAAATGACATTATACATGGGATCGACATATAAATGAAAGGATGAGACTGAAACATAAGTAACAATAATATGACATTTGTGCTTAATTAACCTGCATTTAGCATTGTAAAAGTAGCGTTATTTTAGTTCATTGTCGACTAATGGTGCTATTGCATGTTGATGCTCGAGTTAGTTATGGTCTTTATCTATAGTAGGAGTACTCTTACAATTTTATTAAAATTATCAATTGTGGGTACATTTTTATTTTTGGTTAGAAGATGCATTTAGAGTTCTGGGTTTTCATAGGAGTTTAGATCATATAGTTAAATTGTGGTTTTTTTAATACTCTTAGGCAATGTTTGGTTGGATGTAAACAACCTTGTAATGCAAATAAATTCGTAATTGTGTTTTCATTGTCTTGCTTCACTACAAAAAAAAAAAGACCAAATAAAGACGGAATCAGCGGCGAATAAGGCTTATCAGCGACGAAATTTTCATATCAGTGACGGAATTGGGGACAGAAGACGGCTGGCGGATTTTCGCTCGTCCCTGAGTACCTGGCGACAGAATTTTAAAATTCCATTGCAATTAATGACGGAATCAGTGACGGACATTGCGACAAACTTTTTTTTGGCGGGGAAAAATTGGCGGGGCAGGGAGCAACGGAATGAAAAATCCATCGCCACCACCGACGAAAATGGCGACGGATTTTCCGTCGCTGGTGGTGACAGATTGTCCATTCCGTCGCCACCTTCTGCCCCCCAAAAAAATAAATGCTTCCATTCCGTCGCTAAGTTTCTAATTTTTTTAAAAATAACTAACGCTTGTTTTTTATCGTATCCCTTAGTACATATATTTCATTCTCTACAAGAAATTTACAAGAAATTTGTACTCAATCAATATCCAATGGCTTCGAATATGACTTCATTCGAAGCTTTTTCAAGAATTTCAAGTCACATAAAGGTGGAATATCACACCCAGAGCAACACTTCCAACCACGAATTTTGAATTCACAAAGCACAAGTCCCAAATAAAGTTTCTACATATCACAAACTACAAATCCAATCAAACTAGAAGTTGCTAATAATTAAAAGTAACGTTATGTTTACAAAAGAGGGAGAAGCAGGCACCAAATGGGAGCAGAATGAAATAAGCACTAAGGGGAGGGGAATGAAATAAGCACCAACGGTAAGGGAAGTAAGCAGGAAGGTATGTACTCCATGAAGAACCAAGCATGAGAGCCACCAATTAGGGAAAAACTGCAACCAACTCAATCACCAAGATGAGGATCATCCTCTTCCTCTTCCTCTTCCTCTTTCTCATCATCATTATGTTGCGAATGAGGAGTAAATGGTGGCTGAGATCCTAAGCCAGAAGTTTATTGCATTTGGAAGAAAGCTTGGAGGCGCTTATCGATGCTCATCATTTGTTGGCTCAGCTGTTGGTTGCTTTGGGTGAGTAATTTGTTGGATTCCTCTAGTTGCTTACATTTCTCCATAAGCAACCGGTAGCTTTCAACTTGTGAAGTTAGCTTACCCCCCAAGTTGGTTACTACACCCCTTAAGTCATTGAGTTCTTATTGCAATGGCGTATAGCCGGTACCTACTGATAGGCATTTAAGTGAAGTACGCATTAGTATTGCAATTAAGTAAATTCATCTTATAACCATGTTCATTGAAATTTTAATATAAAAACTGTACCGACTCTTTAAGTGGGACTGAAGTAACCAGATTCCCTAATGTTGACAGCCTCATCGCTAATGCCATAAATACGGCCCTTCTTGTTCTTGTACGTCTTCACCTACAACTCATTTGGGTTTGGAACTGGCTGGTTTGGATCTTGAGAATTGTCATCCCTAGTCCCTTAAGAGTTGATGACATTTTGAAAATCAAGTTCAAAGGATTCCTACAATACCGCAATATGCGCAAGAAATCATGTATATTACAATTAATAAAAGTAACGTATACAAGTTTATGTTGAGCTATTAATAAAGATTGAGAATAGCTAATTGCTTACATATGTTTAATGTGATTTCTTGTCAACCCAAGGGTCATCTTCTTTGCCATAAAGTTTGTGAGTGTAGCTGAATAATTCAATAATCATGGGCTCCATCCCAAGTTGTTCCCTTTATGTACGTGCCAGAAAGAATGATGTCAACCATAAGCCAAACTACAGTATTAAAGTTAAAGAAATACATAGCAAATTCATTTACTAGACGCCGCCTATGTTCATACATAGGGAACGAGCCATAGGTGTGGAGAGATGGGCCACCACTTTTTGGAGTACCCAGTCGATTTTTCTGGGTCGTTTCACGCAATTTTTTGTAATGTTCATTCGTCCAGTATTGTTGGAGTCCCTCCCATTGAGCATCACCGAGCCAAACAAGCTTCTTGTTATGCTTCCTTGTTCTGCCAAGGAAGTCTCTCAAGCGTGCATTGCCTCGGTTTTCAAAATTCCTCCTTATACGGTCCTCATGAACCGGATCCCAAGTAAACCACTTCTGTAATCATGAAAACAACAAACACATCAAATAATACAATAGTAATTTATCACGTTCACATAAACTATTAATATGCAGTCACTATAGTTACCTTGAACTCTCCAAACCACAAATCTCGTACTGCTTTGGGCACTTTATCCTAAGTAGGCGAAGCGTCGTCATATGTGCTTTGAAATATAAGCGAAATCCTACTAACAACACCATCATTGGGGAGAAATCTGATTGAACATAACACATCAAATTAATTACTTGTGATGCAAAATTCTTGTAGTAGTTCATAACATATAACAATTAAAGACTTACCCGTTACCATCTGACTCAATCCAAGTCTTTGCTCGAGTGCTCTCATGACTGAATTGTGCTTCACTTTCACCAGTTGTAATGTTCTCTTGGGACTGGTTTATGCTAGGGTCAATGGGCTGGGGATTAGGCCGTACAGTGTTCACAAAATGGGGTTTTGGAGGAATGTTGTAGGCAAATTGGCCGTACATGGTGCTTTAGTTGGGAATGTATGAGGTCTGATGATAGAAAGCCCCAAATAGGGGAGGCATTGGTCCTGAAATACCTGGTATATAAGTAGCCATTGTAGCTCCTGGCTGAACTGAGATATGAGGTACCTGGGGGGAAGATGGATCAATATCCATTGCGGTCGGATCTACAGCAGAGCTCTTACGCCCTCATCCTCTACCTCAAGTGGAGGACTTAACTCGATGAAAACTAGAATCCATGCCTAAAATAGGTGACAACAAATGCAAGTACAAATATGTAATAATTACACATATCAACCGTTTACTCAGACATCATAATGGGTACGTAAGTAACACATATTTTACAAAATTCATTCATACAATAAAAGTAAAGCCATAACCAATAGTTTGACATGCAAAGTACTCAAATACATAAGAATTCATAAGCACTCAATCATCTGCATCATCATCATCATTGTCATCGTCATCGTCATCATCATCATCATTATACAAATGTAAATTTTCTTCTACTGCATCTGTTTCATTATCGTCATCCCACTCGTCCTCTTCATCACCCTCATCATTCTCTACCTCATCTATCTCGTCATTACCCTGAATAAATGAAAATCCCATTTCATCATTAACCTCTTCCGGTGGTGCACTTTCATCCAGTAATGATGTAGGGATGGGGTCATTCACAGGTTGAACGATTATCATCATGTCCGTTTGTTGATAGGCAGTAGGTAGAGTGTACTGCTTATCCACTCTCGCGCTTGGTTTGGTTGGTATAACAACAAGCCAATTGGCCCTATCCCTTTAGCGATCTACATGTGGCACGAACTATATTTGTGAAGTGGTGTTTGGGAAGACAAATGGGTCGTACATTCGGTACCTCCTTGTATGGTGAACCTTAATAAGTTTGCATAGTTTATGAGATCGTTTCCAATGATTCAATGTGGAATCGGACCACTCGCAACTGAATAACACACATCGTTTAAGTGGTTCACCTACATACTCAATTTGGACAATGTCCTTCAGTACACCATAATAATCATTTTCAATATCGCCTTCCCCCGCACCACAAACACCAACACCACAATTATATGTTCGCTTCCCGATGCTGCAAGCTTCTGTGTGGAATTTGAATCTATTTACTCTATGTGCCGTCCACGTCGACACATACCGATTTGGCTTCGCAGCCAATTGTGTCAAGTAGTAATATTTGTCGGTCTCAAATAGTTGAATATAATGCACCTAAAGTGACATAACATGTGGTTTTAGTTAATACAATGCACCTAATTAACTGTTATGTTAAAATTATGAATAAATGAGTTGTAATACTTATATTCTGACTAAACCAATCTGCAAAATGAGTTTCGATGATGGTGTCAACATCAGCGTCGCTGACATTGGGACGTGCAGTTCGGACTTGTTCTGTGAAAATTCTGTCACATTTTATGAAACCTCTCAATATACTTGCGCTCAGAATGATAAACTCAATTGGAAGTTAAGATACCACTCACCCTATATAAGGTTTAACTTCATCACAATTTAACAGCACATGAAGATGGGCAGCAACATATTCGACATCTGTGAGATACCTTGATCTTTCCCTACCAATAGCGGTCCCTTACGGTTCTAACTCAAACAGAGTTAGAAATGATTAATATATTCATTGCCATCCTCATTTCTCCTGCATCTAGTGCGCATGGAGGGCACATTAGAGCCGAAGTAATAGGAGGCGAAGAATGTCCTCTCAGCTTCTAGGTATGCTTCTGTGATTGAACCTTCAGGACACGCTTGTTACTTTATCTTTTTTTTTTCATTCGGCCAAAGAACCTAACAAATTCACAATTGCATTCACTTCTAAGTGATTCCACATATAAGAATTGAGATAAGGTTTCATCGATTACAGTGTACTTTACCTCTTAAATAGATACATCCATCGGTATTGTACTGAACGACCAAGTTGAGTCTCTTCTACCAAATGCACTGCAAGGTGCTCCATTACATTGAAAAAGCCATGAGGAAAAATGGTCTCTAACTTACACAAAGTGATGACAATGTTGCGATGCATTTCCTCAAGCATATCCTCTCAGAATGTTGTTGAGCATAAGTTTTTGAAGAACTGGCTTATCTCAATAAGAGGTTTCAACATATCATCTGGGAGCGCACCAAATGTAATGGGTAAAAGAGTCTCCATGAACACATGACAATCATAACTTTTCATATTGTTGAACTTTACCTCATTAGGGTCCACGATATTCCTCAAATTAGAGCAATATCCATCAGGCATTTGAAACTCCTTTACCGATTCACACAACTCTCTTCGTTTATCTACAGGAAGTACGAACTTCGCTTTTGGTTTAACCGGCTTACCATTTGGGCCTGGATGTAAATGTAATTCTGGTCTATCACATATTTCTGCAATATCCATTCTTCATTTAGCATTGTCCTTTGTTTTCCCATGGACATCCATAATAGTGTTAATAATATTTTCAAAGAAGTTCTTTTCAATGTGCATCACATCCAAATTATGGCGAAGCAATTGGTGTTGCCAATAAGGTAACTCCCAGAACACGCTCTTCTTCATCCAGTTGTGCTCATTTTTCTTAAATCCTAGTATGACAAAGTCACCATTTATAGTTACCATTGACTAATCTTCCACCTCGGCATAAAGTTCTTCCCCTAATAGTCGGCGAGGAGGACCCCCTGTAACAATTTCGTCTTTCCTAAATGCTGTTCTATTTCTTCTAAACATATGATTCCTGGGTAAAAAACACCAATGACAATCGAATCATGATAATTTACCCCATTTCTCAATCTTAAATCCTTTTGCTGTTTCATACATACAGGACATGCCAATTGGCCATTAGTACTCCACCCATATAACATTCCATATGCAGGGAAATTATTGATGGTCCACATAAGTGCAGCCTTCATCTGAAATATATGCCTCGTAAAAATGTCATAAGTCTCAACTCCAACATCCCACAACTCTTTCAACTCATCAACAAGAGGTTGTAAATATACATCTATCTTGTTCTTGGGATTTCTAGGGCGAAGGATTACACAAGTCAAGAACATAAATGGTGTGGTCATACACATTTCATAGAGGAGGTTATAAGATATAACCACCACCGGTCAAATAGAGTATGATCTTGAAGATAAAGTGTAAGGATTAAATCCATCAGCACATAAGCCAAGCCTCACATTCCGAGGCTCTGTAGTAAATTCAGGATACTTGATATCGAAATACTTACATGCTGCCCCATCTGATGGATAACTTAAAACACCGTCCTCACGCCGATGTTTATAATGCCATCTCATGTGTTATGCAGTACTTCTTGATGCATACAACCTCTGTAGTCGAGGTTTTAACGGCAAGTAATGCATCCTTGAGTATGATAATGGATTCTGATTCCTTTGTTATGACCTTTGCCTCTTTCATCTTGAATGCCTGCAAAACTTGCACGCATCCAAGTTTGCGTCCTCCTTATAAAATAGCATGCAATCTTTTCGGCAACAATCAATTTGGACCACATCATTGCCGAGATCTTTTTGCCCATAGTTGTTTGGCACGCGGTTTTTAGGTAGTCACATCTCTTTCATTAATTGAACAATTTCATTAAAACAATTTTGTGGCATATTATAATCAGATTTGATACTCAACAGTCTCGCCACAGCAGAGAGCTCACTGTGGGTCGAACAACCATCATATAAGGGTTGTTGAGCAGTTTGAACCATATTATAAAATGGTTCTCTGCAAGTGCTTGATCCTTCTTTCCTTACATTTTGATTTGCTATTATAGCATCATCAACTATGTCCTTCATCTGATCTATGTAGGATTCATAGTAGTCATTATTAATATGACTTGAACCTCCAACTTCGGAAATTTTGCTATTTGTATACCCAAAATCATATTGTTAAGGTTCTATTTCTCCATGACTTATCCAAAGCCAATACCCTTGCACAAAACCCTTATACATAAGGTGCATTTGGACCTCATCGGGTGTCAAGTACACTCTATTTCTGCATTTCGTACAAGGACATCTATACTTTCCCCAATTCAAAAGCTCTGTCTGTCTACGTACAAATTGATCGAATTGGTTTACTTCATCTAGAAATTCTTGTGTATAACCACTACGATCAGGTAGTAATTTATTATACATTCACCTACGATGTAGAGGGTCATTCATATTCTGTTTAAATAACAATAATCGCATAAGGTATTTGATAAGAATTAATTTCAATTAAAATTATAATAATTACATAAACTACTCAATTATATATTATATATGTTTACGTATAAATTTCTACATGCATCCAAAAAAACTTATAAATTTCTACAAATATACTTATACTCTGACAAATTTCACAAAACTAATGATTCATACAAAGTTGACTATTTTATTCCACCAACATATCAAATTTTAACTTAAAATTATCAAATCTAAGTGTACATTGCATTGGGCAAAATCTTCAGACAAATAAGAGCAACAACTTTATACGAACATCACATTTGAGCAAAATTATAAACTAAAGCATCTCAATCTGCCAACATATCAACTTTCAAGTTCACATCACCAAACCTAAAATCCTAAATTGCATTGAGCAAAATCTCCAACCAAATTAGAGCAATAACCTCACACAAATACCATATTTCAATAATATTATCAATTAAAACATTTCATTCCATGAACGTATGAAATTTCAACTTCAAACTACCAAACCTCAACCCTAAATCGCATTTACCAAATTCTTGTAACGAATTAGAGCAATAATCTCACACAAATACCGCATTTCAACAATATTATCAATTAAACCATTTCATTCCACCACCATATCAAATTTTAACTTCAAACTACCAAACCTAAACCCTAAATCGCATTTACCCAAATCTCGTACCAAATTAGATCAATAATCTCACACAAGTACCACATTTTAACATAAATATGAACTAACTATGAAATTCTAACAATCTAATGCAAAAATGTGTAGAAATTACAACAAATTTAGTTGAAGAAACTTACCTCAAATTTGTTGAAAAAACCGACAAGATGGGCGGGAGAGGGCGGCCCGCGGCTACCGGCAGTGGGGGGAGGGCGGCGACCTTTTCGGCGGCTGGGTGGAGCTGGCGGTGGTCAGACGGAGTTCTAGCGTTCGCCTCTCTCTCTCTCTCTCTATTATCCTTCTCGTCGAGTGAGTGAAACCAGAACTGAGTTCTTCTTTCACTTAAAAGGGGTGGTGACGGACCGGCGATGGAAATTCCAGCGTCAGCCCAAAATTTTTTGAATTTCAAATTTTTTCTTGGCTGGGCGAAGGAAATTCCGTCGCCTGTATAAAAAATTATTTTTTTATCTGAGCAACGGAAATTCCGTCGCCAAGGGTGAATTATGGCGACGGAATTATTGTCTGTCGCCAAGTTTGTCGCATAATCTGTTTTTTTTGCGATGCTGTTTTTCCGTCGCCATATCCGTCGCTAGGTCCATCGTTAAATAATTCTGCCGCTATATTCCATCGTATTTTGAACTTTTCTAGTAGTGCTTGTTTGTAAGAAAGTGTTGCAAATAACAATCACCTTTTAATTGTGATTACCACAAATTATGTGATCATTATTGCATAACAAAGTTGACTACATTACATTACGTTAGATGTCCTAGAAGTGCAAAATTTTGCAAGGTATGGGGTTTTGTTGTATGACCTATCTGGCGTTCAACTTTATACGTGAATTTATGGATAATTACTAAGAGCATCTTCAGCTCAAGTTTCAAATTTTGGAACTCCGATCCACTTTGCGACATCAACAAAACTAACATTTTTGGAACTTACATTGGAAACATCCATGGGAGCTACGAATTTGAAATGGTAGGGCCTGCAGCGAATCGCATGCCCCACGCTGCAAATTCTCTAATGATCGAAAAAAATGAAAGGATGAAAATTGATTCCAAAGAAAAAATTGAAGTAGAAATTAACTAGATGGAAGCATGCATGCATGGGATACAAAATAGATGATAGGGTTAGCCCCAACTTAGCTGGTTGGGACAAAATATTTATATGTGTATTATAAAATATTATACTTTTAATAAATGTTATTAAAATCAAAATGGCTTCTGTCTCATTTTTGGAAAATGGAGAAAAACAAGAAAGGAGACCAGGGCTTTAATTTAAGTTTAAAGTAGGCTGAGAAGTACAGTGACTAGTGGGTCAGGGCAAAATAAATGCATATGATAGGAAACGAACGACAATTATGGTGAGTAAAGAGGTGTTGCAGTTCGTTTAATAGCCTCAAATGCAACATGTGTTCAATTTTTTTTTTTTAATGAAACATTTACTTCCATAATAAGAAGAATTTAAGAGTCTCCATTGATAACTATATTTGTTTTAAAGTCTAAAACTAGCATTTAGTAATTATAATTAATAGCAATTTATTACCTGTTACCTACCATTAAGAATAGTGATTAGTTGTTACCAGAGCATTGACTAGTATTTCTAGCAGTTACTCACAGTTACGAATTAGATAGTTACTACGGCTAACGAAGCTTAGGCAGGTTTTGACTTTCAATACAGTGCCTAGGCAGGGAGGGGTAATGTATGTGATTTCGGCCTTGTGCTTGGAGAACTAGAGGCACAGTTCGCATCAAACCTTGGTTGAGGAAGCATCCTTAACATAGTACTTGAGACGCAAGAAATTGAGGACATCAACGCAGGGGATCTGTGCATCCAATATTATGCAAAGCTGAAATATAATATCAACGTCAGTGCAAAATGCACAGGCCTGAATTTGCATGGTCTGCCCTGACAAATATACCCCTTCTTCCATACACAATATGGTTGCATTACTGGCTCAGTGTATAACTAACCGCTTCAGTTAGGTTGTTATATTCTCCATATGAGCTGGCAATCTGTTAGGAGTTAGTTAAGGCTTCTTTCATCTTCTTTCCACTTCTTGAAAAGCTTAGCTCATTGTGTATATATAAGGATAGGTCATGTATATATTATCAATTCATCAAATTCAATACAACAGTATATCTTTCTGTCTATTCTTGCCCCTCTAATTTCATGGTATCAGAGCACAGGCTCATTTAGCTTCTGTTATCTCTATGGATTCAAACAATGCGAATCAAAATGTCACCATGCCACAAAATTCAAACACAGATGCTTTCAATCCTTCTCATGATCTATTTCTTCATCCCTCACACTATCCTAATAATATATTCTTGTCAATGTATCTAGCATAGGATGAATAATGGAACTGATGCGATAAGATGGTAATCTCTTGGTTAATTCATGATGTGGAGAAGAGAATTTCATATAGCATTTTAGCCTTAAGTTCCTCGAGTCAAATTTAGGTGGATCTTGAGCAGCGTTTTGGTCAGTCTGATGGCACAAATTTTTTCCAAGTGAGGGCAGATCTATACTCAATTTCTCAAGGTAATCAAGATATTGCTACTTATTTTAATGAAATCAAAAAATTGTGGGATGAACATGATTTAATGCTGTTAGTTCCTACCTGTTCTTGTGGAATTAATTGTGCCACTTACAAATATTATCCAAAATGATAGGAAAGGAGCAAATGATTCAGTTGCTTGTGGTTTTGAATGATGTATACAAAGGGGTTAGTGTTGATCCAATGAATGTGTAAGGTTTTGATGATAACAATCCAAATATACTAGTCAATATATTGTGCTTGAGTTGTGTGTTGAGACAGGATCCGAAAAATACTTGAAGCAGTTTGAATGAGCGTGGAGCATCAAAATCGATACATGTGCAAGGAGTCCAACTTATAACAAGAGTCTTAGGCTTTGTATTTGTTTTATTTTTTTAGGTTCTTGTTAATATGCCAATTAGAAGGTTCTTGACTTAACGTTTGCTTTGAATGGTTTTTAGGTATGTCAGAACGCTACCTCAGAACAGTTCTGAGACGTTAGGTCAACAGTGTTTTAAGGCCAAAAATAAAAAAACGAGTTTCAAGTTTTTTTAGAATAATTTTTGGCTGTTGAATTTTATGAAATAATTGGGATTAATTTTTCTGATGTCAGTTGAGTCTTAAAAAAAATATTTTTCCTTTGAAATTGATGTTGAGGGATTTAATCGTACTTTTTAGGGAAGAATGTTTACCAAGTAATTAAATCCCTTGGAGTGGCTAAGATAGTAGCAAAGTGTGGGGGCTTGACCATTGGAGTTGATCAGTTGAGAGGAGTGGTCTTCACTCCCTCCTACTCTTGCACCACAAGTACTTAGTGGGAGAATTGTTCTCTTTTCCCACTCACTCACATTCCTGTATTTAAGTTGCCTTTTTCCTCAGTGTGTGACACAGTTTTTCTAGGGTTAAAAATTATCTTTGTGAGTCGGAATTTTCAGTGAGAAAAACCTGCAAAAAGAGTATTAAGTCGAGTCTTCAATATTGGCATAATAGGGACCGTATTGGACCTTACATTCAACTTGCTTAGAAGCATTCAAGTAAGGTGTTTTTCTCTTTTTTATCAGTGAGATAAGAGAGTGTCCAAGTCTTGGGAGACGTTGGACGTGGTGCTTGTAACTGGGTCTCAGGGTAGACTAAGTTACGTGTGTGATTGTTATCTTTGTAACGTGTTCGGCCTATCTAGTGAAAATATTGCTGAAATCTTACTGTGGTAGGTCGTGGTTTTTACTCCTCAATTACGCCAGAGGTGGTTTTTCACGTAAAAATACTGTGTTTCTTTTATTATCTCCGTAATTATTTTTGTTTCTGCTTCACTCCAAACATGCATTCAAAACAGTTTTCACGAGTGTTCTGGAACAATCGAAAAAGTTGGTAGACACAATTCACCCCTCTCTTGTATCCTTGTGTGATTAAATCTAACAAGTGGTGTCAGAGCAGAGTTCTCATATTTAGGTTAACACCTTGAGAGATCCTGGAAAGATGAGTGCATCACAAGGAATTTTGGATGGTTAATCTGTGACTCGACGACCATATTTCAATGGACAATACTACAACTGGCAGAAGAATCGTACGAAGAACTACATGCAGGCAGATGACTACGAGTAGACCTGAAAAATGGGTCATTCGGTTCAGGTACGGGTCGGGTCAAGTTTGGGTCGGGTCATGTTCAGATTAAGTGGCATTTCGAGTTGCTTCGGTTGGGGTCGGGTATGGTTCGGTTCGGGTCGATTTCGGGTCAACCAATTTTTAGTGAAATGCGCTCGTCATGCCAAAACAAAAAACTATGTAGAAAATTTCGGGTCGGGTATGGTTCGGTTCGGATTAATTCGGATTTCAAGTCCACTTTCGGGTGAGCATATCTCGGATGTCGGGTCGGATATGGCTCCGGGTCGTTCGGTTCGGGTTTCGAGTCTCTGGTCAGTTTTTTCAGGTCTAACTACGAGCTGTGGATGATCATTGAGAATAGCCCTTACACTCCAGTGAAGGCCACAGATGATGGCAAGACCGTCCCTAAGAAGCCACATGAGTTCGACTCGAATGATTTCAAAAAGATGGAGAAAAACGCAAGGGCCAAGAAGCTGCTGTACTTTGGCCTTGGACCAAACGAGTACACTCGTATCTCAGAGTGTGAGTCTGTGAAGAAGATATGGAATGCCCTTCGTGTGGCTCATAAAGGAACCAACAGGTTAAGCAATCCAGGATCCAGGTGTTAATGAGAAAGTACGAGCTGTTCGAAATGAGCGACAAAGAGACGATGATGGATATGTACACTCGTTTTACCTACATCACCAATGAGCTGAAATTGTAGGGGAAATCCTTTACCATCGAAGAATTGGTAAGGAAGATCCTACGGTTTTTGCCTCAATCGTGTGAAACGAAAGTTACAGCTATCCAAGAAGTAAAGAAGATGAACGAGATCTCTTTGGATGAGCTCATTGGGAACCTTCAGGCGTACGAATTGAGGAGAAGCTCCTAGGTGAAGGAAGAAATAAAGAAAGACCGAGGCCTTGCTCTAAAGGCTTTGGAAAGTGATGGCTCGGACTTGGATGATGAAGAAATAGGCATGATAACCCGGAAGTTCAAGAAATTCTTCAAGAAGGCTAGAGGGAACTTCAAGAAGGGAGGTTCTAGCAAGCCAAGGAGCAGTGATCGTGATCAGTTCTCGGGTTGCTTCAGATGTGGGAAACATGATCACGTTGTGAAGAATTGTCCCATGCAAAAGGAAGAACAAGGGTCAGAACAGTTTTGAAACCATCGCAAAAGGTCGTAACAAAGCAAGCAAGGCGTTTCACTAAGGCTATGATGGCAGCCTGGGGTGAAACTTCAGCGGACGAAGAGGATTCTCAAGAAGAAGAAGCTACAGTGCCCCTCATAGCCAGAAGTGCGTCCGAATCGAACTTTGAACCGATCGAAAGTTTGTCCCAACTCAAGGATAAGGTACGTGGTCTTAGCAAAGTTAAAATTGAGGAATTATTGCTTACTGTAATGGATGGATGTGATGCAATAAATGCTGAAAATTGCATGCTTAAAGATGTTTATTCAGAATTGAAAAAGGATGTTAGAATGCTTGAAAGGAACAAACAAGAACTTGAACATGTGAATAAAATCCTCAAATGTGAAAAACTTGAGGCAGATGAAAAGACCCTTGCCTTATGTAAAGATCTTGACACGCTTAAAGACCTTATGAACACAACAGAGAAAGTGTTTAACATTGATCTCTCAAGGCTTAAAAGTGAGTCCCTAGAGCTGACACTTAGGTTAGAATCATTGGCGACCGAAAACAATCAGCTGCTTGAAAAGACCCATAAGGTCGAATCTGAACTTACTCAGAACAGGCACTGGAACAGTTCCTCAGAAGTGCTTAATTGGCTAAACACTCTCCATAACTAAAACAAAAAGGGACTAGGATTTGTGAATAGGCGTGTCATTAAACCAATGAACAAAAAATATGTTGGATTTCAAGAAATATAATCTGTTTTCACTGTGGAAGGACCGGTCAGTATCGCTATACTTGTCCTTTGAGAAAAAGGACCATGGAGAGAAAGTCATTGTATGTAAATAAATGTGGATGAGAAAAGGTAAGTTAACCTTCATGACAAAGAAAATGGGACCCGAGTGGATCTGGGTTCCTAAGACTAACACTTAGCTATTTTACAGGCTAAAGTGAGATGAGGCAACCAACTATGGTACTTGGATAGTGGTTGCTCAAGACACATGATGGCAGACAGATCAAATTTCCTCTCACTTACAGCCTTTGATGGAGGGAGTGTGGCATTTGGAAACGGCAAGTCTGGGACAATTGTCGGCATAGATAAGATAGGTAAATCACTCTCTCACTCTATTAATAATGTGTATTTGGTTGATGGTTCACAACTTAATTTGCTGAGTATATCTCAATTATGTGATAAAGCTAATCACGTTGAGTTTTCTTCAGATCAATGCTTGATTACTAATATCAAATCTGGTGATGCTGTGTTGAGGGGAAAGCGACACAAAAATGTGTATAAAGCGTGCGCTCTTTCACTTCCCTAAAATCATTTGACCTATTTGAGTGCTCTTGATGATGATGTTATGCTTTGGCATAAGAGGCTAGGTCATGCAAGCCTTTCTCTTTTGAATAAACTCATTTCTAAGGACCTAGTAGTTGGACTACCTTCCATCAAGTACAATGATAATAAGGTGTGCGACGCTTATGCTAGAGGAAAGCAAGTTAGAACTTCTTTCAAGTCGAAGAACTGTGTTAGCATTTCTCGACCTCTTAAACTACTACATGTTGATTTGTGTGGTCCTATAAGGATCACAAGTAGAGGTGGAAAGAGGTAGGTGTTATTATAGTGGATGATTACTCTCGTTTCACTTGGACTCTATTTTTAGCATCGAAAGATGAATCATTTGAAAAGTTTCTTGTGCTTCTTAAGAAAATTGAAAAGAGAGTAGGACACTAATTGGTAAGTATTAGGTCTGACCATGGCAAAGAGTTTGAAAACCCGAGTTTCATCGATTATTGTAATGAACACGGTGTTGATCACAACTTTGCTGGCCCCAGAACACCCCACCAGAACCGGGTGATGGAGCGTAAAAAGCGTACTCTAGAGAACATGACTAGGACTATGCTTGTTACTAGTAGTCTTCCTAGAAACTTTGGGGCAGAGGCGTTGAATACATCGTGTTATATTATTAATAGACGTATGATCAGACCCATACTTAATGAGACTCCCTATGAACTCTTCAAAGGACAAAAATCCAATATTATGCACTTGAGGGTGTTTGGTTGCAAGTGCTATGTACACAATAATGAGAAGGAATCCTTGGGAAAGTTCAAACCTAGAAGTGATGAAGCCATATTCTTAAGGTACTCCTTAAATAGTAAGGACTACAAAGTGCTTAACAAACAGACCTTGTGCATTGAGGAGAGTGTGCATGTATTGTTTTATGAGACTTACTCCTTGGTTGAGCATGATACACAGGATGAAGAGTTCGAACTTGGTTTTGTGAGAAAAGACCTCTCGCTTATTAAAAGCTCCATAGTAGATAACGATAAGGCTCCTAAACATGAACCAAGTCCTGAAACTGATAATGTGGAAGGTGGGCAGGGAGCAAACCAGTTAGGGGGAAGCATTGCCAAACCTGATTTGGAACAGAATCGACCCACTCAACCCTATCCTTCCCGAACTGATTTGGGAACAAGCTCCAGAACAAATCCAGAGCATGTTTCACCAAGTACCTAAGAGAGATTGGAAAGCGTGTATGTGGATCCATTTACTCAATAACCTTAGAAGCGCCAGAGTTTGTACCCTCTTGACCAAATTATATATGACATTAACACATGGGTGCAAACCAGATCTAAACTTAGAAACTTTTATACTTTCTATGCTTTTTTATCTAACATTGAGTCAAAGAATATTCATGAAACTCTTGCAGATTCTGATTGGGTTAATACTATGCAAGAGGAGCTTCATCAGTTCGAAAGGAACAAGGTTTGGCACCTTGAACCACGGCCTAAGGACAGATCAATAATTGGAACCAAATGGGTGTTCAAGAGAAAATTAGATGAGTTTGGAATAGTCACTCGAAACAAGGCCAGGCTGGTGGTTCAGGGTTGCAACCAAGAAGAGGGGATCGATTCTGAGGAAACATTTGCACCTAGTGTAAGGATCGAGGCTATGGGCATTTTGGTGGCTTTCGCAGCCCACATGGAGATCAAGCTATAACAAATGGACATCAAGAGTGCATTCCTCGATAGATACCTTAAGGAAGAGGTGTATGCAAGCCAATCCCCCAATTTTGAAAATCATGATTTGACTAACCTTGTGTTTAACCTTAACAAAGCTCTTTATGGTTTAAAACAAGCTCCTAGAGTTTGATATGAACGTTTATCAAACTTTTTAATCGATAATGGTCTTCAAAGGGGCAAGGTTGATAATCCCATGTTCCTCAAATCAAAGGGGGAACATTTGCTGATTGTTCAAATATATGTCGATGACATTATATTTGGTGCAACCAGCAGTGATTTATGTGATGAATTTTCAAAATTGATGAAGAGTGAGTTTGAGACGAGCATGATGGGCGAGCTTAACTTTTTCTTAGGCTTGCAAATCAAGTAAACCTCAAATGAAACTATGATACACCAACAAAAATATGTCAAGGAATTAATTAAGCGGTTTGGAATCGAATCGGCTAAGCCCATAGACACACCCATATCTCCTTCAACCAAGTTGGTTGTGGATGATGGGAGTCCTTCAGTTGCAGAGAAATTCTTTAGGGGCATGATAGGGTCGGTTTTATACCTAACCATCAGTAGACCTGGCATAGTTTTCAGTGTTGGCTTGTGTACCTGTTTCAGTCAAATCCTAAAGAAACACATTTGAAAGCTGTAAAATAGATTTTGAGATATTTGAAACACACCCCTGACTTAGCTTTATGGTATCCTTGAGGGTACAATTTTGACTTCATTGGGTATGCAGATGCTGATTATGTTGATTCTTGGATGATAGAAAAAGCACCTCAGGTATGACTCATTTTCTCGGACCCTGTTTGGTCTCTTGAGTAACCAGGAAACAGCACTCTGTTGCTATGTCCACAGCAGAAGCTGAGTATATAGCGCCTGCTTCTCGTTGTGCTCAACTGTTATGGATACGGCAACAACTCAAGGACTCTTTTGTTGACACGAGATACATTCCCATATTTTGTGATAACATGAGTGCAATTAACATTGCCAAAAATCCATGTCAACATAAAAGGACTAAGCATATTGACATACATCATTATTTTTTTAGAGACAATGTTGAAAAGAGCTTAATTTCAATGAATTTTTATGCCACTGATAGACAAATTACTGACATTTTTACTAAGGCACTGAGCAGAGAACAGTTTGAGAGGAATAGCCTTGAATTGGGTATGATTAAAAGGACTTGAGCATGCTTGATTAACCCCCCAATGATTAACTAGTTAAGGGTCTTTAGGCCAAATAAATTGATCCAATGGATGCATTCAATTTTTATGCTATTATTGGCATATGCGTTGAATATAACATACTGACATTCGTTGAGATCTAATGATATTGTCCTTAGTGTTCTTTGTCACCGAACATTTAACAGTAAGAACAGGCTCTAGAAACAGTCCTGACCATTGTTTGTATCATGTGCTGATCAAGTTGCTTTGTTGAACGTGTGTTGGAAATTAGATTTTCTTTTTCATTTCACCTAACCTATAATTTGCAGCCTACCTAGTGAGTAATGATGTTTTGCGCAAAAAAATCCTCTCTCCTCAAAAAGGGGCCGAAAAGACTATTCAAAATCCCCTCTTTATTTTTCGATCAAACCATTTCAAAACCAACTTCTTTTATTCTTTCTCCCATAAACCCGTCCATCTCTCTCTCTCTCTCTCTCTCTCCCCCCCCTACAAAGAAATCGACCTCCCTCCTCCTCCTTAACCCACAAAAACCCTAACTCCATTCTTCTTTTATCCTTCAAAATGGCGCGAACTCGTGGCGGCAAAACATCATTAGGATGCAAGACTTCTCACCCTCGTTCACTACGTGACTAATTATCAAGCAAAAAGGCGGCAAGTTGGATGAGTATTGCGATGGCATCTCCGTCATCTCCACCGCCGAAAGAGGTCACCATGCGTATAGATATCACTCCTTCACCTTCTTTCTCTGTTACCCATTTCGTTTTTGGGTTCTTGCGCAGTCTAGATTAATAGTCAGTGGGGTTGAATCTTGATGATTTAAGACGCTTGGTACCCTCTGTAAAACCGATTACGGGGTGGGAGATGGTGGTGTATGACCCGTTTATGGCCGAGTCAAGACAAATGGGAAATGAGTCTGAGTCAGCTGGGAAGTTTCAAGATTTTGTTGATATGGGTGTTGAAAATGCTGTTGAGGATCCTTCTTTTAATAATGATAAGGTTGGCAATGTTGACGACATTGATCGTCTGAATCAATCTTGCGATTCAAACGGACCGTCAAGATTGTCCCCCAAACAAAGACTACACCAGCAGGATTAGCTATTAAGCGTCAAAGGAAGACTACAATCTCACCTAATACACCCATCACTGGACCCTCACCATGACCTCAAACTCGTAGTTCGGTCCTCCCATGGCTTTACCCTTTCCAAAAGATAAAGTTGAAAGCCCTGTCAAGAAGAAAAAACCAGCCCCTAAATCCACCAAAAACACCCACCAAAACAGCCAAGAAACCAATTTCTTCTCCTCCCAAAAAATCGACTTCATTCCCATCCACAAAACCTGCCCGAAAATGGGAGGCCCCAAAACAAGTGCTAACTGGTTGAAGAAATTGCTGAACCAAAGAAAAAGCGAGTTAGGAAAAACATGACACCTGCTGAGAAGTACGAGCATTTCCTTCAGAAAACTGTGGTTCGGGGTAAGGTAGTTAGAGTGTCTTATTTTGAGGAACAGGGGCTTGGAGTGTTTTTGGAGAAGTTGGAGGCATAGGGTTGGTTGGACCTTTTCACGAACAGTAAAAGAGGTTGTTCTGTCCTAGAATTGGCTGAGTTTTATGCGAACTATGCTGTCACCAATGGTGTGGTGACAAGCACAGTTAATGGTCATAAGCTATTTTGATGCTAGTGATTTAGGTGAACTATTTATGGTGTCATCGGAAGGTTTTGATGTGTATGTACGTGAGGACGAGAGCGTACTTGGTGATGAGCGTTTTTCGGCATTGACCTAGAGACTAGCTCAGAAGCCTAATCTAATTGAGTCCCGGTCCATGAAAAAGGGGGAAATGACTCCATTGCATTGTTTGTTGTATTGGTTTGTGATTAAGAATATACTTCCCCAAGGTCAGGGATGTAACCTTGGTGACCCCATAGACATGTGTTATACTGATTTCTTGGATCGTGGTGAGAAAAGTAACTTACCCGTAATCATAATTAGCCATATTGCGAGAATTGCTAACATATCCAAGGATCACGACATAGGGTATGAGTTCTTACTGATTTCAGTGTTTGAGAAACTTGGGATTTCTTTATAAAAGAGAGTTGGCTTTCAGGTCAGTGACGAGATTGGTAGCAGTTCCTTGATTGGGTATGGTTTCAAGGTGACAAAAGACGGCAGTACAGTTTCAGAACAGGGGACCCAAACACCCTTTGGCCCTATTCCTAGTGAGGCTTCCACCTCAAGTGCCCCTACATCTGATACACTGTTGCAGGACCAGATCCATTTGAAAGGGAAGATAGCTAAAGTGAAGCAGGCGCTTACAGAGGAAAAAGCTCTCAATGCGAAACGTCATGAGGATCTCCTAAGTGCCCTTTTTGCCCTCACGGCCAGATTTGCATCTCCATCTTCCTCTACGTAATTTGTTCTTATTCCATGTTTCTAACATTGCTGTTCATTTTGCTTTTGAAACACTTGGTTGTGCATATGACTTGTGGTGGTTTGTGACTGTTCCTGGATGGTTTATGCATTTATGCTATGCCTTTACTTGTTGCATGTGTTACTCATTTGTGCATGACTTGGATGGCCAATATCATTACTGTACCATACACTTGATTTGTAACACTGTTATTTCCCGCATTACCGCTTTGGTGATGATTGTATCCACCCTGGATTCGAACTTCCAGCTTCCTTTCCCTTTTCGATGATGTCAAAAGGGGAAGATGAGTATGACATCTCGTTTCGATTGCGTAGTTTTAAGTTGACTTCCTAACTCTTGCTTTCTCTCTTGTGTGGATTGGATAACTTAGCTGTTTTTAGCAATAATGTATTTTTCCCTATCTCACTGTTAATTGTCATTGATGGTGACTAATGGTCATTTGGTTTGTTATCATCAAAAAGGGGGAAATTATTGACCCAATTAATGTGTAAGGTTTTGATGATAACAATCCAAATGTACTAGTCAATACGTTGCGCTTGAGTTGTGTGTTGAGACAAGATCCGAAAATTACTTAGAACAGTTCGAATAAGCATGGAGCATCAAAGTCGATGCATGTGCAAAGAGTCCAGCTGATACCAAGAGTCTTAGGCTTTGTATTTGTTTTATTCTTTTAGGTTCTTGTTAATATGCCAATTAGAGGGTCCCTGACTTAACGTTTGCTTTGAATGGTTTTTAGGTATCTTAGAATACTGCCTCAGAACAGTTATGAGACATCAGGTCTGCAGTGTTTTGAGGCCAAAAATAAAAAACAAGTTTCAAGGTTTTTTAAAATGATTTTTGACTGTCGAATTTCATAAAATAATTGGGATTAATTTCCTGATGTCAGTTGAGTCTAAAAAAAAATGTTTTTCCTTTGAAATTAATGTTGAGGGATTTAATCCTACTTTTTAAGGAAGAATGTTTACCAAGTAATTAAATCCCCTGGGGTGGCTAAGATAGTGACAAAGTGTGGGGGCTTGACCATTGAAGTTGATCAGTTGAGAGGAGTGGTCTTCACTCCCTCCTACTCTTGCGCCACAAGTGCTTAGTGGGAGAATTGTTCTCCTTTCCCACTCACGCACATTCCTCTATTTAAGTTGCCTTTGTTCTCAGTGTGTGACATGATTTTTCTAGGGTTAAAAATTGTCTTTGTGAGTCGGAATTTTCAGTGAGAAAAACCTTCAAAAAGAGTGGTAAGTCGAGTTTTCAATATTGGCATGATTAGGACTGTATTGTACCTTACATTCAGCTTACTTAAAAGCATTCAAGTAAGGTGTTTTTCTCCTTTACATTAGTGAGATAAGAGAGTGTCCAAGTCTTGGGAGACGTTGGACGTGGTGCTTGTCACTGGGTCTCGGGGTAGACTAAGTTACGTGTGTGATTGTCACCTTTGTAACATGTTCGGCTCGTCTAGTGAAAGTGTTGCTGAAATCCTACTATGGTAGGTCGTGGTTTTTACTCCTCAGTGAGGCCAGAGGTGGTTTTCCACATAAAAATACTGTGTCTCCTTTATTATTTCCGTAATTATTTTTGTTTATGATTCACTCCAAACACGTATTCCAAACAGTTTCCACGAGTGTTCTGGAACAATCGAAAAAGTTGGTAGACATAATTCACCCCTTCTTGTGTCCTTGTGCGATTAAATCTAACAGTTAGAGGCAACATTCTTATGTCCAGACCTCTGCCCAATGTTAGTGAAGCCTACTACATGCTTCTTTAAGAGGAACACCAAAGAGAGATGTCTTCTGAGTTTCATATTATGCCTTAATCTACTTCACTAAACTCAAATCTCAATTACAATAATGGTCAGGAATCCCTGGGTTTAATGGGCAAGAACATGGGATATAACAACTATGGTGGTAAGAATGTTGGCTATAATGGCTATAACGGCAGTCACAATGAAAGCTATAATGGGAGCCATAGTTATGCTACCAATAGAAACATTGCTTCCAAAAGGCAACTCTACTTTGACCACTGTAAGTGCCAGGCCATTCAATTCAAAAATGTTACAAGATACATGGTTATCCACCGGGGCATAGGTTATACAAAGAAAAAAAAGGTTGCAGCATCTGTAACTCAAGAACAAGGAGTTTCTTGGATAGAAGATATCCATAGGTCATGACATCAAAACTCTCCTGCCATCTCTCTGCCTACATTAAATGTGGAACAATATCAACAGCTACTAACTCTTCTCAACAAGCAAGCAACTGATGGCCTAGGTTCATCACTATGCCTAATGGCATACAGTCCAAGATTGCTCATATTGGATCAGTACAGCTCACTCCCACTCTGATGTCGTTCAATTTTCTACATGTTCCAGACTTCCAATTTAATCTCTTGTTAGTTAGCAAATTATGTAAACAATAGGTGGAACAGTGACATTTACATCTACTAATTGCATTCTACAAGGCCTCATGTCAGAGGCAGTGGTCCTTGGTAAGTCCAGAGAGCGATTATATCACGTCCAACATTCAGTTACACACAGTACAATAGCAAGCAAAGATTCATTGGCATTACAGAGTGGATTCTAGCAAGTACTCCATCAACCATTACTCAAACACGACACTCCTTTATCAGATATAGATTTCTGGCATTTTAGATTAGGGCACCTATTGAAAGAATGCAGCATATTGGCTTGCCCTATAATAAAAAGAAATCTACTACTATATGTTCAGTTTGTCCAAAAGCAAAGCTTCATAGACAATCCTTTCCATTGAGCAGTATAAGAGCATAAGTATTTTTGAACTCATTCATGTAGACATATGGGGGCCTTATAGATATCCCACATATGATGGGTATACATATTTTCTTACAATTGTTAATGATTACTCACGAGCTACCTGGGTACATCTAATGCCTTCTAAGAGCAATGCATTTCCTCTACTCCAAAGTTTCTTTGCTTTTGTTGAGAAACAATTTAATGCTTCAGTCAAGACCATTATATCAAACAATGGGTTAGAGTTCCAAGATTGTTTAGCCCTCCAATTTTATGCAAAACAGGGCATCATACATCAGAAGTCATGTGTGGATACACCATAACAAAATGGCATTGTAGAAAGGAAAAACAAACATCTACTGGAAGTGGCTCGAGCATTGATAATACAAGCTAATCTCCCTAAAAAATTCTACGGATAGAGTATTTTAACTGCTGTGTATTTAACAAACAGATTCCCCATACCTATTCTACACAACAAGACACCCATTGGCTTCTTTATAAAGAAAAGCCTACATATTCACACTTGAGAGTGTTTGGGTGCTTGTGTTATGCCTCCACTTCCAAAAGGAATAGAAGTAAGTTTCAGCCAAAGGCAACCACTTGCATCTTCCGAGGCTATCCTTATAGTCAAAAAGCCTACAAAGTCTATGACTTGAAAACAAGAAAAGTGTTTATCTCTAGAGATATAATCTTTCATGAAAGTTGTTTTCCTTATTCAGGGAGGCAACATGGATCACATTTACCTCTCCTACTGCCTATTCTTGAAGACCAAGATTACAATGTCCAATCTCATGTAATATCAGATCAAAGGACAACCCAGCCAGAACCAAAGGAACTACAACAGTCACCAGCATCTCAGCATCAGCATATGAGTGAGGAGCCTACAAATTTATAAATATCAATACCAAACCAGCATATCCCAGCTTCAGTCCAAAATCAACGTATCTCCATCTCTGAAGGATCTGTTATACAACCTAGAAGATCTACAAGAAGGCATAAACCTCCATCTCATTTTTAGGATTATGTGTGCTCTAACACACAAACTAGCTGGTGCAACCTAATAGCTTTACCCTCTGATTACACGGCATGTGTATCTACCATAGAAGAATTTCCAGAGCCTACTGCCTATGAACAAGCTATCAAACATATAGGTTTGGTGGAAGCTATGAACAAGGAGGTAAATGCTTTGCAAATCAACAACACATGGGAAGTTATCAATCTTCCCCCCAATAAAAAGGCAATCAGTTATAAATGGGTTTACAATACAAAAGTCAAATCAAATGGCTCCTTAGAAAGGCTAAAGGCCATATTAGTCATCGGAGGATTTATTCAAAAGTATGGTATTGACTACGAAGAAGTTTTCTTACTAGTAGTCAAAATGTCTACCATCTGAATAATCTGGGCATTAGCAACGACAAAGAATTGGAGTATGTACTAATTAGATGTAAAAAATGCATTTTTACACGGAGAATTGGATGAAGAAGTATACATGCAAATGCCAAAAGGAACTCCACACCCAGAAAACAAAGTGTGCTGACTAAAGAAATCACTTTATGGCCTTAAACAAGCAAGCAGACAATGGTTTAGCAAACTTAAAAATACCCTCCTTTCATTGGGATACATTCAATCCAAGAATGATTATTCTTTATTCCTCAACAAATCATCGGCCAAACTCACTATTATAGTAGTCTATGTAGATGGCATTCTCATCTGAGGTTCAGTCTATAAGGAAATACAACATGTGAAGCATTGTTTAGATACGAAGTTTGGCATTAAAGATCTTGGACAGCTACATTACTTCCTTGGACTGGAAGTGAATCAAACTCAGCAAGGTGTATTATTATCTCAGCAAAAATTCACCAAGGGGAATTGCTAAGGGATTGTGGCTTCACTATTAGCAAACATGCTAGTACACCTTTGCTCTCAACTGTAAATTGCTCCCTGACGAAGGAGAACCCTTTGATGACCCTGCAGTTTATAGAGCCTTGGTTGGTAAGCTAAATTTTCTTACATACACCAGGCCAGACTTCAGCTTTGCCGTTCAAATCCTTAGCCAGTTCTTGCAAAACCCAAGAACTAGCCACTTACAAGCTCATGTACATACATTAAGCTATATTCAAGGAACAACAACAAAAGCCATCTTGCTCAAGGGATGCAGATCAGCTGAAACTACATGTTGCTCAAGGATGCAGATCAGCTGAAACTACATGTTTCTAATTCTGACATGGGCAGGATGCCCTAGCTCTAGAAGATCAGTAACCGGATACCTAGTACTTCTTGGCTGCTCACCCATCAGTTGGAAATCCAAGAAACAAGGCACTGTTTCCAGAAGCTCTGCAGAAGCTGAATACAGAGCAATGGCTCATGCGGCCTCTGAAGTTACTTTGTTGGTCAGATTGCTTGAAGAACTTGGTGTCAGCAATCTTGCTCCTGTCACACTCAACTGCGATAATCAATTTGCATTACACATCGCTTGCAACCTGATTTTTCATAAGAGGACCAAACATATGGAAATGGATTGTCATTTTACAAGAGATAAAGTCCTTGAAGGCTTACAACTCAATTACACACCCACTACATCTCAACTAGCTGATGTGCTCACCAAAGTCCCACCTGGACCTCATTTTCAGGATTTATTACCCAAGCTTGGTATGGTCAATGTGTCAGACCACTCCAGCTTGAAGGGGGGGGGGGAGTGACAAACATTCCCCTTCTTCCATACACAATATGACTGCATTACTGGCTCAGTGTATAACTAACTGCTTCAGTTAGTTTGTTATATTCTCCATATGAGCTGGCAATCTGCTAGGAGTTAGTTAAGGCTTCTTTCATCTTCTTTCCTCTTCTTGAAAAGCTTAACTCATTGTATATATATAAGGATACGTCCTGTACAGATTATCAATTCATCAATTCAATACAACAATATATCTTTCCATCTGTTCTGGCACCTCTAATTTCATGCCCAAATTACAAGCTATTCTCAATATTACTCTAATTACTGTTATTCTGACTCTCTGAGCATAAACCTTCAGAGTAATAGTTTTGGGTATACATCATCTATTAGGTTTCTGAGGATTTCCTCCCCATTATTTCAAGAATAAGAGCTACCACGGCACCACTTGGTAGTCCAGAGGGTGAAACACTGTATGCTCGAGAGCACGAAGCTGTTTGGTTCGAAGGAAAGCATTTTGCACCATCTGTATGGGCAGGAACACCTGGGGAACAACAAATTAAGCAGCTGAGACCTGCATTAGATTCAAAAGGAAAGAAAGTTGGTGAGGAATGGTCTACCACAGCAAAGGTGGAGGTTGCGCTGATGAGGTTGGCAGCTATTTGTCATCTAGCATAGGATGAATATTGATCTACACAAAGGAGTGCAGTACTGATTTGCTTGCTATCTCAGGTTCCATGAATCAAATGAGAAGGCTAGTGCCAAAGTGCTTGAACTGTTGAGGGGGCTATCTGCTCATTTGCAATCCAAAATAAATGCTCTTCTTTGCCTCCAAGACACTTGTCATTGCAAAGGCACTATTTGCTCATGTGAGGTCAGAAATGTGTACAGGTGCACATTCTGTGCTTTTTTTTATCTGTTAATGTTAATGTTTAAAATATCCTTTGGTTATGGCATTATTCACTCATACTTGTGCCAGGGAATTTTAATCTTCTATGGTAAATGACATTGGGGCTTGTCCGCTCTTGCAAAGTCTGATCATTTGGCCAAAAGTAAATGTATGAAGGGGGAAAAAAGATATAAACCCTTATAGATTTGTCAGACTTCCCTTTTTCTATTCCATTTGCACTATTGTGGTTTAGTTGTTCAACCTCAAGCAAATTTTTAAGTTCAGGTTATTACTTAGTAGTGCATTGTGAAGTCATTGCATATTATCAATTTGTTTGCATTGATTTTCTTGTTCCCTCAAATGGTAGCAAGGACATTGGTTTTTTCTTTTCTTTTTTTTGGGGGGGTCATTCTACTTTCCATTGAGCTGCGAAATTTGTGAATAAGACAGTAGCTGGAGGACCAAGTAGATAATATAGTCCATGCATGAGTGAAATATTAAAGGGTTGTTTCTCCTAGTATGGAAAGAAGTTTCATGGTTTTTTGATATGCTGACTTTAATCTTCTCTGGAACTACAGTGAAGGGAGGAGAAGAAAATGGGCCTTCCCTACACTCGTGGAATTCAGCAGTTCTGAGGTGTTGCATCTGTTAGGAAGTTAGAGCAAGTTAATAGCGGAAGTAATAGGATGAAACAGATATTCAGGAATTAAAGGAACGATAATAGGAACAAAACAACGACACACAAGATTTACGTGGAAACCCAATGCGGGGAAAAAACCACGAACGGCGACGACTACAATCAATCTACTATATGAGTAGGGAGAATACAAAACGATCACAATCACAACAAGTGATTTGATCCAACAGCAGAATTACAACCTCTCTTGTAATCTCTCTCACAATTCTCTACCTCTGAATGTGTTTAGGGATTCAGGAGTGATTTTAGATCCTAGGTATGTCCCCTTTCTATAGGGGCAGGAAGGTTAGGATGAGGAAACCCTAGCCACCACGGTATCTTGATCACCAAACCTCATCTTTCTAAAAAAGAAAAAAAATCTTCAACTCAAAATATGAAAATAATATAATTTCCATAACATAGAAGATCTCAAACACACAATATGATCTTAGATTCCAAGTAGCCAGTAAGAGGGATTTGGGCCATAAACCCAACAATCTCCACCTTGGACCAAAATCAAACACTATCTCTCGATCACCGTCATCGCACCCCGAAGGGTGACGCCCCCCAAGGGGCAATGCCCCGAAGGGCGCTCAGTGGCTGTGTACGCCAACTAAGTCCAAGTAATGCTTGAACTTAGCTCTGGGAGATGACTTATATGAACCTTTCTTCATATAACCTGTCATAGTAGATGCCTGCAAGACATAGAGGCCTCCTTGCCTCAAAACCTTCAGTAGAATCCGACTGCCCTTCGAGACCTTCAGAACTCCACCTTCAGCTGAATATTTGCACCCCTTGGATTCAAGGGTGCTCAAAGAGATGAGGTTATACTTCAAGTCAGGAACGTGACGAACATTCGATAAAGTCCTGACAACACCATCATGGGTCTTGATTTTAATAGTACCGATTCCAGTTACATTACATTGGGCATTATTGCCCATGTGAACAACAGTTGAGTCAACTGGATCATATGTTGAAAACCAATCCTTGTGAGGACAAATATGATAGGTACACCCAGAATCAAGAATCCAATCAGAATCGCTCCCCCTTTCAGTAGAGGTAGCAAACAGAACGTCACCATCAGAATCAGATTCAGCAAACGAAGTTTTAGCAGGCTCATGAGAATTATCTTCTTCTTTCTCCCTCTTCTTTTGCAGTTGCCAACAGTTAGCAACAATATGACCCAATTTACCACAGTAATTGCAGGTCTTCCCAACATGAGGATTTTTATACTTAGAACGGTTCTTACTCCTATTACCGTTCCCCTTTTCAGTTGTTTTACCCCTTACTGCTAATCCCTCAACAGAATCAGCATGAATGTCAAGATCAAACTTCTCCTTAGACAACAGGTTTGACTTAACATCCTCAAACGATATACTATTAAAATTACTATATAACATAATCTCCTTAAAGTGTTTATAAGAAGGGGGTAACGACACAACAAGCAAAATAGCCTTATCCTCATCCTCAACTTTCACATCTAAACTCTCCAAATCTACCAGAATAGAGTTAAACTCATTCAAATGCTTTTGGACAGGGGTACCTTCAGCCATACAAAAGGTATACAACTTTTCCTTCAAACGGATCTTGTTGGCGAGACTCTTCGTCATGTAGAGTTCCTCCAGCCGAACCCAAAGATCCACCGCAGTTGTCTTATCATGCACCTCTTGCAAGATATGTGGTGCCAAGCACAACTGTATGGCCGAAAGTGCCTTTAACTCCAGTTCCTCCCATTCCTCGTCCGTCAACGATGTACGCCTCTTCTTTTGGTCTGTTGCCCATTGTTCATCAGTTACCTTCTCAGGTTTCACGTGAGGTCCTTGCAGAACCTTCCACAACCCATGCTGGATGAGAACTGCTCTCATCTGCACCTTCCAGAGATTAAAACTAATCTCCCCGTCAAATTTCTGAATATCAACCTTCATAATTGAAGACATCCTAAACCAAAGCTCTGATACCACTTGTTAGGAAGTTAGAGCAAGCTAATAGCGGAAGCAATAGGATGAAACAGATATTCAGGAATTAAAGGAACGATAACAGGAACAAAACAACGACACACAAGATTTACGTGGAAACCCAATGCGGGAAAAAACCACGGACGGCGACGAGTACAATCAATCCACTATATGAGTAGGGAGAATACAAAACGATCACAATCACAACAAGTGATTTGATCCAACAGCAGAATTACAACCTCTCTTGTAATCTCTCTCACAATTCTCTACCTCTCAATGTGTTTAGAGATTCAGGAGTGATTTTAGATCCTAGGTATGTCCCCTTTATATAGGGGCAGGAAGGCTAGGATGAGGAAACCCTAGTCACCACGGTATCTTGATCACCAAACCTCATCTTTCTAAAAAAAAAAAAAAAATCTTCAACTCAAAATATGAATATAATATAATTTCCATAGCATAGAAGATCTCAAACACTCAATATAATCTTAGATTCCAAGTAGCCGGTAAAAGGGATTTGGGCCATAAACCCAACAGCATCTTCTACCTCGCTGGTCAATTCTTGATTTGATCATTGGCTTTTTTTCAGTACTCTTTGCTTGCAGAGCCTGCTTTGGTATATGAAATGTTAATTGTCTTCCCTGCCCCTTTCTTCTTTTCTTCCATAAACGTCTCTCTGCTGCGGTCCTACTATGAATGCTTCACTTTTGGTAATTATTTTTATATTAGAAAAGGTCCGTGACCTTGTTTCAGTGGGGCGAAACCAGCAGCTTTAAAATAGGGATCTCTAAGATCCCTGCTGATATTTAATTTTTTTCGGTAGGCAATTGAAAAGGAGCCATGTTGGAGTCCTACAAGACAAAGCGAATGTTGTCCCCCGATGGCAAATAGAAGTTATCATTCAGAGTCATTTTGTGATAACTGCCATGTATCCATATAATTTATATCTTTCTGATCTGAAGTGCTGAACTGAGATGTGTTATGTTGCCAAGCTCAGAACCTAGTAGCACATATGTGATGAGGATCGGGAGACACACTAATCCTTAGAAAGGAGGGCATTTAAATCATGGAGACAGAGCAGAGCAAATACATTGGAAATCAAATAATTAGGATCTGCTGTCTATGATGATCAAGGCTAAAATTTGTCTCTATAATAATGTTATTTTTCTGGCAACTATCATGGCATGTGTGGAAATTGTGATGGCATGTCCATTTGTCTTTAGCCACAGTTAGTCATACGTCAAAAACTGTTTGTGGGATTTCTCCTGGCATATATGGTTTTTATGGTGAATCTTCCTAGGCCACTTACCCACCACATTTCTATTATGTTTTGCATAATTCATGCTATTATTCTCACTGTCACAATAAGCAAGAATTCAGCTTGTATGGCATTTGGCCAACATGGAAACAATAGATATCTATGTCTTTTAGATATGAGTAGAAAACAAGATTTCTGGAAGACACTTCCGAAGCTGAGCATCTTATGTATTCATATACGCAGAAGAGAATTTCAGTTCATGAAGGAATACGCATGGAGATTACGGGCCTCACATCCTATTGGTTTGATGTAGCACAAGGCAGTGCTGTATGTAATACAGTCAGCATGCAATCATTATTCCTTCTAACAGGAGTACAGGACCTAATGGAGGTGGTAAATCAAGTTTACTGAGATCAGTCTGTGCAGCTGCTTTACTAGGAATTTGTGGTTTTATGGTGCCTGCAGAATCAGCCTCGAATCCTCATTTTGACGCTGTAATTGTTCACATGAAGTCTTGTGATAGCCCTGTTGATAGGAAAAGCTCTTTCCAGGTATTTACAATGCTCATTTGGCATTTGATAGATTAGCAATGTCCTTTCTAGATTCAAGCTCCACTCTTTGAGGATGTTTTGCTTAATTGTGAAAGAAATTTGAATTTATTTGGATTTTGTGGATTGTATTATTGAGAGCTTGAGGGCATAATGCTTTTGTATTTGCCCCTTTATTGCACGGGTTACGTAAAAAAAAAAAAAAACAAAAACAATAGGTTCCATTGTTTATGATTGGAGTGGCTTTCGTCCAATCACCTTATTTAAGCCTTGCAGCCAATAATGCATGAATGGTCCGAATATCTCTTTACAATTGTAAGACAGGAGACCCTAGCATGCACAGAGGCCTGCGTCCAATTCATTACTTCTTGCCCACTAATGTGTTACAGACCAAACAGGAGAACTCATCCCAAAAGACTAGCCTATTAGGAGAGAGAGCCCATTTGATCTATAAACCCCTCATCAGTTGCCCATACAACCGATGTGGGACAAGTCCCATACCTTGCAATTGGTCCAAATCCGTAACATTCGACTCTCACAGGCCACCACTCCGAGTCCTCGTTGGTCACAACTGGCTCCTCCAGGCCACCACTCCGAATTGGTTCTGATATCAATTGTTACAGACCAAATAGGAGAACTCATCCCAAAAGACTAGCCTATTAGGAGAGAGAGCCCATTTGGTCTATAAACCCCTTATCAGTTGCCCATACAACCGATGTGGGACAAATCCTTACAACTGGTCAAATCCGTAACATAATGGTGGAAGAACTAGGGGAAACAATGATAGCCCCCCCCCCCTCCAAAAAAACCAGGTGAATTCCGATTTCAGTTGTGTCTAGCACGCGGGAAAAGACAGATGGTAGAACTTCTTGGTACACAATTTATGTACTATGTTATTACGTATACACCATAAGCATTAGCCTGCAGGCTGGTTCATTTCAACGTGCCCTTCTTTTTGATGTTCTTTTTATTCAACCTTCTCATGATGCCAAGTCCTCCGCCCCTCAACCTTCAAAAAGCTGCTTGGGCTCTTTCAGCGTGTGAACTTCTTTTGTTGCGTCACATCATTGCAAAATTGCAAGCAGTCTTAGCCCCTACCCTACGCCTTCAAAGTTTCTCTTAGTCAACTTTCAGACATTTTTCTGTATTGTTTCAAAGTCCCCACTAGAGTTTTAGATTTTAGTTTCGGCATGGCTAGGTACCCATTCAGAGGGTTGGTGTCAAAGAAGATATGCTTTTGATTTTCTCGAAGAAATGGGTAGCTTCTTTCCATAAGTGAACGTTTTTAAGACTTGTTACTGAAGGATTTATAGGGGTTTTGTTTTATTCGATTGAGCAGGATCCATATTGCCACACTGGCGTAGCGTTCTTGGTTCGTTATTGATGTTGTCGTGGCTGTTTCATTTACTTGAGAGATGGAGTCTGGCTAGTACGTGCCCAATTTTTTTTTTTAATGCTCTGTTTTCTCCCTTTTTAGTGCAGTTTCCTCATATATTGAACTATTCAGATAGAAATGTCAGAGATCCGATCATTGCTATCTGCAGCCACATCCAGGAGTCTTGTTCTCATAGATATCTGCCGTGGTACTGAAACAACAAAGGGGACATGTATTGCTGGCAGTACTGTTGAAACTCTGGATGCAGTTGGCTGTTTGGGTGTTGTATCGACTCACTTGCATGGGATCTTTGATTTACCGCTGAGGACAAAGGGAACTGTTTACAAAGCAATGCATGCGGAATGTGTTGATGGCCTAACAGTGCCAACCTGGAAGTTGGCGGATGGAGTCTGTAGAGAAAGCCTTGCTTTTGAAACGGCTCTCAGAGAAGGTTTGCCTGAAAATTTGGTCCAACGAGCTGAAGAATTATATGTTTCCTGATATGCAAACGAGATGCGCTTGAAAGAGCCAGAGCCAAAGGTTTCTATTTGTGATCCCCATGTAAATACTGCTAATGCAGCTCGCTGCCAGACAAGCAGTGCCCTTTCTAAGACAATCTTGGCTGCTGAAACTGAGGTTTTAAAGCAAGAAGTCAAAAGTTCTGTCACTTCCCTATGCCAGAAGAAGTTGATTGAGCTTTACAAGAGAGCAAACTTGTCTCTGATTCCAGAGATAAATTGCATATTGATTGCTGCCAAGGAACAGCCGCCTTCATCAACAATAGGTGCTTCAAGTGTCTATGTGATGTTGCGGCCTGATAAGAAACTCTATGTTGGAGAGGTAAGTTTGTCGTTCTTCCAATGAAGACCTCTGTCATAGCCTAAGGCCTTGGACATGTAGCTTCAAAGATAGGACCAGGACATCCTTGTGGCTACGTGTAACAATCTGCACCTGGCTATGCTAAGCCTAACCTGATTAGTTGACCAGATAACCCGAAAAAACCAGCACAACGAAAGCACAAAATAAGGCAACCCTATCTTAGTTTGACCCAAACCCATTTCAGCTCTGACCAATATTGGCTGCATCCTTCTAAAGAGGTTTACTTTGAATTCAATTCAGTATGGGAATGCTCTAGTATGAAATTTACCCAACCCAAATTCAATCCAAACAACATGTTTGTTGGAAATTGCTCATTACTGCATGTGCATTATTTTACGGGAACCTGCCAGGTTAGCTCAGCCAAATTCCTTTTAATTTTGCTGTAGACCGATGATCTTCAAGGTAGAGTTCAGGCACATCGAGCAACGGAGGATATACAGAATGTGGAGTTCCTCTTCTTCATAGTCCAAGGGAAGAGCATTGCATGCCAGCTTGAAACTCTTCTAATCAATCAGCTTCCGAAACGAGGATATAATCTCACTAACATAGCCGATGGGGAACACCGGAACTTCGGTACATCTCATGTCATCCTAGAGCCAGTAACTGTGTACATGAAGCCACGGTTTCTATGGCTTCATTTTTGTAAATGTTACCTGTTCCATTCAAGCTTCTTCCTTTTTGTGGGGCAAGCTGATGAATATTTATCTTTTGGCTCCCAGGATAATCAGGCAGTTCTATGGTAGGAGGTTGAATGGTCATCTCGTAGGAGATTAATGTGGATCATGAGCTGCTGGTGTAGGCGACAGTTTTGTTTTTGAATGTCAAGTTGCCCCAGTTCCATGTAAAGTGACATTCTGTTGCTTAATATTTGAAACAATTTTCTAGTGATTCAATACTTGATTTTTTCTGTTCTTCCTGTCTGGGTGTCGCCGGAGCTGGTGCAACCTTTCTGCTACTATCCGATCCTGAAGTGGCAGGAAATTTAGTTGTATTTCATATGGTTGATTTTCTGCTATGTTTGCTTTTGATGTTAAGTAGGTGAGCACCGCCCCCCCCCCCCCGGCCCCTCTTTTTTCTTGGAAGAGAAACTAGCTCGGTTATGCCATGTTGGTTCCTAGTGGCTAGGTTTTTTCTTCTTTCAATGGCCCTGTAGTATATGTTCAGTTCACTTGTCAACAAATTCCCCCCCCCCCCCCCCCGGCCCCCCAAAAAAACAAAACTCCCTGCTTTAAAGTGAAGATGCTGTGGAAAACAGGCAGTAGACATCCTTCAAGATCTTAAGTGCAGTACTCTTGTTGAAGAAAGGCAACGGATCTCCATCAAGATCTTATTCACTTCAAACCAGCTGTGCTGAGAAATTTTCAGAAATCTTTGTTTGATTAAGACATCGTTTGCTTCTTTGTCTAAACTCATTTTTTACCTTAAAATTTGTCTACTACTCTCTGATTGTGGATTTGACGGAGGACCTGACTTAGGATAGGAGGCTATAGCGGGATAGGATTAAGATCTTAGATTGCAAAGAGTCGACTCCGCAGATGGCAGTGGCTGCAGTGGCTTAGTGCTGGCAGGGGTTTGTCGCGCTCGTATGCAAGTTGTACTTTATTCTAGGAAGAGACAGCGCCTGCTTACCTTGGTTGGTTGAGGTATGTTTCAACTTCAGCTTCTTTGGCCTTTGATTTATCTTAGTCACCCCTGGCTTTGTGGCACTAATTTTCCTCATTAATTGTTTCACAAACGCTTTCTTCTATAAAACTTTTTTACAAAATCCTTTTTTTTGTGGGTCTCTTGGAATCAACCTCTCTACAGGTAGGCATGCCGGTAGAAGTAAGATTGCCTATAGCTGGATCTCCCTAGACCCCGCGACAGCAGAACTCACTCGGAGGTGGTGGTGGTGGTGGTGGTGGTCTCTGAGTCCCATCTTCACACTTTCAGTCTTCAATAAATCAGGTGAGCATGGAGAACTAGTGTAAATTCCGCGTATTACTCCAGCTATTATCTTGGAATGTACACAAAGCAGTACTTTTTAACCAGTGACAGTTATCTACCGTATAGGCGTATACACTGCAATTTCCCTAGCAGAGTCATCAGACTACAACTATCGAATTCTGGAAATACCAATTCATCTATGACCTGAATGGCCTATCCCAATGAAGAAACAAACATCACACTATCCATCATATGCTTTGAATGCATAAATTTAATCTCAAGAGACAAAAAAGCGGGTAAGTATCTCTACAAATGTCACATTGCTGACACAACCTTGCTTAAGCAAAGACGCTGACATTTCTGGCTATCTGCTCCTATGTATCATTGTATCTTAAATTTAACACAACAAATGCAGACTTATTCAAGATACAGGTTTCATTAATATTATAGAAAAATTGCGCAAAATTGTCTTCTCACTTTCTCACTCGGCATTGGTGTAAATAGCAGAACAAGTTTCAAGCTTATCTTCACCTCTTTAGTTCTGTCCAATTTTCTACCGCACTATCATGCCTTACGTTACAATTTCACCAAATATCAAACAGCGGCAGTGGCAGGTGTTTGAGATTCTACTGCCTTCAAAACTTGTTCACCCATTTCCTTGCACCCAACTAATTTCTGAAAGGGAAAAATAAATTACATTACCCATCAGCAATTAAGTAAAAGGAAAATTACAGGATTGAGGGAGAGCAGAAGGTTCTTAGAAGTAAGTCACATGACCTGCTCCCCAACACCCCCCCCCCCCAAAAAAAAAAAAAAAAAAAAAAAGAAGTTTCAAATCTACAAATAACTCCAGAAAATGTTGAATATATTTTTTAAAAAGTCTATCTTAAATTGAACTGATTTTCATGAAAACGAAAACAAGCATCCGACTTACAGTTGTAAAGCAAATTATTGTTATGCTATAACCAAGCTAGTATCAAGAACTTCCGATTGATATCAAAATGGTGGAAACACCGAAGAATTTCGAAGTAAATTTTGGGTGAGTTAGCTCTATGAAAGTAACGGGATTGGAGAAAAAGTTGAATACAGTGAAGAGGATCAGAGAACTTTCCATGGAGCAGACTCCTGAGGGGAGATGTCACTGGTGATAAATGATAATAGATGCAAGTGCATCATTTGCTCAAATTTTCTAACAGCTCCTCACATATAGGCCCATGCATGAAGATACCACATTGAAAGACACGTGCAGGATAGAATGGAGAGAGAACTACAGTAAAAATTTCGAGGAGTAGACAGGAACATACTGTTCCAGGTGAGTTATGTCGCCAGTGCGAAAGCCCCTATTTAGAGCCTCCAGAACAGCATTCTCAATTCTTTCTGCACCTTGGCTTCCCCTAAGCCATATCGTATTTTTGAAGCATTGCAGCACTTAGGACTGTTGCCAAAGGGTTTGCCTTATCCTTTGTACATGTAAACGAGAAATCTTAGCTATGAGTCCTATGACTTATATAAGAGAGATCATTTTCATAGCAGAAAAGAATATGAGTCATTTGATTAATGTCCTTAATCAACCCAACCTGTCCAGCAATATCAGGAGCAGAGCCATGTATAGGTTCGAAAATTCCAGGCCCTGTATACAATTAATAAAATGCAACCATGTTTCAAATATAAAATGACAACTTGCTGCAGCAGCACCAAATACAATATTGAATTTCCATGTCAAAACCAAAACAATAAACAAACTAAAAAGTAACAGAAACAAAAAACACTAATTGGGCATCATCATACCGATGCACCAATGCTTGCAGAGGGAAGCATCCAATGCTTCCACTGACCATTGCAGCCTCATCAGACAATATATCACGAACAAGTTGTTGTCAAAATAGTGTCAAACTGCAAGATTAGACGCAGTCAATAGCTCCTATAATTTCAAAGCCTACTATTAATTATATCCATAAACAAAATCTTTAGAATTGGCAGGCCCTAGCCCATGTGCAGTGAGCTTACAGTTGGAGAAAGTAAACAATTTCTAGAGATCAAACAAAGACCTGTTTCGGATAACGCAGAAGTTGCATTGCAGCATTATAATATACATATGTGAGAGTTCAACATCAGGATAATCTGCTGCCATTCGTGACTCTCTCCTCCAAAGCATGAGGCCTGACCAATTGTCCAGCAATAATGAGAAACAGTACATACTGTGATGTGCATTGAATTTGAACATAAAACATATGCACAGTGAAGTGTCAAGCAAAACAGATGCTATTAAGATGGTAAGTGATGTAGCCACTACCGTGCAGCAAGATAAGTAACCTAAGACAGTGAAGAACATATATCAATCCAAGTGCTACATTTGTTATTGTCACTACCACAACACAGGCCCACAGGTATCCAAATGGTTCATTTATCAATCACAAGTAGACAAACCTAAGACATTGGCTTTATCAACAGAGCAAAGCTTCCTACGCCTCTTCCTTGCAGTCTCAAAAGCAACCGAGCAATACGGTCAAATCTGTCAAACAATAATAACAAAAAATAAAGCGAATGACAAGCAAACCAAATTTAAACAGCGGCACTGCAGCAACGGAAATGGTTCTAATCAAAAGAGCACCAAAGAGGCAGAGTGACAAAAATCATCAAAGGGATAAAGCAACCCAGACGGGGTGATAGATGACGAATCACAGAATTTGATGCGCACAGCTCTTTTTTGCTCCTCTTTGAGAAGTGCTTGGACAACAGTGATCTTCCCAAACCATTCCAATGTGATAACTTTTTTTAAGGAAAACAAGCAAATAATTTTCCTGATATGTACATCAAACTAGAACAAATGTGCAGAATGATCATGGAAAGAATGTGAATGCCCTGTTTCTTCTCTCAACCCAATCACTAAATGATCAACCAGACAACAATCAACGTGCATGGCATCTTTAATGTAAGCAAATATGGCCCTGATGCAAAGGAGGTATGAGCGGAGTTCAGCTTTGTTTTTCCTTTTCCGGATAAACAGCGCACCTATTATAATAAGAAATTTTTCACTTTTTATTATCCCCATTCTAGAGATTAAAACAGTTGAATCAGCTATTAAGAGCAACAGAAAATGATTCTTGTGCTCAGAAGCCCTTTCTGTATCTCAATCACATCCAAATCGCCCATTAAAATTAAATTTCCGAGAACAGCACTGGTACAGCATGAATCCTTCTGAACTCAAATTTCTTCTGGGTATTTATCTGCATCAAGGCTCCTCCACAGGAAAGATAACTAATGACTTACTACTGAAACTCCCTTCCTCACAAGGCCCGTCATTTCTGTTATTCTTCGCTGTATAGACAAAGCGTACTGTATACCTGCTATCATGAACATCTTCCAACGATCTGAATTTCTCTATCAAGATTAGTAACCGCTTTTGTTTCCTTTCCAAGTTTCATCACTGTGTCTTTTTTTAAAAAATGCTTCATTGCTATCGTCATGTCATCAAAGAAGCTGAAACTTTTTTCTTTATTGGATACTCCAAGAAACAGAATTACAGGTTGTTTTTTTGTTTCTTTGACAGGGATTCAGGGAACTTTCTTCTCTGAAAAAATCAAAATGACAGCCCTTCACTTTACACGTTTTCCATTGTCTCCAAGAACAATCCGGCTTACATTCTTTTCTTTCATTTTTCTCCCTATTTTTCCTCTTCTCTCTACATCGTAACACTAGGAAGGACCCATGGACAGAGACTCCACCCTGTTTCCAAGAGACAATCATAACATAGGAGCGAAGAATCCACTTACTGGGGGCCCAAGCAGTTTAAGATTACAATCACAGTCTACCATGCTTCACATCCATCCTTTTGTGTATAACAATACAAATTTTTCATATCCAAAAACTAAAAAAGCATAAAAATCAAGGTTAAATGGAAATTAGAAAATACCTCCGAAATAGAGTACACCTCGTGTTGAAACCAGCCTACCTCCCCTTTATCATTCACTGTAAACCCCTAGGCTTGCCAAAATAGATACCTAGATTCGAAGAAAGGTTCAAAGAAGAAAATACACTCTTAACAATATTTATAAAAAATAAAAGCCAGGGGGAAAGGGCTACAGTCCTGTCAAGTGTGACATCAGCTTCCGAGCTGAATTCAATATCATGGAACTTACCTCCAGTAAGCTCCTTCACAACCATCAGATCAACACCTTCGGCAATCTCTCTCTTCAGTGTTGAGGAATCAATCAACTGAAAATCAACAATGCCAATTCAACTTCAGAAACAATTAAGGAGAAGATATTTTAGAAGACACCCCACAAAACGACCTTAGAATTTGGCCACTTTAACATTAAACGTGTTACAAGGTTCCCATAAAGCAAGTCCTAAACCACAGAATATAAAAAGAAGACAGAATGTCATCTTGCAGAACCCAGTTCATTTTATCACAAGTCCATTAATATATGTCTTCAGCAGCTGCCCAGTTTCACATCTATTTTCTTAACAGACAGATCGGATGATGTCCTGAGATCCTGCTGTGTTCAGCGTGCGCATGAATGTTCCCTTAGGAACTTGATTGTGAGTCTAATTCTTCATATGTTAGAATTTTCGTTTGAACTATTTGGTTATGAATACCCACTAAAGAAGTCTAGACCGTGATTCTGCTAACATTTTAAGTATTTGTTATCAACAAAAGGAGATTCATCACTAATAATTTCTGTGTTTATCACCTAGAAAAAAAAAAACAATATAAATTGTGAAGTAACTGAAGTTACTAGATGAGCTCATTAGCTATAAAAATATACAATCAGTGGCCAATTCTCACTATGTGGATGAAAGGAGATCATACTATTACAACATCACTTCCAAGAGATCTTTGACAATAGAGCATTGTACGCTGCCCATGTTCTCATTATTTCCTAGATCTCACTCCAACCACTTCACCTTTTTTTTTCATCCTCATAAACCTATACAATCATAGTTCGGAAGAAAGAGAAGGAAAGGAAAGGGAAGGAAAACTGAGAGAGGGGAAATGAGAGAGACCCCCCCCCCCCCCCTTTTTCAAAAAAGAAATACATGCACAAAGTTGGACCAATTTTTAACATGGGAGAAAGCCTGCTCAAGTGAACAAGCTGCTCAAGGAGACATGAGATAACAGAAAGTTGAAAAAGCTGCCTCAGGCCCTCAGTAGAAAAGTTATCCCTGCTATCAAAGACAGCTTGGACCAGGAAGTGAGCACATGGGAAATACACTTAGTTACTATAAGTGAAAGCCCACCTGTGGCATATATATGTCTTCAACTGCCTAAGCTAATGCTGCTATCACTGAACAGCTTTCAGCACCCATTAACCACTCGGTTGCTGTGCATAAGGACACTGAATATCATAATGCAATTCATAAGATCGGAAGGGCATCACATATACATAGCCACCGATTTGTAATTATGTGCCCTCCCCAAGATCCCCTTGGTGTAACATAAACATAATTTTTGTTTACACATCAAAAAACAAAACAAAACAGGAAAGGGGGCCGGGGAGGAAGTTCAGCACCCCCTAATAAGAAAAAAGCTCAGACATTTTCTTTTTTATTTTTGATGAGGAAAAGGGTCAAAAGTATCCTCAAATCAGACCAGTTAGATACATCTCAAGTCAGCCCAGTTAGATACTGCAAGGCACATCCAGGAATGGCATAAGCAGGTATGCAAGACAGAAAGCCAAGGTCTAAAATGAAAAGACAATTTCCTCATGATAAGTAGACTTTAAAAAATAATGTCTACCAGAAAATCATTACAACTAGCACTCTAGCTATGCCATCATGATATCTTTCAAAAAGAAAAAAAGAAAAGAAAACCACTGATGCTCCACATTGGCCACAACTGACCCATGGCGTGAAGACACAAAGTGGAATACTTCATAGAAAGGGAATTGACCCACATCGACGACTCCATATCAAACACTCGACACCTAAGACAGGCAAGTTAGACACATTGACACATATTTTCCACCAAAACATGCAAATATGATGGATAGGCAAGCCCCAAATTATGGTATGTAACCATGTCCCATAAGCAGTAGTCGAGCTTTTATCAAAAGAATCAACAACTTCCATCAACTTAGTTTTTTGGGTTGTTTTCTTTGTGGTTTTTGTTTTGGGGGTAGGGGGTGGTGATGAGGGGTGTTTGGAAGATTATGGATGTCTTGTCCCTCATATTTTCATGCACATAGGGCATAACTAAGAAACATTGTACTAGTTGTATATTTCAGGGTGGCCATAAACAATTTTAAAAAAATGAAGATGCCGATCACTATCACTCATCTAGTCATCTGCATCAGACACCTTGAAAGGGAAAATATTGATCTTTCATGTCTAGATGCCTATGTTCTAATTCAAAAGGGAAGATTTAGTGAAACTTCTAAGATAAATCAATAAGAAGAACATACGAGCAACCTGTGGTAAGACAGTTGCGGGCCTTAAATTTGCAAAGACATCAAGACCTGCTCGAAGCTGAAGCAATCCTGTCTCTGGCTTCAATTTTGATTCAAGTTTATCCCATTTGTACCTACAAAACATCATAAAGAAGGACATAACCCTTATTTGCAGCCAAAGAGAAAAAGTTCAAGACAACAAATGAAAGTGGAAATGCACATTACCCCCCAATAGCGCCAAGAAGGACAGCATCTGATTGCTTTGCTGCTGAAAGGGTCTCCTCCGTCAATGGCGCCCCAGTGGCATCAAAAGCGCACCCACCAATAAGCTTCTCCTGGTACTTAATCTCAATGTCTACACATTTCAGAACACCAATTAACTCATCTAATAGTAATAGCAATGTACAAAACTAGATATTCCCTTTTGCGTGTAAAGTATCTATTCATCAAGATTCTTCCCCCATTTCGTAAATTATCACCAGTCAAAGATATTCATATGCCTACTTCCAAAAGAACAGGCAGAAAAACTTCATTGGAGCCGTAAACTTCCACATAGGCTTCCAAAGGGAACCATTCCTCTAATGAAGACGGAATAGACGGAGCAACTGAATAACAAGATTAAAGTATTGCATTCCAGAAAGAATTCTACAAACCCATAAGAAATTAGAATCGACATTTCATCTAACCATTTCAGGTGAGCCCTCCAAGCAAACTCATTGGACTTTTTTTTTGTTTTCTTGGGTAAGAAAGCAAACTCATCGGACTTATTGCAAAAGTTAGCCAAAGTGCAGTCATCAACAAAAGCATCACAGCCAAAGGAGAGGGGAACAACACTAGACTTTCGCTGCATGCAGAGAGCACCCATATCCACCATGACAACAACAAGACTCTCACAGAAGCACCATTACACAGTGAACGCCCCCCCCCCCCCCAAAAAAAAGAAAGCAGATAATAAGAATAACAGTAATGACTAGCACAACGTGGCTTCCACCTTATTGGGGTCTAAGAAGACCTAGATGTATGCAGCTCTGTACTTGCTTGAAAGAAAAGAAGCCAATACTAAGAGACTCACACCAAAAAATTAAAAAAAAAAAAAGAATTTCATATGAAAGACGTTTTATCTAGATAACATTAGCATAAGACAACAAAAGCAAATAACATGGGATTATTACAGCATAAGTCAAGTCTGGGAAACTAATAGCTAGTAGCAAATTAATGAAACCACGTAGGGTCCATATTGGGCGTTGTTGTCGTCACAAATAAACAACACAAATAAGTAGCACCTAAGTTGCAAGTTAATGAGTATCAACGGTTGCTAATCGAAAAGAAGCCAAAGGTAGGTAAAATGCTAACTACCTAAAGTCTATAGCCCTAATAATATAACTCGTTTCTCCTGAGTCAAGTCATATGTAAGAAGCAAATGTGTCATATCCCGAATAAAATCTTTAGGCTCCAAAGTATTCCTCCACCGCACCAACTTGTTGATTCTTTGTTCAGTGAATCAATCAGAACAATATTATTGGCAAATCACATACATCACATTACCTCATCTTTAATCCCTCTAATAAATTTATCCATAACACCTGTAGAAAGAGAAGGGCTTAAAGAGTTAAACCCAATCCTTGATGTAGCCCAATACCAATTGTAAAGTCTTCTATGTTCATTTCTAACATCCTTACACCCGTTCTCCATGTTTTGTACGTGTATTTAATAACATAGATATAAGCAACCAGTACATCTAAGAGACCTCCTACGGGCAAGGATGCCAACAGAGGTAAGGTTGTCTACATTTGGATCTCCCCAGACCCTGCGAAAGCGAGACCCACACTGGAAGGTGGTGGTGACGGTGTTGTTACATCTAAGAGACCTCCTCTATAGGTAGTTAGGTAGGTACTCTATGCCACCAATGTAGGATAACCAATAAAGCCATGAAACTCCACCATCCAATTAAAGAGGCACAAGCCAAAACTCATGCATTGAAGATTTAAAATCTTATTGCAGTCGCCTCCTACACACCATAGGATCACAGACCAGACCATCCGTCTCTAATTCATCAAAGTCTAACCCAGTGCCCTAGCTTCATCCTGCTGAATGGTCAAGAAACACCGCACATCCCAGTTGGTTATGTAGGCTGAGGGAAAATCTTTTATATCTTTATGATTGGCAATTTAGCATAAGTATCAAGAGAACAACTAATTGGGATTCACCGCTTCTCGTTACCCCTCGACATCTTTTATAATCGTCCTCTACATCTTTTATAATCGTCCTCTTCATATTTAGTACAATAACCAAGCCTGTTCCCTATGTTCATTCAAATTACACATATTAGCTGAAAGGCGAAAAGAATTAAAAGCACCTCGGAAACTACCAGGGATACTTCATTTGGAAGATTATCATTATCGCAATGAAATAGAAATCACAATGACAGCAAAACTCCATCTTCCCCAAACTAGTAGAAATCACAATGCCCCCCCCCCCCTCAAAAAAAAAAAAAAACAAAACCCACCTTCCGCCTTAAACCCCAGTCAAAAGCAGTATTCAGCTGGATAAGGGGGCCCTTTGTTATCCTAATCAGAACAAACAAATATCAAGCCTACCCACATTGCCGTTTACCCTATACTAGAGAATATTCACATCAACAACCAAGATAAGCATGACTTTCCTTCTACAACAAATTCCATACATTTCATCACCAAAATGCTCTTATTGTAGCATCAATTGAACCTCACCGCCTTGTTTTTAGACATTGTCCACAAAAGGGTTTCCAGAAAACGAAAACAACCCCCCCCCCCGGTGATCACCCCAAAAAAAAAAAAAAAAAATGGAACTCTGAATTCAGCTCCACGGAAGAGAATAAAAATGCGAATAGACTGTTCCAATTTCACATAATTTGCGAGGGAAACAAAGAGAAAAGCGAACCTTCAAGAGAGGCAGCATGGGTGAGGACATCCTTAGCAACAGAGACAATTTCGGGGCCAATGCCATCGCCGGGAAGAAGAGTGATGGTGTAGCTTCTTTTGGTGGGGACTGCTGCAGCGGAGCAACGAACTTTGGCCGATTTCCGGTATGTAATAGCGTTTGAGAAGGTTCTCGACCGTTGGATATGGGATTTGATTGGCGCTGCCAGATGGAACTGTAAAGTAGCCGCCATTGTTGGGGAAGGGGGGAGAGAGAGAGGAGATAGAAAGAGAGGGACGACTACGGACCCTTTAAAGTGGGCTCGTATCTCCCGATGTGAATTTAGTTCATAGCCCACAATACCACTAATCTGCAATATTTTTTCCGAAATACCACTATGATTTTACCTTATGACTTGGTAACCTACAATAATAGGTCACTTTGGGTTTTTAATTTTGCTTGCAATAAAACCTAAGAAAGAAATATGAAAATATTTAAAAATCATCTACAATTTTTAAAAATTTAAAAGCATTATGAAATAATTATAAAATACTTGCAAATTATATAAGATATTAGAAAAACAAAAATATGTAAAATAATTTTAAAATTTAGAAAATTTATTTATATAAAATTGAAAATTGACAATTATTTTGATAAATTATAAAACAATTTGGAAAAACTAAATAAATTAATTAGTGTAAGATTTGTAAGACTATGAAATCGATAAAATTGATGAACCTACCTGAACAGTGGCAGCCCCGACCGTAACCACCACGATGCCCCAGCCACAGAGGCGTCGGCCGACCGCCGAACTACTGGTGTCAACTGCAGCAAAGGGCTCTTCGACCCGCCGCCAGCAGCTCGCTCCCACGCCACCGTCGGGGTGGCCCAACCTGCGGCCCAACCATTCTTCTCAGCCAAACTATGTCAGAATTGAAGGCTGTAATCCATCAGTGACCTATCCGATCTATAATACCTGCCTGAGACTCGCTTCCTCCTAATCTGCCGCAAAATCGATGATTTGGATGGGGAATGAGATTTGGTTCAGTCTACTTGGGCAGGGAAGAAGAGAGAGGGTGGGGTGAATGAGTGTCGCCAGCGGCCCATCGACACCCCCGTAATCGGTCTTCAGTGGACGGTTGGGGGCTGAGCTGTGGCTTGCGGCGGTGCTATGATGGTGGGGGGGGATTTTTAACTTTTGTTGTTTTTTTGGATATATATATATATATATATTATTTAGATTTTTTCTTTTTTTTATATTTTTCTAAATTATTTATATAAAAAGTTTCATATTTTATTCACAGTAACCTGCTGTAGTAGGTTATCAGGTCAGGGGTGGCATTTAAGAAAAAAATATTGCAACTTAGTGCTGAAGAGGAAAAACAGAAAAATATAGTGGTATTTTGGAAAAAAAAACTGAAAAGCATTATGGGCTTGTATTCAGTATTATTCACCCCTTCGAGGAAGGATCACAAAATCACTGCAATGTACACGACCTATCTATTGCTGGCTTCTTAGAGCATATATAATGGTGAGCTATATTTTTATCTCATCAGTAGGGATCTCCTACCTTCACACCAGTTTGTAAATCGATATTTTGACTCACAATCCTTATCTTTTCTAATACAAAACTCACAACTTTGGTTCACAATAAATAGTAATATCCATGGATCCAACCATTAAACATGCTTTATTATTTTCTTTGTCAGAATGACATTGTTTAAATCAATATAATATTGTTTTCTATGTTTGACGAATAATAATGTATGGTCATCTAATTCAATAAAAATAATTTGTTTTTCTTTGAAAAGAAGTTCAAGCACAAAAACTCATCTAATTTTATCAAAAAATTTATACCCAAAGAGTCCAAAAGAAAAACATTGGTCAACCCAAAAAATTTTCGTCTCACAAAAAAGAAAAATCAAAATTGAAGCAAAAGGAAAAAAAAAGCATGGTACGACTGGACGAGCGGCTCACCTAGGCGAGCTGGATTGTGAGCTGCAAGCCGGCCGCTGCCCGATCACGAGCGGCTCACATGCGCACCAAAGCTATATTTTGGCTCGTGAGCCGTCGGTTGGACGTGCTCTTAGCCAAGTCTGCACAAAGGAAGGAAGGAGTTAAGTTTGCTTCAGAAATATGACGGCGGCAATTTGTCGTTGGCCAGATGTACAATCGTGATTCGTGGATGATGTTTGTCACTGCAATTAATAGAATTGATTCTTCAGTTCTTGTATAAGATGCTTTAGGTTGTTGTTTTCACGAGACCAATTCTCAAGTATGGTTGGTGTTAGCTGTTGTTTGCAATAGAAATTAAATTTAATCATTTCCTTCCGGTTCCAGCTAATAATAAATATGTATGGTGGGGCAAATTATTATGTACACTCGGGAGTTTGTACTCCTATTGCCACATAGATATATATTTTTCAACGTGTATTTGTCATATGAGCGGTTATTAATATATATTTTGCTTACGTGACTTCCAGAAGTACATACTCCCGGATGCATAATATAGGCTTTGAGATGGTGGTAAAAGTCGTTCTCAGTTAATCTATGCTATAAATATATGGTGCGTTTGGTGGCTAGGCTACTAGTAAACTAATAGTGGAGAGAGTAATGAGAAATTTGAATTTTTTTTTAAAAAAGTTAAAAATAAAATAACAAGGGCATAATGATAATTTGGTCATTGAATTGTGAGGAAATGTTAAAAACTTAAAACGGGATCACTAAAAAAATTGAGAGTTCAAAAATTAATATCACTAATTTCAGGGTACCTAAATGTTAATATTATATATCATTGTATATAAATATGTGATTAATAGTACTTTATTTTGGAATTTTTCTTTATGTAATTAAATCACATCATTATGTTGTAGAATTGTACTATACTAAACAAGAATTAGGCAGCACATAGCTTTTTTTTCGATCTTCAATTTCATTAGAGTCGGCTATTGTTGGTCTTATAAGGGATAGAATTCTCCCATTATAGATTTTCTCTATTTATAAAACTCGAACGTGAAACCTTACTAAGAAGAACAAGTGTCAAATCACTTAAATTAATCTATATTGGTAGCTTATTTTATTATTTGCTACTCGTAATTATATTTTTCTTTCGAAGGTGAAAGGAGGGGGGTTCAGGGGGAGGACCACTGGGAGAAATACATAAAATACAAGAGGGCCGCAAACTGCAAAAATTAAAAAATGGTATTGGTAAATCTACCATAGGCAAGAGGAAAGGCTAACATATCAGACTTTGACAGAAAGAGTTGGTGTTTGCAGGCTGTGGGTGAGGGTGACCATGACGGACGATAGCGTACTGTCACCGGCCGACTCTTCCTTCTTACACTCCCAACACCTCCACATCACCACCGTATGTCTCCCCCCCACCCCCCCAAACTATAAAACTCTTCCCAAATTTCAGAATTCGGCTCAAATTCAATTACCCCATTTCAATTTAGGTTTTGTACCGAGACCCATATGCAATGCGTGCCCTTTTGATGAACCCACATCTTATTTCTTCCTTTCTCTCTCTTTAAGCCTCCGATGTTAAACCAATTAGGTGTTTCATTTTGATTAGGGCTCCAATTTTGTCAGGTTCAATGGGTAATTGGTTCACTATAATGACAGAAGTTGAGTTATTAATTTGGGGTTTCAAGTTGAAATCTTTTGAATTGGGGAAAGAATTATTGAACTGCAGATCATCAACGTGGGATTTAATTTTGTCATTAATCTGCATTTTCTGGAGCTGTGATTTTGTGAACGTCTGAAAATGCAGTCATGCTTAGTGGGAAAATTGAATAGTGACTGTCTCAGTTAGCTAATAAAAAGTTTTACCTTTGAGTGATGCCCAGGACAACCGCTTTGGGATCTACTGCTTATGTGTGCCCTTGAATCAAAAGGATTTGAGTATTTGTGGGCATTGGGTTCATGAGATTAGGCCAAGAGAAGTACCTTGAGAGGTTCCACTGCACACTTGATTGATAGTTTTGAAATTCACATATTGTGGAGTACTCAGTATGTGTACCTAAGTATGAGAAAGGGTATGTTGAACATTAAAAGTGTTCATGATTTGACCAAACTGTTCTCCCCCCCCCCCCCCCCTTTCTCCCTTTGGCCTTGTCACGGTTAATCTAGATTTAACAGAAGAGCAATTCTCTATTTCTGAGATTGTCTTAAGACTATTATGTTTTTAGGACCGTTCCATTTGCTGTTTAGGGACTTGAGTATAATCTTCTTACTGATCATGTCTTGTCCTCCTTTGTGAGTCAGCACTCAGCTGGACATGCAACAAAACAGCAAGGTTGATCTAGGTTTCATCTGTAATGTGAATCCTTTTAAGAAGCGACGTGAAAGATCTTGAGACTAGGAAGAAGAGATGAGCGGTCTGGGTTTTTCTACTACATAATGTCTAAGTTCTTCCGATGGTCGTGAACTAAACACAGAGTTATGTTCTTATCTGTGCATAATTGACTGATATCAATGTCATTGTTGAAATACTTGTATTCCAATAATTTCGTTTGTATTTTCTTTCAGATGGATGAAGATTCTCCAAATAGTGAGGATTTGATTGAAGAAATTGAAGACGGAGAGGATGATGGTGAAGAGCTGTTTGAAATCGAAAATGAGCACGAGAGGGATTGTCAGCATGGATTTGGAATTGAGAGCAATGATCATGGAACTGAGAGCGAGCAATTCTTCACGATTGATACCAGTGGACACGTGGAGAGTGAACATATGCTTGAGCTTGAAGGTGAAAGCCATGGGAGTGAACACTTGCTTGAGTTGAAGGGTAATAGCACTGAAAGTAACGCTTTGCAGACTCTTAATATCAGTAGCATTGACCGGGAGAATAACCAAGGGAACAATATTTCAATTGTGAATAATGAAGATTGTTTTTCTCAAGAGAAGTATTACCCTCCACCAGTTGTGGGCATGGAGTTCGAGTCCTATGACGATGCTTATAACTACTATAACTGCTATGCCAAGGAACTGGGTTTTGCTATCAGGGTGAAATCTTCATGGACAAAGCGAAATAGCAAAGAAAAACGCGGTGCAGTTCTCTGCTGCAACTGTGAGGGTTTCAAAACTTTCAAAGAAGCAACTAATCGGAGGAAGGAAACTAGGACAGGCTGTCTAGCAATGATAAGATTGAGGTTGGTGGAATCCAACAGATGGAGAGTGGATGAAGTTAAGCTTGAACACAACCATTTCTTTGATCCTGAGAGGGTGCAGAATTCCAAATCCCACAAGAAAATGGAAGTCGGAACAAAAAGGAAGTCAGAGACTGCTCTTGATGTGGAAGTACAAACAATTAAGTTGTACCTTACACGTGCTGTTGATTCAACCAGTTCTCGGAGCTTTAACTCTAGGGAGAGTGAAAATGCTGATCATGTTCAGACTAGGAATTTGAAACTTAAACCTGGAGATGCACAAGGAATACAGAGTTATTTTTGTCAGAAACAGCTGAGAAGTCCAAATTTCTTTTACATAATGGATTTGAATGACGAAGGGCAGTTGAGAAATGTGTTCTGGATGGATTCTAGGTCAAGGGCTGCATATAGGTATTTTGGTGATGCTGTGGCTGTTGATGCAACATGTTTGTCAAACAACTATGAAGTCCCACTAGTGGCTTTTGTAGGAATAAATCATCATGGGGAGTCCATTTTGCTGGGCTGTGCTCTTGTTGCAGATGACACTGTGAAAACCTATGTGTGGCTGTTCAGGGCATGGCTTACATGCATGTCGGGGCATCCTCCTCAAATTATTGTCACAGACCGATGCAACACCATGCAGAGTGCAATTTCTGATGTGTTCCCCCGGGCCCACCATCATTTTTACTTACCACACGTGATGCAGAGTATCCTTCTCAACGTGGGGCAACTGCAGGACTCTGGAACATTTCAGTCAGCCCTGAACAGAACAGTCTATGGTTCTCTGAAACTTGATGAATTTGAAACTTCTTGGGAAACTATGATACAGCAGTTTGGGATCAGGGATCGCGAGTGGCTTCAATTATGGTATGACGACCGAGAAAAATGGGCCCCAGCTTACCTGAAGGACACATTTCTTGCAGGGCTTTTTTCTCTTCAGAGAGGCGAGCCATTGATTCCCTTTTTTCAGGTCCATGAACAGACTTCAGTCAGGGAATTCTTTGACATGTACGATATGATCCTGCAAAAGAAGCACCGAAGGGAAGCCCGGCAGGATACTGAGTGCAGAGAATCAAATCCCTCATTAAGAACAAGATGCCATTATGAGCTACAGCTTTCCAAATTCTACACCATAGAGATATTTGAAAAATTCCAAGCTGAAGTTGAGATGATGCCCTGTTGTTTCAGCATAAGCCAAGTTCATGCAACTGGGCCTGTCATCACTTACATAGTGAAAGAATGCGAAACCGGAGGAATAAAGGAATTCAAGAACTTTGAGGTGGTGTATGATAAAGCATCAATGGAGATACGATGTACATGCGGTGGGTTTTACCTCAGTGGGTATCTTTGCAGGCATGCATTGAGCGTCTTCAACCACAATGGTGTTGAGGAGATACCATCGTCCTATATTTTGCCCAGATGGAGGAAGGACTGTAAGCGTTTGTATGTGCCAGCTCTTGGCTCAAATACCATTGATCTTTCAAACCCAACTCAATGGCACGAGCATTTACACAAGCAAGCAATTCAAGTGGTTGAAAAGGGAATGAGTTCACAGGATCATTATAGGGTGGCTTGGCAAGCCTTTTTAGAGTCTTTGAATAAAGTTCGCCTTACAGTAGAAAAGCATGTATGATCTTGATATGTACTGTCAAGTTGTATAAATAATGATATGGAATGAAGCAGACTTAAAAGAATGAGCACAATTTCTGTTTAATAGACATCCCCCAAAAAAAAAAAAAAAAAACGAAGCGATTTTCCTGTGTATTGACGAGTAATGTAATCTAGAGTCAGGCTACTATTGAGGAGTTACATCATCTCTTAATTGTTAATAATCTATTAGTTACATCACATTGGATTGCCTGTTAGGGAAACTCTAAACAATACGGAATTCTTCCAGTTTTGCAGGGTCGTCTTGTGTCGGCCTGGGTATTGTACTTAGACAAGTCTCTGGGAAAGTATGAATCCCCTTTAACTGTTTTTTATTTTGTTTTTGACTTTATATGTGAGGAAAAATATTGTCTGCCGTTAATATTAGGTGGGATGCACTATCAGATTGAGGCAGGAGTTTTTGTGTTCAAGGGTGTAGCCACCTCAAATGTGTTTTTCTTCCATTTTTTTTTTCCTCTCATTAGTTGGGCATGGCACATACAAAATATAACGAGAACATGCAGCTAATAGACGGCCCCTGACAGATATAAAAAGTATTTTTCCAAAATCCAAATGTATCTTTCGTAACTTCAGTAGGAGTGGATGATTCATGGTTTGTCTTTGGATTCTTCCCGCCTTTTTTCGTACCCTTCAGCTTGGACTGTTTACTACTTCCAGTCTGCCGCTCCTGAATGCCTGTATTAAAACGTAGGAGGACCATCACATTGGTCTAGTAAACTGTCGGTATGCTCATCCTATCGTTTTCCATTTGCTTGTATTGAATAGTATCGATGACAAAAACACAATTTTAAAAAAAGAAAAAGAAGAGTATTGAAAATAAGTAATGGTATACAATTAGACGAAAGACAAACGACATCATTATCATCATAAAGCTGCATTACACGGACTGAAGCAAATGTTAAAACAGGTTCAGCCCCAAGAGAATCATCATCCTGTCATTTGACTATCAGAAAATCCATGGTTCCTGAGAACATTGCTCTTTGCCTGTAAGATCCCAACCTCCCAAAAATCTCTTTTTCTTCTTCTTTGGGGGTCTTAAGGTTTGAAGAAATATGAAAATCATTGATATCCATAGAAAAGCCATATTGTGAGAAAGCAGAGAAAGCAGAACTAACATCCATCCTTGATTCCTTGATATCTTAAAAAATGCAACTTTACATCATCAAAACTAGACTATGTCACCAGAAAGAACCTACTGACCTAAAAAGAATGAACAAAATACAAAAAACCCTCCCATTTGTGCCAAGTATATCACTATCTTTAAAAAAGAAAAACGAATCACCAGCTGGCGCAACAACCAATGTTGCAGCAAAGCCCTTTGATTTAACATGGATTGATCCGGCTTACGCCCCCAAAAGCTTCCATGCATCTCCAAAATCTAGAAACTGAAAGTCAAGCACCTATTTGATTTCCTTCTTTACAATCGCTGTGGAAAAATCAAATGCAGATGCATTCTGATGCCCTCCATACCGCAACCAGTTATTCGCACAGACAAGAGCCTCTAGCGTTGCAGGCCTCAACGAACACCGATAACTATCCAACTTCTTGCTCACTGTATCGAACACCGAGTCCCCAGAAATTGTAGCCACAGGTATTGATAATATATCGGCTGCCATCTCTGCGAGGGTTGGGTATTTGATTCTGTTCAGCTTCCACCACTCAACAACATCGAAGTCTTCTGATCCCCTAGGTAAGAGTGACTCATCAAGGTATTGATCCAGCTCTGATTTCATTTGGTGGTGACCTGAAATTTCAGAGACATATACATCAAAATCTGAGAGCCCGTCAGGAGGCGGTATGGTGGCTTCATCTTGATGCGCCTCTACTTTAATATATCCATCATATCTTTGCTCAACATGTATAGATGGCAACGGTAAAGTCTGCGCTATGTATTCAAAGTAAAGCTCATGTATGCCTTCATCAACAAACCTCACCCACATATCAGCTTCTTCACCAAAGATCTTGGCAAAGCTGAATTCTACAAGCTTTAGCTTGTATCTTGGGTCCATAACCACCGCCATCCCCAGGACCACACAAGAATTCCTCCAGTATCTATCAAATGTTCCATACAAAGGTTTGACAAAGTTGCTGATGAAGGAGTCCTCACTCAGCGTTCCATGAATCAGCTCCACCTGAACCCTATAGACTTGGTGAAAGAATGCATCGGAAGTGGGATAAGTTTCAGATGTTAGAATGTCAGCTGCATCGAAGAAGATCTTCAAATAGGTACAGAGGACCTCTATACTCTTCCAATCCTCCATGGATGGAGCTTCCTTGAAATCAGAATCTGAAGTATCCAGACATGAAAATACTTCCCTCAACTCACATGCTGTTGACAACATCTCATATGTGGAATCCCACCTTCTTAGGTTATCAATTACTAAGCTCTTGGTAGAAGGGACTTGAAGTTGCTGTCTTAACTGGTTGAACTTCTCTTCACGAGATTCTGAAGCTTTCACATACTTCACACTGTTACGGACTCTAACAACCGCTTCTCTCGTTACACCTAGGACCTCTTGAGTGAGACGACTCAAGACACGAGCATAGCAATCCACAATTAAAAATTGGCCATTCAGCATGTGTGGGTTCTTTAAGGAAAGTAACCCTCTAAGGTTCCCAACAACACTTTCACTTGCGAATGATTGATCAAGGGTGAGTGCAAACAGCTTGCTTTCCATTTTCCAATCAGACAGACATGAAACCACAGCATGATTAAAGCCAACCTCGGAGTCTGGAAATGGTACTGGGACAAATGTGAGAACCCGACGTTGCAATCTCCAATCACCATCAATGAAATGCCCAGTCAAAATAGCATAACCGACGGTTTGGTCTGATGTCCAAAGGTCCAAAGTAAGACTGACACGTCCAGGGATTCCAGCAAGAAGATCTGCAAGCACTTGCTTCTCTCTCCGATAGATACCAACAATCTCACTATGAACAGAGTTTAAACTCACCATAGAAAAGTTGGGTTGAAGAGTCTGGACGAAGTTGATGAAACCAGGTTGATCAACCATGTCTGTAGGATAATCGTGAAGTATAATCATTCTGGCCATCTCATGAACGCAATTATCGCGATCCAATGCAATAGTCACTGAACCAGGGGATGCCCTGCAGCGTTTCCTTGGAGGAGCTGTAACAGCACCATTTTGGGTGCTTGGGGTGTAAGGGATAAGCTGATTCTTCTCTTGATTAAGGCGGTTGACAGGGCATATCCCCAAGGCTATGTGTCGCTTGAGGTGGCTGGTCCCTGCTTGCTTTGAACCAGAAATGTAAGCAAATGTCTTCTTGCACTGTTTACAACAGGCCCTGCTACAACCAGGGCTAACAGGTTCAATAGTGAAGTATTCCCACACAATGGACTTCTTTCTCCTGCGTTTATTCGGCTGCACTTCAGGAGTCACCAAATTATTATTATTATTATTATCATCATCTAGCGGCACTATTCCGTTTTCGATTACAGCATTCATCTGCACATTAGATACGCTTTAGTGCAAAAAATAAAGATGTCCACATTAACTGAATGATACTCAGTCTATCATAAGACTCTTCCTAGAGCTACTTACAAGAGTTGGAAGCTTTAAAACTCCAATGAGATAGATAAAAAATCAATGGAAGTCATCATTCCATGGGATAAATGTGCAAACATTCACGCAATCCCCCCCCCCAAAAAAAAAAAAGCACCACACAATCAAGCTTGTGCACCCATATATTTGATCAGGGAAAAACAAGCAAACACTTGATCAGATAATATCAAATTCACTTGATGGCCACTACTCAATAATATGCATAAATTCCCATGACTATCAGAACACAAGAAAACACATCATAAATACTTTTAATGACTGTTAGAGCAATCTGAGGAATATAAGACACAATTAGAAGCAGATATACAATTGAGGGCATTAAATTATAGTCACCACAACACACACAAAGACTGAATGGCTGAATGGCTGAACAAAAAAGACTGAATGAGTGAATAAGACTTCTTCCATCACCCCAACCCCATGAAAAAGGGAAAAAAAATGAATAAAACCCGGAAAACTTCCACAGCCAATGAAATAGCCACAGCTTCTAAGTTCTAACCTTAATTATGAAGAAACAACAGAGCGAAATTAAGCAAATTGCGATATATATTGCAGGAACGAATTCAAGAATTTAAACAGAAAAACTTGAACCCAAATCGTATCGTAGTACAAATATGAGAACCCAGAATTAGTGACCCAGACAAAGACGATAAAACATCCAACATCCCACAATCAGAAAAACGAAAAAAAAAAAAATACAAACAAACGGATAACAGTTCAAAACGTTCAAGATAGTAATTAGTGTATGAAATTATCAATGAAGCTGAAATCGAAAGGAAGGAAGAAGAGATTCTCACAGTGAAAGGGATCCGTTTGTCCGAGTTTTATTAGGGTTTAAGGTGACAGAGGAAGGGGTTTGGAGGGAGAGGAGAGAGAGTGTGTGCGTTAATGGGCTTGAGCTTTCAGAAACCCTAAAATTGGACCGGAAGGCGTAACAGAGGTGGTTGGGGGTCCATGAAATCGTGTATTTATAGGGTTTTGATTAATAGCCCACCCCCCACACGGATGCATCATCGCCGTCTAAACTCCTCTCCACATTGATCCTAGGGACCACGTTTCTTTACCCCCCACGACTTCCCCTTTTTCTTTTTCTTTTTTGGGGTTGGTTCCCCCCCCCCTCCCCGATAGTTGGGCAAAACATGAAATACAAAAATAAAAGTATAAAGGCAGCTTCTAAAAACGACTTAAGTCTACCACTGAAGTATAACATTTGCAAACAAAACAAATAATAATGATGCTATACTTGCTTTCAGCCTATGCTAAAGGATATTCTCAGTTAGCACATGACACTAAGCTTGCTTTCTTTTTTCATCTCGTTTCTCAGACTCCTAATAATTCTTCTTACAGCAGGTGTTTTATCACCTATAATAGTCGCTCCGATTTTCTTGCCAAGTTCGATTACCTCTTTAGCAATTTCTTTCGGAGTAGGCAAATCTTGCTATGCTTTGCACAATGACTCTTCATGAGCATTTATCATCTTCTTCCTTTCGCTTCTAGATTGATTCATGTTGGCTTGCATGTCCAACTTATTAGGAGCAATCAAAATATTCAAAGAGCTATCAATCTCCTCTTCATTTGTAGATAACTCAAAGGGTCAGTGAATCAAACTTTCCAATATAAACTGAGTGGCTTTTTTGCAGTTCCGACAGAGTGCAGTTCCAATATAAACTTTCCAATATAAAGGGGACATAAGTGGTAGTATAATGCAATTACAATACGAATGGGGACAGAAATCTAATAAGAGACCTAATTTATACATGATCTCAATGTTAACTGCTAGACTAAGACCTCATTGGTTTGAATATAGATTTCTAACAACTACTTAAAAATTTCCTAGTTAGACTAATTAACACAGCAGGCGTAATACCAATGAGTATTGCACCCGCATGAAAGATCAATAGGATTAAGTAATTTGATAGAACTGTGGAATATAGAAGGGCGTCAATAGAGCAGTGTTTCAGCTTAGATGGAAGACTGGTGCTAGTTGTAAAGAGACAAAATGAAAATGATAATACCTGTTTGAATATATAACCAACTATATCCAATGGCCAATGCCCAGAAAAACCTAAGGATTACTAGCAAAATATCATAGGCATTTACGACCAATAACAAATTATAAAACTATAAAAACTTGGCTTGACATTTGGTCTGTCGAAATTCCCATCCATAACTAGAATAGTAGGATTAAGAATGAAATGCCTAGATAAAATAAAATGATCCTTAAAAATTATAATGGTGCAACGCAATAATCTTTGTCCTAAAAAACGCAATAATATTTGGAAAGTCACAATGCAACCGAACTCCCAGTGGAGAGCAAAAGGAATTACTATTTATTATGTAAGAGATCACAGTTCACTAGTAGTAGTACAAGATTATCAATAGCACGATATCCTTAGAGATTCTAAGCCTTGATTAAAAGAAAATTATTTAGTGACATAATTCAATTGACGAGATCTTCAAAAATAGTATTTAATTGAGAAAATCATACCAATGTTGATGAGGCGAGTATGATATGGTGAATTACACCTACGTGCTACGTTGATGAGGCATCCCCCCCCCCCCCCCCCCCAACCCCCAAAAAAAGGCAACATGGTGGGTGATCTTCAAAAATAGTATTACCTGAGAAAATTCCACAATTTCTACCCCAACTCCTTAGTAAAATGAGATTAAAGCAACACTCATAAAAAGGATATATTTCATAATTCACTAATTGTGTGAACCTTTTACTCGAACGCATGATTAAGATAAATTCAAAGCTTCATTATGTAAGTAATCACGTATTTTTCAAAATTTTCCACTTTTTCCTTCTAAAACAATGTTCCAAACAGGCTAGTGTGCGTGATTAAGATAAATTCAAACATATTACTCTTCTTTGCGCACACAAGAAAAATGCCATCGTGGAATCCCTTAGCGAAAAGTTTGGGAGAAAGTATAGTTAAACCAAAAGGCGTTCTTCCCCTTCCCATTCGGGCGGCGAGTGCATCATTTGAATCCAATGGAATTGCTCAAATCACGTCTAAAATACACAGGAAGATTTAACTTGTTGAAACTCCAGTACTGGCATTACCCAGCTAAATGATTTTAACTTGGGTATAAAGAAGGGAAACAACGCCCTCGCCCTTTGCCTTTCCTCTCTTTTCCAGTTTTCCCCTCTTTTACCGTCAAAAAATACAAATAAGAGGGACAAGTCAACTAGTACTGTACTGTGAACAGTGCATCGCAAACAAGAAGCAGCTTACATTCACTTGTCTCCACCACCAAACATGCCCATCATGTCTTTACCACCCATCTGCTTCATCAAGCTCTGTAAACCGCCCATGCCACCAATCTGCTTCAACATCTGCGGTGGAAGGACCTTACTCATATGTTGTGCATTCATATTTCTTGACAACGCACTCATTTCTCCCTTCTTTGGAATCTTAAGACCCTTCATCTTGCTCCAGATCTTTGCAAGGCGCTTGTACTCCTCTAACATGTCCATTACTTCCCTAACCTGACGGCCCGAACCACGGGCTATCCGCATAATACGCGACTCGTTGAATAGCTTTGGATTGGAGCTGTCCAATTCTGCAAAAGTGAAATCAAATTTGAAGTTAATCTCCTTTTTTCCAGTCAGATTCATGCCCAAAAACAAGAAACATACTCATTGGAACAAAGTATCCCCAATATTAATCAAGTCCTTTCGTATCTCATGTCGAGACTATTATTGGCAATTTCACCCAAGTGAAGAACATAATATCAAAATTTTGGTTCATTGGATGATACATGATGACCGATATCAAAGCTGATAACCCATTACATATTATTGCCTTTTTATTATGAGGAAGCAAAATTCACTTTGATAAAGTGTCCTACAGCAGGATAGAATGGAAGCTGTTAAACTATGCAAGACTAGCTAAATAGAAACATCTCTTATAGAAGACATGGTTTTAATCTGAGCAAACAGGATTCCACGAACCAGAAGTCATCCCCTCCCCTCTGAACTAATTCCAAGATAGCAAAGGACACTTCCACAGACACATCACACATTCAAAACCTTCAAATATGACATGTCTTCCACTCAGAATAGACAAGGAAGAGAAATGGAGTCAGAAATAAACCCTCATTGTTACTTTCAAGATTCAACTTATGAATATCCAAAGCAGAATTGTACTAAGGATCACACAAAGCTTTTTTTTTTTTTTGGGGGGGGGGGGGGGGGGGTTGCATATACACAAAGCACTTTAGGTTATTCTTCTTATATTAAGCTTGCTGCTTGCCATGTGGAGGCTGCAATTCACAAATTTGTCATTGGGTTATAACTTTTCTTGTAAGCTATCAGCTTCACTAGTGTACTGCAAGCCACAGTGCCTGGGTTTCATACAATCAAAACAAGGGTTCATACACAGTTCTAATGCCAAATGCAGGTTAACTAGTCAGCAGGGCCCCCCTGCACCACAGAGGCAGCTGACCAGCATTGCGGAGGTCAAGACGTTGAAGGTAACGTAGATCATAGATTAACACTGTGATGTAGGACACTCTAAAAGCAATTCCTACAATGAGAAAGTTGTTGCAAAACGCTCTAAGAGCAATTCCCACACCAAAAAAATTCACATAAGAACTTTCAAGCTCAATATTTCAATTCATTCAAGCGTGCCTCCTAATACGTAACAAAAGAGTTTAAACAGATAAGAAACCTAAAACATTAAGGAAACAAATAGAGACCTAATCTAAGAGATATTATTCGCTAGCTAACAAGAATAAATGTTCCTAAAAGATAACTTATGAAGATAAAAATACTTCATGTATGCCAATATTAAGATATAATCATATCTTCTTAATTATCCTTTATCATTATCCTGCATCATTCTCCCCTGGTTGGAAAAAACTCATCCAGAGATAGAATGAAGAAAATCGAGCAAGAGACCATCATCACTTCGTCGCACATATGAGAAAACTGTAATTTGTACAGCTTCTCCTAGAAAAGTAGGGACCCAATTAATGGATGTAGCTTCTTGCAAACTGGAAGTGCATTAGGGATAAGCAAATCGAACTGCCCAATTTTTAGTCTTGATATCTCCACATGATAAGATTCTGGATAACAAGACCAAAAATCTCCAGATTTAGGCAATGTCTTGCATTCATATTTAGCATTTTGATACTCCTCATCAGCATTTTTGAACCCAGTGCCCTCCTCATTCGGAGCCTCTTTAATTTCATTCTCCTTGATTTGTGTAATTTCATCTATAGATGAAATAATTTGTTGAAGTGGGATCCGAGATGCACATGCATCCAATACCCTTTGACTACTAACTTCATGACTTCGATAGAGTATGGAAATAAGAAATTCTAACAAGAGGTCATCCGCTTTCGTGAGAATATCCACGAGGACGGACGCTACATATGCAAGAGTCATAGAAGAATGATCATCTTTAGGGGATGCTAACAGATGTTAAAAAATGTCCAAGACAAGGGCATCACATTCAAAATCTAACAGCACCACATAAGACTTGACTCTGGACATGGATTCAGGTATGCGATGTCTCTTATGGTATGATTTGTCATCACTATCAGGTAGGGTTTCAAAAGATGAAACAATGACTCGAAAGACTTTCTTCATCAGCTCATCTTCAAAAGGGAGACTCGGAGCTGTAACACGAATGAGCTCAGAAAGGCATAAAGCAAGAGAAATTTGCACATCAAAATTTCCTTGATTTGTAAGCACTTCTGAGATCAAAACTCCCTTTATAGGTATTAGCGCATCTTATATGGATTTTGAAGGATTCTGGTATACCTGAGACAAAAGACCTCCAACTTTATCCAACAACCTGATAAGAACATTGGAAGATGCTAGAGAAGTAAGCAGCTGAGTCGCAACTTGGGAAATTTGGTTTGGAAGATTTTGTTTAAATAACCATGCCGTTTTGAGCAACACCGTGACAATGTCATGAATCTAAATCAGCAACAATCTGAAGCTGAAGCTGAACCAAATTCAAAACCAGATTCCCCAGAACTACTCGACAGCAGCAATAGCACCAGCACAGCAGCACAGGTAGCACCAGCAGCAGCAAGGAGGTTGAACCCGTAGCAATAAGGGCTTCGACCAGCGGCAACAACGAATAGCAACAACGAACGACGACTTGAGCCACCAAGGATGATTTCCGGCAAGACGAGGGCCAACGGTGGCGGCAAACCACAATCAAGGGGGTTTTAGCCCTCTCTGCCAATGACCGAATGCACAGCCACCTTCAATTTGCAAGCGAAAGTCCGTTCGCTACTTAGGGTTTCGCAACTTCGGTGAACACTCAATTGAACCAATTTTGATGCAATTTAGGTCAATTGGTTGAGGCGTTTGGGCCGAAATGCTGTGGGAAGTCAAGGGGCAAAGTCAATTTTGGGAGTATCTGATGGATTGCGGCTGCATTGAGGGTTTAGGATCGAAAATTGGGCCACAATTATACTTAGGGTTCGCGGTTTTTTAGGGTTTAGGGTTCCGGCGATAGTGGGCCTCCGGCAACGGGCGGGTTCTGGTCGACCGAGGCCGGCAGATCGAGGGGCGGCGGAGGGCGGCAGTGACAGACGGCCTGGTGGCAGGGTTAGGCTGGCAGTGCGCGGCTAGGGTTTGGGTTGGCTGTTTTTCTTTTCCTTTTTTTTTGAACGAGAAAGGGAAAAAGGGAAAAGAAAAGACCAAGGGCAGTGGCAAAGATCGTGGGCTTTGATACCAAACTGATGTAAGACGCTTTAAGAGCAATTCTTACAATGAGACAGTTGTTGCAGGACGCTCTAAGAGCAATTCTCACATCGAGAAAGTAGAACTTTCAAACTCAATATTTCAATTCATTCAATCGTGCCTCCTAATATATAACAAAAGAGTTTAAATAGAGAATAAACCTGAAATATTAAGGAAACAAATAGAGACCTAATCTACGAGGTATTACTCGCTAGCTAAAAAGAATAAACGAAAAGATAATATTCCTAAAAGATAACATATGAAGATACAAATACTTCATATATGCCAATATTAAGACATAACCATATTTTCTTATTTTCCTTTATCCTTATCCTGCATCACACTGTTAATCACACTCTGTTTCCAAGAAGACTATGCAAAGAAAACATTTTCAAATGAATGTTGCTGTACCCAGGATAGAAGGGCACCATTTCACTGATGAATTTCCAATGCTTATTTCGAAATTGTAGGTCATAACCACATGGGAAAACGTTCTCTCTAGCCCCTACATCCTTGCACCTCCAGTTTAAAAATACATTTTGCAATATTTTCAAGTTATCCAAATCTTTGCTCTAGGGCAAGGCTAGGGGGAGTCAAGTGTACGTAGCATCTCAACCCAGAGATTGTTGATAAGCTCTCAAGGAAATTAATAACAAATTTTTTGACAACATGCTGCGCCCCAATAAGAAAGAAGCACATAGTTTAAAGAGAGATTAATCTGGCCCATCATCTCAAACCACGACCTCGAGAGTCTTTGTGAATTTTAGCACCCTGAAAAATCCTCCAATATGCATGCTGACCACAATAATCGTCCAGTTCAACCTACAAACATTTATGCAGACAAAAGGTAGTCTTAAAAGTACCAGTAAGTTACCTTCATTTGTCATTGAATCCATCATGGTCATATAGCGCTTGATCTTCGCCTGACTTTCCTTTTCTTGACCTTTGGGCATCAACTCAGCACTGAATCCAGGAAGCATTGAGAAAACCTACAATCAAACACATACTATCTAAGAAAATTATACCTCACCAAGGCGCACTACAACGAGACTTCAAAATTGATTATCCCTTGGGAACTGGGAGTAGGTCATAGTCATAACCCATTTATTCCCCGTTGACTAAAATAAACATATCAAGCAAGATCAACTATGCAAACCGGAAAAGATCCACCCAATGACGGTTGTTGATTTTCCTACTCTTCTATCTCCCTTATCTGCTTTTGGGATATTTAGTGGAAAGGGACTGACAGAAAGAAGAGACAGAAATAAGAGGTTTTCCTTCATTCATCCCCCCCCCCAAGTTAGATAAGATGAATAGTGGATTTCAGTTAAACAGCAGACAAAGGTCTTCCAGCTTGATCTCTGTATGGCTGCTAAGTTAACAGAGATGGGGACAAGGTAACTTAAACCTTGCTAGATAAGAACAGCTAGCATATAGATGGGCAAACTACTCCTTGATGCACCACCTACACAGAAATTCTATGGACAACTAAATTTACTCAGCAATGGAAAGAAATGAAGGATAAAATCATAAAACAAAATGCTTTCAAATAAGGACAAAACAAAATGCTTCAAATAAAAAGGGCATGACCAACAAACCTGACCAATAGGACCCATCTTAAGAATGTTCTGAAACTGCTCATACATAATCCTCAGAGTGAAGTTCCCCTCAGAAAGCTTCTGCAAAAGCTCAGGTTGCTGATCCATTGGAACGACTTCGTGGATTTTATCCATGAACCCAGACCAGTCGCCCATGCCTAATTAAAAAGAGAGAATAGACTGTCATCATAAGCGTACTGCAAGTACAGACCCCAGAATAGCAGGGAGGACAAGGTCAACAGAGAAGAAAAAACACCGAAAATAGAAAAAGGTAAAATAGGACTATAGGAGGAAGAGGCATCCACCTAAAAGCCGGCTTACAAATGGCTTGACATCAAAAACCTCAAACTCATCCATGTGCTCTCCTGTTCCAATAAATATCACCGGACTTTTGGTTGCAGCCACACTGCAAATAATCAACAATGATAGTCGAAGAAGATTTAGAACTCATGGAAAAAACTGATGACCCAAAATTAAAAAAGGAGGCAGCAAACCCAAACACAGTATAGAAGCTAGATCGTTCATCGAAAGAAACATCAATTCAATGAAAAAATATATACTAACTCTTAAATAAGCAAATAATCCAGTACAGCACATAAATATGTACGTAGTTTTATATTTTGCAAACTATTTCTGGGATTGATAGAGAATGATCATGACTACGCAAGCAGCAGAAAAATCTTATTGAGTTCCAAAGATCGAACTACTAAGGGACTCATGCAACATAAATGCCTTACCCTCAACAACTAAGCCATCCCTGCCCAAAAGTATTACAGAGCCCAAGAGTTGGTGCTTTTGGCTAATGCAGCCCCCCCCCCCCCCCCCCCAAAAAAAAAAGGAGTTCCACATGTCTTGAACGACAGTCAATTCTTCTCAATGCTTCAGCAAAAAGCATTTGCTAGATAATTTCACAGGCTGAACTCTTTGACTATGCATTTGGAATCTGGACATGCTCAAGTAGTAGCAGACCAGGACTTGCAATTCTTTCTCTGGCCAGAACACTAACACAGTATCAATTACTACCTAAGAGGGAGCGCAAGCAGCAACAATAACAACTCCCAATGTAGATCCCGCTTTCACGGGGTCTGAGAAGATCCAAACGTAGACAGCCTTGCCTCTTCAAGCATCTCTGCCCTCAGAGAGGCCAATTCCAAGAGACAAGTGTGTTGTATCTAGTAAGTTGATCCTATCTTGATTTGGTGGCAAAAGAGGAATTTTCTTCACTATAGTTCACTTCCTTTAATGGTCTCTAGGAATCCCTTATCCAAAAAAAAAAAAAAAAGATAAAAACAAGAGGGGGGGCTGGATGTTCGAGACCTTAATATATAAAGTCTACTAGAAGATTCTGTCTGAGAATGCCAAAAATTATAAAAAATTCGCTTTAAGTCAAAATTTCACTTACGCACTAAGAGCACCACCTCCCTTTGCATGACCATCCATTTTAGTAATTATCACGGCCCCAACAGCAACACTTTGTTTGAATGCTTGAGCTTGATCAAATGCAGCTTGACCAATGCTACTGTCCATAACAAATATGACGAGATCTGGTTTCTGAAATGAAAGAAATTTGATGGGTTCATCAGCAGCTTGCACCTCTATCCCACTAGCTGATAGTATAGAAAGTGATAAGAAGAGTCACAGAAGAAGAACTACTAATTACCGTTGCCTCAGAGACTTGCCGCATTTCTTCAAAAAGAGCAGCCTCTTGTTTGTGACGTCCACTAGTATCAATAATTATGAGGTCACAGTTTTCCTTTTTGAATCTTTCCACACCTTCTACAGCAATCTTCACAGGGTCTGATTCTGTGTAGCTGTTGACATAGAATAGGAAATAGACGTTAACGTAAACAGAACTAAATACACATACCATCCTATTAAGTGAGAAACTAAGTCTACAATCAAACCACAGGATGACTTAATCTGGTCTTTAGATCACAGGAACCATTACATTGAATGACTGACTAAGCATGCAAACAAGTCACCGGTAACAGATGCCCTTCTAGATCAATGCAAGTTCAGGACCAATAGCTTAAAAGTTTAACAAGATCAAATAGCACGTTTGAGTTGCAACCAAGGTCCTGCTTCGAACATCAATTTCCTGACACCAATTTTTGATTTGAATTTATGTTTTAAATATCATAAAGAAGCTACAAAACAAAAGGAGGTCATACAATGGCAAAAATATGCATTACTTGCACATTGGTTTCAATCAGCATTGATCATCCTAAACTCTTTCCTACAAGTTTTTAGTATTTCCCTTTCATATCGTTGCATACTTCCATAACCCATCCAAACCCCTCCTGCTGCCTCCCCCAACACCCCCCCCCCAACCAAAAAAAAAAAAGAACTCTCTTACTGATCTGATTATCCACACTATGTTCTATAGCCAGTAATAAATAAAAGCTAGTGAAGCTAAAAAACAAATGCCCCTCTCCCTCCAGAGCAGAGAATAATGGAGGAGGGTGGATGGATAGATTAACTGCTTTGGTATTAACAAGGACACCAAAGTTGACAGGGCATGAAGAGTTGAAGCCCCCCCCCCCCCCCAAAAAAAAAGAAAAAAGGAAAAAAGAAACTTACACTATTATGTGCTCACCTTCTGTTGGTTGTTCTCACTTTGATTCATTTTTAGCCCTCCTGTTTATCCAATCGATGCTAGTGACTACCATTGAGCAATACGGCACTATCAGCTTCCCTCAGTTAGCAACAACAACCCCCAACCCCCACCCCCGGCGCGCAACTACCTTCCCTTCCCTTTTAAGGAAAATAGAATATATTTATAGATCACGAACAAAAGGTCAGATGCAAAGCAAGCATCCTAAAAAAGGGCTATGTGCATCCAAAATAGAACCTATCCACAAAATCAGTCACATCAAAGAAGATTGGCAAAAGCTTCCACTATCACAACAAAAAAGAGTCCTGAGCGTATTATCTTTGATACGCTATTCCCTCGGAGATTCTTCTATTTCTCTCACGCCAATGCCTCCAAAAAATCACATGTGGGATTGACATAGCATTCTTTTCTTCATCTTTGCTACAAAAGAAACCCTCTTAAGCCGAAAGATGATTCCTCATAGAGTTACTAGAAGTAACCTAATAAACTCCCAGGCAACTAAAAGCTCACTCCCAAAAAGCCCTTGGAAATTGACAACTAAGTAGTAGGTGATCAGGCGATTTCAAATCCCCCTTGCACATTGAGCATCTATTTGCCAATAACTTTTCCTTCTTTTACAAAATATCACAAGTCAAAATACTTCCATAAGATGCTTCTCAAAGGACCCAGACAAAAAATAAGCCAAAGACTTCCATATAATCTTCCACACATTTCCTCTTCCTTGTTACCTTTTTCTTTTTACACCGAAGTAATTCTAAGCCCATCAGTCCAAATTGAGGCAAAAATGGACCAACACACAGACTTCATCTGTTTGAAGATAAGATGAATCTTGCCTTCCGACATTAGGAGGTCTTTTAGTAAGCATTTAGTGGAAGAGTTGGATGTAATAAGCAGTTGGAGCTCTTGATAATTTTCAAATAAGCTACACAATTTCATTTCAAGTGACTTTTTAGGAGTATGGTAGAACAAAGTGCACCATGTCTGCATACATCTAGTGAATATACCCAGGCATTATTCTTCTATCCCACCCCACTAGGTCGTACTTACATAGAAACAGACAGGGACACGTGAAACACTCTTTCAAAGTTTGAAGGGTGAAAGCATCAGCAAAAATATGTTCTCCATGACTCTAGGACTACTAAAAGTTTCCACAAGTCACTGATGTCACATGCACAACAAATGACCCTGCCCAAGCCCATGTACCATAGCTAGCCTGTAATGTCCTTTAGCATTGGCCAGCTAATTCCTATACCGATATTCTTTCACTGCATACCAACTGTACGAGCAATCTCAAAAGCAACATCACATCATGAACCTCATGCTTATTCCATATGCCATTCGCCAACTTAAACTTACTATTAATTTGCCACCCACCGCAGGCTTTCCCCATCTCACCTCAAGCAACAAGCAAGCTTCCACTTCAACCACTCCACATCAACCTCATGCAAAGCAAGCGTACTTATTGTTTTAAGGAGCATCATATCATGTTTATAGAGTCGCAAACCGTGCTGCAGCAGAGACCACATTGAGGGATGGCGTTGCTGGTTGTGGGTTTCGTTTGTTATTCATACCCATTTTTTACGATTATTATGTAGCTACATACTTTTAACCTTTATTTAGGTCTAAAAGGGAGGTTTGTAAGTGCAAAAGCATGCCAACTTTTGTAATGTAGTTTAGGGTACCTTCCATAAAATGGAATTTTAGCTTTAGTAGCGTTCTGCTTCAACTGATCGAAAGCACCAGCTCTAAAAGTATCGGCACAGACCAATGCAGGTCTAAAACCCTTTTTTTGATGGTAATATGCATACTTCGTACAAGTGGTTGTCTTCCCCGAACCTGAAAATTTGAACGTACAACCAAATCAATATAACAAATTAATGTTCGCAGATTAGAAAGGAGAGGCATATTAGAGAGCCCTTTAAAAAATAAATAAAAAGAGAATAACAATAACATTCAACAAATAAGACCAAAATTTTACAATTGAAATTAACACATACCCTGTAGACCAACAAACATGACAATACTGGGTTTCCCCTTCTTTGGAGTAAAAGATGGCTTCCCAGCATCCAACATTTTGCAGAGCTCATTAAAAACAGCCTACAAGATACACGATATTGTCACCAGAAAATCAAATAGTTTTATTCCACCAAACTACAGCACAGAGAAGGAGATATCTGCAGAGTACAAGGCTTATTCTAAGCAAACAGTTTCATCCACAATTGAGGAAAAGCTGAATGGATCTTCCCGACATTGGAAGCCCACTGTAACAAAAATTCCATATACCTGCAGTTAATTGCTGGCCAAACCAAATCACCTCAATTGCTAACCCTAACGCGACCACAAGCTTGTCTCTACAGGTTTCTCTAACCATCTTATACCCCAGCATTGTGAAGTCATATACCATCTTACCTTCCCCCCTTTAGCACTTGCTTTCTTCTTCCACTTGAACATTAAATCTTTCAATTGACAGATATAGGTTCATAAGTCATCAACCAACCTAATTATCTTAAATTACAGAAATGCAGTTGGCTGGCCTCTAATGCAATACAACATTTAGCAGCTCACTGTCACATAATCCAAAGTCCCACCACACAACGTCGCATCTGATCTTTCACACTTATTGCACTACCTCCAATCAAGTGCATCCATTAGGATTACTGGTAAAAACACAATTGTCCACCAATTCAAAATGTGCTTTCTGACAGAACATGCATAACCAAGTCAGACAATCAAGACAACCAATTATAGAAATACCCAACTGATCCATGTACTGTTATACCAACAAAATCAAATGGACGGGATCAATCCCGTCATCAACCTAATCTCAACCTCAATAACATCCGACTAATCTACATCCATATTGCAAGAAAAAAGTGCACAAGGAATAGAGATTCTTACGACCAAAGAGGTTCGTAACTCAATCTAAAGAACAAGAAACCAGTTTGGTTTCAAGGCAAAGACGACAATGCTTGTGCTCAAGCTCTCTGCAAAAAGCTTGAATTTGAAGCCAGGGATCGATGTAATTGAAAACAACTACAGCCAGCTTTCATGTTGACTCCAGTTAACTATATCGGACAATTGATGCCCAGCTTTCCTGTTTGCAATTTGGTAACCCCAGCACATAAATCTGGAAAAGGTTTGTTTTTTTAATTTTCAATAAGCACCAGGTTTTCAGTTCTCCTCTTTCTGCGCATTGCTTTCCCTATTTCCAACGACCAACGACTCAAACCTCAACAATTCAATTCCCTTATCTTGGGAAAATCAAAACAGAATTTCTTCCAATATCTAGTCACCACTTCACCAAATTCGGACGCTAATTACACAAAATTCAAAACGAAAAAACAAACCTGCTGGATGATTTTACGCTTGTTATGGCCAGCGGCAAGATCATCAAGGTTAACAATCTTCTTAATATTGGCGGACATATCCCTGACGAGCTTGAACTGAACATCGGCCTGCAAAAGAGCACGAGTGATTTCATTGAGACATTCATTGAGCACTTTCTCATCGATGATGGTCGCATTGCTCATCTGCTGGAGAGCACGGGAAATGCTCCCCCCAAGCTGTGCCAACACCATTTTTGCTGAATTGGGATTTCCAAAACCCTAATTGAATTTATCTCCTTTTTTGTCGAATTGGAAGAAACCTAAATAGTGGGATTCTAATGAATCGCCAGTGGAATAGCTGATTAGCAAGGAAGAGTTGGTAGGATTTGGGGATGACTGCCGAAGTTTTGTCTACGGATTAAAATTGGGGAAGAGGTTCTGGGTAAGGATTAAGGAATGTGCTTTTTACCCCTTTTTGGGTGAAGGAGGAGCTAGACGGGTAATGTGACGGTTGCGTTGTTTGTCAAGTAGTTATTCGCTGCATGTATTAGCTGTTAGTTGTTAGTTATTTGAATTAGTTATTTATATTAACTGTTTAAATTAATTATTTATTGAAAAATTATTTAATAGAATTAGCTCTTTATGATAAAATTATGAGACAAACAATTAATTATCTAAAAATATCTTTCAAAATGCTCATTGAATTAGTTTTTTCAAATTCGCTTTTTGAACCCAAAAAATTCTTCTAAAAAGTCCTTTCACTAAACATCCAAATTAGTTTTTTTACTAGGTCAAACCAGTAGTCTTAATAAAAAAACTCTTTTTGGCCAAAAGTTCTTTAAAAATCTGTTTGTCAAACATCTCCGATATGAGTATGATAATTGTTGAAGTATCAAAAAATATACAAAAGTTGCTAAGTTACAAACAGGACCACATCTGCTGCTATTGATCTAGGAAATATCGCAACATCGTAGCAAAACGTGGTACGGCCCTTGTCCTCGACGTATTGATGAAGAACCAACTTCTTGAATCTATATATAATACATAATAGTAAAATTTTAATAACTACCCTTTCCTAAATCTTCATTAATTTGAACTTCTCAACCGTCCGATTTACATCACAATAAATAGCAACCGTTGATTTTAAACACTCAACCAAAAAATAAATAACTCACCCTAAACCATCTACCCACCCACGTGCGTTGAACTTTCTAAACCTGCATTTTCTTCTTCTCTCTCCTCACCAACCAGCCTGCCCATTTTAATTACCAGGAAATTGTCTTCTCTCTCTCTCTCTCTCTCTCTCTCTCCTCACCCTCTGTGTCTGCATTTCTTCCTTTCCCATGGCTTCCTCCATGAAACACACCACCTCCATTACAACACAGCAGCTTTCAACCATCAATTCCACTGATATTTCTTTCATACCTTTCATTAATAAAGCTGATTTCTGGGTTTTTGTTAATAGTTGTTCATCCCGTTTCCGAATTTTCACTCTTTTCTTATGGAGTCCAATGTTTTTGTCATTTCCAGATCCATGGTAGAACATCCCAGAGGCACAAGAGGAGCAGAAGAAGACAGTGGGGATGGTGGCAACCTGAACACCGGCACTCCAGGAACCACTCCAGGCGCAAGTTGAGCAGAAGTAAACCTGAACACCGATAAAATTGGGTGGAGACGGTGGCATGCATACAGCATATACAGAGTAGAACAGAGGTAGCCGTTTCCCTTAAAATTCCTTCAGTTTTTTGAAGCAGATTTCCTATGTTGGTTGCAAATTCTTCTGATTTCCTTCTTCGTATCCTTGATCTTCCAATTTTCTTTGAAGTTCTTTTTTTTAAGCATGTGGGTCCTCGATAGGCAACTTGATAGTTGATATGCGTTCTTCTTTGAAGTTTCTTTTTTAAGCATCTGGGTCTTGGACAGGTAGCTTAACAAGAATGCTCCCGGCATAGGTCCATAAAATGTTGAAATAAGTGTTTGTGTCCCCTTAACATGGAACTATTGCTCAATTGATTTTTTTCGAAATGTCAAGGTCACTCCATCGGTTTGGTGGTTCCAGATCAGTCTCTGTTTCAATTTAATTTAAGATTTTCTCAAAAAAAAACTTAGTCAGTTTCAGATCAGTTGCACAATCTCTGTTTCAATTTACTTTAAATTGTTTAAAAAAAAAACAGTCAGTTATAATATAGTTCCTACCTCCACAAGACTCCTACTTAGTTACAAACTTGTCGCCCACTTCTCGCCCACGCGGCCACGCACTAACAACTTAGAAATTGCTCACTGCTCACATCCCCCTCAACCGGCTATGTGGTTTTGTTTTTAACAACCAATCAGTTCTCCCAGTCTCACATCTATCTCATAACCTCCTCTTCCATCTCCTATACCAATTGCAACTAATCAATTGAAATCTTGAATAAATATTTCGTAAGCGTCCTGATCTTCGAAGGTAAATATACTCAAATTGAAAAAAGCTTTCGACTTTTGATTTATGCATTGTTCATCAATTACACATCTGTGGTCAATTTATTCGTAGTATGAGTTTTTGATTTTTTGATTTATACATATATATGTTAGGTATTGGTTTTGCCAGAATCGGTGGTCTATTCGCACTAGGCTACTGATTTAAAAATTTGTGGATCTTCCTTGGTTAATTTGTCAATTTTAGTCATTGTATCATGTTTTTTATTTTCCTGTTGCAGGAGACATTGGAGCTACTGTTTTGAAACCTGTATTTCAATCTCAATCTCCTCCAACGTTAGGTATTGGTCTTCTAAAATTCATTGTATGTTTGCAATAGGCTAATTATTGATGTAATTACCTATAGGCATCCTTCTCTTATCGATACATTATATTCTATCAAATTTTAGTTAAAGCATAGTCGTGGCATAGGGTTCAGTAAATGTCACTTGCTAGGTTAGCACTCCAATCAAATATATCATGTTGGAAATAGCTTTCTTAAGCTAAAATGTAAGGTAGAGCTTTTACTTTGTAGACCTAATTGATACCCCTGTAAGGGACCATGAAAGGCTGGTAGAGATGGGATGTACATCCAAATGTTTCCTGCATGAACTGTACGATTAGCATATTTTGTTGAAACTGATATATTTTTTATTTAAATACCAGTTAAAAAATTACAGTATAATATAGCGGATAAGCTTAGTATTATACACTTAAAAGTAGCAATAATAAAATAATAAAAAAATATGAAACAACCACAATAATAAGGAACCATATTGCTATGCACATATTCCCACTGTAATAAATAAAAAGAAATTTAAAAAGATTAGGAAATCAAAACAGATTTGAATACAATGGTACAATATCTAATCATTGTATTTCCTTAAGGAGTTCATTTATTGTCTTAGTATTTAAGCGTCATTATATATTCATTAGGCAAGATTTAGGCAATAGTCTATTATAAAGCACCTTGCACAAAATTTTGTAGATGCTATTATAAAAAACATTGTGTCAGTGAATTTGATGTGGGATAATTGGAGATAACTGAGCATAAATCTATGAAAATAACATTATGATCTCTTGCAAACTTGAATAAAAAGCATTATGATTACGTTAATTTCTTAATTTTTACCTTCCCACATTGTAAAAATTTTTTCAATTATTTATTACTCCCTTTTTCCTTATCGACAAAAATACTTGGAACTAATTTTGTTGATATTGAATTAATCAAAGACCTAACCGTCGAATTCTTTGTTCAATGAACCAAGTTAAACTTTTAGATGAAAATGAAATTAGTGTGTACATACTATAGCATTGTTATTTTGGCTAAACATCTAATTGATTGGAGAGGTAATTGCTTATAGTACCATTTTCATTATAAAGAAAATAAATAATTTATCAAAAAATCCCTTATAAGTATAGTGTAGTGAAAGACCCAAATGATCAAGGAAGTACTTTTTTGTCCCAATGAGGAATAGTAATTGGTTGCTAGGCTATAGATATTAACCAACAAAGGGGCTTCTTTGTGCTAAATGTACATATGTGGAAGTAGTTTTCAGTATTATACTTACGAAGTTATGAAGAAATTTAGATTTTACAAGATGAAGTTTAAGTCTCTTGCTCGGTTTGGAGGAAATTTTATGTCATAAGGAGGAATAGTAATTGGTTGTTGGGCTATAGATATTAATCAACAAAAGCGCTTCTTTTTACTAAATGTACAACTGGAGAAATAGTTTTTAGTATTGTTCTTACTAAGTTATAGGGATTTTTGGTTTTTGTGCAAGAGCAATATCAATTATGGTTTAGTTTCATTTGGTATGTCAACTTATATAATCTTACGCAAATAGTTGTCGTGCTACATGAGTCAATATGGCAGGGGAATTGCATGAGTCAATGAAGTTATGTCATCTTTTCAACGAGTCAATTATATCTACAAGGATTCGATTATTGCGTCAACAATATATATATATATATATATATATATTCAAAATGTCTATTTTAACATTTGTCGTGCAAAGCACGGGTCCAGACTAATATTCAAAATTAAGGAATGCCATGTCAAATATAATCATATCGTGAACTACATTTAGTGAGCTGAGAATGGTATCTTCAATAAAATCTTTCATTTATCAAACCCAAAATGCCCCTATCATATTAAATGCAACAATTGAGTACACTAACGTCCTTGACTACGACCTAAAATAAAATTACTTATTAGATATGCAAGATCAATGTGTGTAGGCATTGGACTATTCATCTTCTGGAAACTTTACTGGTTTTTGGCTAAAATGAAATCTCAATTGTCAACACCATGTATACTAAGCATCTGGGGCTCCGGGTTGGATACTTGAGGGGTGCAATGAGAAGTTCAAACCAACATACCTTAGGCTTAGGCTAGGAATTAACTGATTAGTCCAGCTTGTTGATGACTTAATATTATTCACTACAATGGAAATGCTATGAGTATAGGAATAATTGTGCAGCAATAAGGCGACTTCCTGACTTGGCTCAAGTCTTCAAGAAATGTAAGGGGTCCTTTTTTTGGGGGGGCAAATCTTCTGCATGACTGACGAATGTTTGGCTAGCATTGATTTCCATTTTAGGCATGGTGATTTAAGTTCACTTCATTGTTTTGTTTATTGTCGCACAAGGCAACCTCTTCTAATAATGGTAGACTGGTAATTTTCCCTGGCACTTCCACAAATTTATGTGGTTCCTACATTGAATGCACGCCATGAGAATCCAAGGGTCTCATTATTATTTATGTGGTTCACAATTTATAAATTCATTTGTGATTATGTAATACACAATTTTTCTTTTGAAAAGGCATAATACAAATAAATTATATAATAAACAGAAAGAAAATTATGATGATTATATAACACAGATAAATTATAGTTTTTGAATTTTGTTATTTTCAAAATTATTTCTTTAATGGGTTTCTCATATTTGCTTGGATTTGTTGGCCTATTTTCGTTTCTTTCATCCTTTTTGCATATACTTTTCTATATGTGAGCAAAGGATGCGATGTCTTTATGTGTAAAGTTGAACTCGGTTCTATATAAAAAAAACAAAAGAATCTGCCTACTTCATTAAATATTTGGGGGGAAAATGGTCATTTTTGGAGGTGATTTCAGGCAAATACTTCATGTTGTTACAAAGGGTAGTAGAGCAGATATCGCTGCATCTTCAATATCAAGGGCAACCTTTTGGTCTTACTGCAATATTCAACATCTTAGAACCAACGTGAGCCTTATGCATTCAAATTTAAGTGACAATGAACATGAGCGGTATAATATTAACTCTTTTTAATTGATTACTCTATCATCTTTCCTAAATTATAATATTAACTATGTCTATAATGGCTATCGATTCATTACTTGCATAGTATATGTTATGAGATGTCTATTTTAATATGCACCGTGCATAGCACGGGTTCAGACTAGTATCACCTTATTATGAACTAGACTTGGCACGCCAAACTTTTTTCACCACATAAAGTCATGGTCATATTATTGCAATCAACTTGATTATTCTCATTAGGTATCTAACATGTAAATCTCTCGGTTGTATTGCAATGCAACCTCCATCGTGTAGCTGAGTTAGTTAAATGGTATAAACTCATACATGTTCCAAATTATGACTAACATGCTACTTTTTTGTTCAATGTTCTCTCTTTTTTTTTAATGGTCGAGATTTCTTTTTCTACGTTGTTTTTCTTTCTTTGTCTGTGGTGATGTTGGCTTGAAAATTGAATATCATCGATTGTAAGTTCTCCTTAGTGATCGTCACCCATGACATGTCTTTTTGGTCTTCCTATCACACAGCATGCGAACAATCATGTAAGTCAGTGAGTGTTTGTCGAAAAACTCGACCTCGTTTCCTTACTCGATAATTCTATAAGTTACGTGTGATAGTTGAAGATATTAAAGGGCCGCTTTTTTTATTCTCCCCTGATGGAAAACAATATCTGCTAACCCAGGACGTCACTTAAGGAATACACCAATGACATGTTTAGCTTGATGAATTCACTTTCCCCGTGCATAACATAGCAATTAATGGGGAAATAGGTTTTATGTTCCACACATCAAGATCCATGCTATGTTCACTATGAGGACTAACCGTCTACCATACTTCGTCCTATAATCATATTTTTATCTACACCACTCTTGATTCCTCCCAAATAGCCATGTGCCTTTTTTACACTTCCGCATCCACCTCAATGCTTTTTGAACTTTGGCAAGTCCATTCATTTAAATCTGTATCTCTTTTTTCCTCCGAATTATGTTCCCATTTACTCTCAACATTCTCAGGACCTGACTCTAAAGTATGCCGGTAGGTCTCCTGCAAATGACACTGGCTTGTTGAAGGCTTGAAGCGGTTTCATGACTTTTATTCCATGATTCTTTTAGCCATTCATTTGTTTCACTACCTATATAGTCTTCGTTGACTTGTCCATATCCACTTCCATTAGTATACTATTATGTGTCTTCTGAGCATCCTCAATAGGTTTTGCATGCTTAAGACTAGCACCATTAAATGAGGCTGTGGCGTACTTAGGTAATGCATGTATTTTCAAAGGATCAAACGCAATCATATCAATCGTTTTTTTTTTAAAAAAAAAAACAAAACTCCTGTTGGAATTAGGAATTATCAAAACAAGCCTTGTATTCTTAATAGATAATTTCTCACAATATGTACTACACGTGTCCTATACCCTCGTTAATTCCTCATTGTTAGCGTCAAATTACAAGAAAGTCTTGACAAGCATCTTCTTTTAATCTATGTTCAATAAAGCTTGGGCTCTTCAAAATCGAACTTTAACATGAAATAGATCAAGTACTGTCACCAAATCATGTTGGCATTTAGCTAATTTAAATTCTCTCAATTTCAACCACCAAGCAACTACATTAAGATTAATAGCAACTCCAAACTCCTCCATCAAGTTAGTAGCAGCTTCATTTTCAAGAATAATTGCGCACAAATATTGAAGTGATTTAATATACATGTTAAGGGCGCATCTAAAGGCCTTCGACTGTAGGAATGGGTTTCATTCATCTTTCCATGCTTTACATTTCATCAGTGTCTCATAAGAGAATTCCATCTATATGATAGTAGTTGTCCTCACAAATTCATCTTTGAAGTGTGTTAGGAAATAGAGCAAAATAATAGCGGAAGCAATATGATAAAACAGATAATTAGAAATTTAAAGAACGATTACAAAAACAAAGCAACGACACAAGATTTACGTGGAAACGCAATGCGGGAAAAGACCATGGACGGCGACGAGTACAATCAATCCACTATATGAGCAGGAAGAGTACAAAATGATCACAATCACAACAGGCGATTTGATCTAATAGCAGAATTACAATCTTTCTTGTAATCTCTCTCAAAGTCTCTCTACCTCTCAATGTGTTTAGAGATTCAGGAGTGAATTTAGATCCTAGGTATGACCCCTTTATATAGGGTCTAGAAAACCAGGGTTTTACCCTTAGAGAAGAACCCTGGCCGTCAGAAGAAACTATACATCGAGACAAACCTTAGCTGCCACCACTTCGCGCCCAGAGGAAATACACGTGGCGCGGTCATACCGTGCCAAGGTGGCACGACCGTGCCGCATGGCATGGCACCCTCGTGCCATTTTTCTGTCTTCTCTCGACTTCTCGCTCTTTCGTCCTGACCATCCGTGTTCGTTTAACACGGTTCTACCGTGACGAAACTTGAATTTTGCGCCACGAAACCCAACAATCTCCACCTTGGACCGAAATCTCCAATCACCAACTCTCTAACATCGTCATTGCACCCCAAAGGGTGACGACCCTCAAAGAGGCAATGCCCCGAAGGGCACTTAGATACTGTGAATGCCAATTAAGTCCAAGCAATGCTCAAACTTAGCTATAGGTAGAGGCTTGGTCAACATGTCTGCAAGATTCTCCGAAGTGTGAACCTTCCTCACAACTATTTCCCCAGCAGTAACTGTATCTCTGACATAGTGATACTTGGCACTGATGTGCTTGGTCTTTGAATGATAAGCATCATTCTTAGTCAGGTGGATTGCACTCTGACTATCAGAAAACACCACAGTGGTAGCCTATGGAACTCTAAGCTCAGTAACAAGGTCCCTCAACCAAGTAGCTTCCTTCACTCCTTCAGTAGCAGCAATCTACTCAGCCTCTGTAGTAGATAAAGCTACAATAGACTATAATGATGCTTTCCAAGAGATAGTACCTGCACACATAGTAAAGATATATCCAGATATGGACCTCCTTCTATCAAGGTCACCAGCATAGTCAGAATCAACAAAGCCTGTGACATCACATGTACCAGCTTTGTTTCTATCAAATACCAACCCCTTATTAATAGTACCCTTCACATAACGAAGGATTCACTTCACAGCTTCCCAATGATCCTTTCCAGGATTATGCATACACCTACTTACCACACTCACAGCATGTGATAAGTCTGGTCTAGTGTATACCATAGCATACATCAAACTATCAACAGCACATAAGGAACATTAGACATTCTATCTATATCCTCCTCAGTTTGTGGACAACACTCAATAGATAATCTGAAATGTGCAGCAAGAAGTGTGGAAACTGTTTTACAGTTATCCATTTTAAATCTGTCTAGTACTTTCTCAAGATAGTGTCCTTGAGATAAATACAGCTTACCAGCCTTTCGATTCCTCTGAATCTCTATGCCTAGAATCTTCTTAGCTGCACCCAGGTCCTTCATCTCAAACTCCTCATTGAGTTGAGATTTCAACTTGCTAATCAAGGATTTATCCTTAGAGGCAATCAACATATCGTCAACATACAATAGCAAGTAAATAAAGAAACCATCAGAATATTGTCTAAAATACACACAATTATCATATTGGCTGCGTGTGTATCCTTGTGCTATCATAAAGGTGTCAAATCTTTTGTACCACTGCCTAGGAGCCTGCTTAAGTCCATACAAGGACTTCTTCAATCTACACACCAATTGCTCCTTCCCTGGAACAACAAAACCTTCAGGTTACTTCATGTAGATTTCTTTCTCCAACTCCCCATGAAGGAATGCAGTCTTTACATCAAGTAGCTCCAGCTCCAGATCAAACAAGGCAACAAATGCAAGAAGCACTCGAATGGAAGTACATCTAACAACAGGTGAGAATACCCCATTGTAATCAATACCTTCCTTCTGATTGCAACGACGAACAACCAGGCGCGCTTTCCATCTTACATCTTCAACTCCAGGAATGCCCTTCTTTCTCTTGTAGATCCATTTGGCAGTTAAGGCTCTCCGGCCTTTAGGTAGGTCACACAGTTTCCAAGTCTGATTCTTTTGCAAACTCTCCATTTCCTCTTGCATAGCTAGGATCCAATTAGGTGAACTTAGGCAGGAGATTGCTTCAGTATAGGTTGAAGGTTCCACACCTTCAGGCACCTCCTCTGCAACTAAAAGTGCATATGCTATCAGTCCCTCATCATCGTTGTAGCGAGCAGGCCTCCTGATCTCCCTCCGAGGACAATCACGAGTTATAGAGTGACCAACCTCCACCTGAGACTGATCATGATTGATAGTGCCAGGTTCAGTGACCTGGGCCTCCCTGTTGGGCTGATTTACAGCTCCACCTTGAACTGCAACGGTCTCCATTTCTATCTCCATACTGGTATCTTGCTGATCACTTCCACTAGTAGAAGGAACAGCAAAATCCTTTCCAGAAGATAACATAGCAGTCTTATTGAAAGTTACATCCCTGCTCTGAATGATCTTCTTAGACTCAGGACACCACATGCGGTATCCTTTAGACTCAGATGCATATCCAAGAAACATGCATTTGACAGCCCTAGGGGCTAACTTCCCATTATTCACATGGGCATACACAGGACATCCAAATATTCTCAAACTAGAATAATCAATAGGATTACCTGACCATATTTCTTATGGAATCTGAAAATCAATGGAGGTATATGGTGAACGATTTACCAAGTAGCAGGCTGTAGAAATAGCCTCAGCCTAGAAAGTTTTGCGATCCCAAAGCCCCGCATTGGAAAGCACACATCGAGCTTTCTCCAGTAGAGTCCTATTGATTCGTTCTGCAACTCCATTTTGCTGTGGTTTGCCAACCAAAGTAATAGAGCAAAATAATAACGGAAGCAATAGGATGAAACAGATATTCAAAAAATTTAAAGAACGATAACAAGAACAAAGCAACAACACAAGATTTACGTGGAAACCCAATACAGGAAAAAACTACGGACGGCGACGAGCACAATCAATCTACTATATGAGCAGAAAGAGTACAAAACGATCATAATCACAACAGGTGATTTGATCTAATAGCAGAATTACAATCTCTCTTGTAATCTCTCTTAAAGTCTCTCTACCTCTCAATATGTTTAGGGATTCAGGAGTGATTTTAGATCCTAGGTATGGCCCCTTTATATAGGATCTAGAAAACCAGGGTTTTACCCTTAGAAAAGAACCCTGGCCGTCAGGAGAAACTGCACGTCGAGACAAACCCTAGCCGCCACCACTTCGTGCCCAGAGGAAATACACGTGGCACGACCGTGCCAAGGTGGCATGACTGTGCCACATGGCACGGCACCCCCGTGCCGTTTTTCTGTCTTCTCTCGACTTCTCGCTCCTTCGTCCTGACATGTCCGTGTTCGCCTAGCACGGTCCTACCATGCCGAAACTTGGATTTTGGGCCACGAAACCCAACAAAGTGGTTCTCAAAAAGATTAGCAAAATCAACATTGAAATTGACAAGCCATTATAGATGAACCACCACACCCGGTCTTGTGACCCTTATAAATATTGACACCAGCTTATTCCGAAATTGAAAATAACAAATCACACCTCACCTCTCGTTTTTCTCAATTGGGGTTGTAATCACAAAAATGGGAAATGAAAATTAGGAATAGATGACAAAGCTTAGGAGCTAAACAATAGGTCTACTTGAAGATAAATAGCGAGACAAATAGGGGAAAAAAATAAGGAAGTAAAAACAAAATTGATGATCAATAGAAACAGCCCGACCGACGACAACCCTTAGAGAAGTTGTTGCCAATAGTTGAGGCCATAATAGTTGGAGTTTCGTAGAAGATGTAATATTTTGGTGAGGAGAGAGCTCAGTGAATTCTAAGGGGACAAAAAGTTAGGAAGTCCTAGCAAAATGGTTTTTTGATTATGTTTTTTCAATTAGTAAGCCATGAATTGGCTGGAAAGAGAAGAACACAAATAAACCAAAAGCAAAGTAGGTCAAAAGGAAGGGGGGAGGGAATCCATCTCTGACCCAGCCTAGTAAGTAAAAAGGGGGGGACCAAAAGCCTAGTACACCAAAACCAGCAAAACAGCAAACCTGCATAATACAAGCTACGCTCCAAATCCTCCATCTCTGGCCCAACTTAATCTGAATAGCCCCAAAGACAAATGCGAAAAGCCTAATCAACCTCTTGCTAAGTATGTGAACCCTTCAGTGCTCTCTCCTTTTACAATTTCTCCACTAAAATCCCCTACAAACTAGTGCCATGAAGGTCGTATTCATAGCGCCCACCACCTGTTCGATAAAATTACACAAAGAAAATTCTTGTGTTGTACTTGTACCTTGTTTTGAATCTTCCAATGGTATTACTCTTTGATGTGGAGGTTGCTTGGAATCATCTCCAACTCTGAATCTCAAAAACTTGGATGAGAGGTGAGAGGTAAAGATCCACCATATCCATCAAGAACACATCCTCCCCTTAACCACCAACAATTCCTTATGATCCTTAGAAGAGGTCTTTTAATAGAATAGAATAGGTATGGAGTGAAAGTTTTTTGTCAACTTTTCAGTGGAGTATGCAATATCTTCTTTCCATGCCTTAGACCATAGAGCAACTCTCCATTTTATTATATGGCATAGAGTGGCTGGGTCAAGGTCATGCGATTCGAAAATCATTTTGTTCCTCTGCATCCAAATGCTCCAACAGACAACAAAGAAGGCAGTTGTGCACGACTTCTTTATAAGTGGGTTATGAATATGAAAGGATACCCAGGTTTCATAAAACTGTTACAAGCTACTCGTAACTTGCAAGGTTGAAGATACCCAGGTTTTTTGATTATGTTACAAGCTACTCGTAACTTGCAAGTTTGAGGAGGGAAGGAGTAATTAGTATATGTTAGTACTTAAGCGCCATGTTTTGTACTCGAGAAGTTTTTAGAAAAAGGAAATAGAAAGACACTGCTACGTCATTGCTAGCTAAGGTTTTAAAATGAAAATAACTTGTTTTTTGGCTCTATTGTGATTCATTCTATCTCCAAATTCAAATATTTTGATGTTTGATTGTTTGCATATCTATTCGACACTTTGGATTTATGCATAGATCTATCAAAATTTATAGTTTTTTAGTATTATTTTGAATGGTAAATTACAAGAATTCATTCAATCTTCAATCAACTGCTAAGGACACATTCGTTTCAGTGGTTGTAACCAACGGTTAGCAGATGAGAGTAGTTGGAAGATGTTGTGAGCAATTGAGAGTGGTTGCGATTAGCAGGTAGTAATTGGGAGCAGTTGTGAGCAGTTGAGAGCAATTTTGAGCAGTTGGAAAAGTAGTTGGTAGTTATGTGGAGCAGTTGGAAGTGACTTGTAGCAGTTGTGAGTGGTCGGAATTAGCGATTAGCAGTTGGAACATGTTGGAAACAATTGGGAGCGGAGCAGTTGCTGTTGGCCAAGTGCTCAAACGAATAGGCTCTAAACTCGATGTAGTCATTAAACTATTGATGATATGCAATCATGATCGACCTTTACTTGTTGATTCTAATTGTTGTACGATGACATGATTGAATATCGAGTCCTCACATCAAGCTGTCTTCAGCATAAGGTAAGATTTTTATATCAATGATGATTTAAAAGTTTGTGTTCATTTCTGTTGCTATCGGTCATGTTTAATTCATTTCGTATTTTGTTTAGAAGATTTGTTGTTCACTTCTTGAAAAACTTATAGTTTGATCTTGTTTAAAGATCTGGGTTTCATAACAAATTTATTTTGCACGTTCTACCTTTTCATTACTGAAAACACTTGTTTTCCAATGGAAACATGATTTTATGACAGATTTTCCAATAGATAGTGAAGATCATAATAACGCCCGTCGAGAAGTTGCTCCGACGGACTATGACAAGATGTAATTTGGTTGGAACTTCTGATGGAAATTCCATTGGAAAATCCGTCAGTTCAATTCAGCAGAAATAAGTTGAATATAGATTTGGCAAAATTTATTTGATCTAAACCAGTCTGAAAAAGTTAGGGTATTGGGCAAAATTTTTAAACCTGAAACTCGAAATTTCCCTAAACCCAAAAACCCGATTCATAATTCAACTTGTTTTTTTGATTTCTTAGTGCCATTGGAACTGAGGTGCATTCATGGAGATGATGAAAATAATATGTATTTGATGCGTTATATTATATTTATCTAGAAATTGAGAGTCAAGATAATCCTTGAAATCATGTTATGATTTTTTAGAGCTCAGGTGCTTTTGTGATTTGTTGATTAGTTATATCACAAATTCACAATGAATAGGGGATGCATGCTTTGTGTTGGTGTATGCCTTTGTGAAGATTGAGTAGGTGATATTGATAAGAAATTCATCATCACTTAAATCGAGAAGGTAGTCAATAATCTATCAAAATAGGTGAAGATGATGGTAATTCATTATTGATAAAATCCCACTAAGACCATGCTAAATAGGGATTAAAGTTTGAGCCATATTTACATTATCCATTATCTGCATCTCACTATTCTTAAGGCCATTTAAATCTTAGTTATTATTAACGTAAAAAAATGGATATCTATTTAATCATGTGTTTGTTTGGTAATGCTCACACTATTATCTCTCTTTCTTTTTACAGGGTTGGGGAAAAAAGTCATCTTCTATACCAAGTTCACAAACATTCATTTATTCTGACGTTGACCCTTCACTTTGCAAGGAAAGAAAATGGACTTCTCCTGTTTGGGGCCACTATAATATAACTAAAGGGAGCATTTTCCATATGGAATACCAAGAGCTATTTGTAAGTGTTGCCATGGAGGGTCAATACTAGTTGACTCCAGAAATGGTACATTGAATTTTAAGCGTTACACTGAATGTTGCCATGCTTATGTTAGTGCTGATGTGGGTCAATTATCGTTAGGTAAAAATCAAAATTGGCTAAAAAATATGATCATTATGTTTTTAAGGGGTTGGTTGCATTGGCTATAATTAGACATGGATACACCTCCACTGTTTTAGAGCATGAGGGTAATCGTGCCATCTGCCTCTTTTAAACAATGATTATATGCAAGCCAATTTCTAATACAACCAAAAACCATTGCTGAAAGTTCACAAGAGAGAAAAGGGAAAGTTAACAAAATCCTTAAATTCTATTCCTAGGAAAATTTGTTTGACTTCTAATATGCGAACATCAAGTGTGGGTCATGGCTTTCTTTCCTTGACTGCTTATTATATTGGCAATGATTGGAATCTAAATGCCAAGACTCTGAATTTTTACTGTGTGCCCCCTCCCTATGATGCTAATGTATTACGTGACAAGGTCTATGATCCTTAATTTGATGGAGTGAAAAATTCAGAGAAAGATATTTACCGTTACATTAGATAATGCTAGGTGCAACGATAATATGGAAGAATTGTTGGCTTATAGTGTTTCTGTGCATTCTCCATTACCATGTACTAGTAGATATTTTCATGTTCGCTGTGGTGCTCACATATTAAAGTTGATTTTTCAAGATGGCTTGAAGATAATTGATGTAGGGGTACATAAGTAACGGGTTTGGTAAAATTGTGACTACATCTGCAGCTAGGTGTATGAAATTTGAAGAGATTGCTGTAAGTGTGGGCATTGACTGTTCTTTGCACTTCTTCGACTTTTTGATGAAATTAATAAGCATTTTTCTCAAAGGGAACATCCCACATAAAATTTGTACTTTGGGAAAATTCAACATCTCATGTTAAAGTATATTATATGTGAACATACCTTCTTGAGCGATACAACAAACTTGATATAAGAGTTTCAGAAATACTAGGATTGTTATGGCATGGTCCTTTCCTTTGTTGCCATCTTGGATCCTTGTTACAAGTAGGGTTGAGCAAAAAAACCGGACATCCGATTCCAGACCCGGATCCGGTTCGGACCCGCTGGGTCCGGACCCGGTTAAACTGGATCCGAGATCGGTTCCGAAAATCCTGGAACCAGTTCCAACCGGGTCTGGAGTTGGGTCCTGAAAACTTAGAACCGGAATTTGACCGGCCGGTACTCGGTCCAATCAGTTTTTTTTAAAATAAATGATTAAGTTACTCGCTTATCCGTTGACATCATTTGCTGTTCTTTCGATGCCACCATAATTTCCGACTATATGTTGATATAATTAAATCTTTTTGTTAATGTAAAATACTATGAGAAGATGATTTTTTTTTTTTGCTTGGATGAAATGAAATGCTATTTATTAGTTAAGTAATTTGACTTTAATGCATGATAAATATCTATTTGCCACTTTATTAAATTTGATTTTGAACGATCGATTAGTTAAGTTGTTGGGTGTATTGGTTCTCTCACAAAGTCACAACCATAAACAAAAAATTTAAATGAAATGAAATAAAACATAATAGAAAAAAAAATTAGGAATCGGATATCCAGTTTCGGATCCGATCCCCGCCGGTTCCAGGACTGGTTCCAAAATTCTGGACCCGATTCCAACCAGTACCGGAGCTAGGTCCAGATTTTTGGGTCTGGTTCCGTGAAAATGGACCGGGTACTCAGTCCGGGTCAACCCTAGTTACAAGCTTCAGTTCATTAAGTATTACTTTTGAGAGTTGGATCCTACAAGTCTACAACTGAGGAATTGAATTATCAATAAGTGAAGGATGAATTCTACAAATTATATGGGGGGGACATTCAAGTAAGAATTCTTAGGTGAATATGTATAATAGTCCGACCCTAAATCATATTTATTCATTTCATTAATCCATGTGGTTAATTTCATCGCATTTAAATCATCGTTTTCTTTATTATTTCAATTGGAAGAATTTAAATGGGCCTCACCTTGCAATTCGGAGTTTTGTTTTTGTCAAATTCTGGAGATCGATATTAGGCCTTGATATTTATGAATTAAGCGATATAATTATTTTCATGACACCACAACCATTTAGTCTTGAGTTTTGGAAAAAAAAAAATTTTGTAAACACACTCGGTTTCAGCTCTTTTCCGAACCCGAACCCGTTTAAGGCCAACTTCGGTCCGCCAAGACTTGACCCTCTTTGTTTAGCTAATTACCTTTAGTTAGGTCTTACTTATGCTTAGTAAAAAGTAATTTTTTTACGATTAATTCACAGCCAAGTATTTATTTTACAAAGCCTTTGTTTTACACCAAGTAAATGCTAGTCACTTTCTCTCTCCTATTCTCTCCTCCTTCTCTCATACCCCACGGCTAGCAGCAGCAGCAGCACCATTCCAGCCACCTTTCAACCACCAAACAGCCACCAAACATCCACCACTCACCACCCCAACCACCCCTCTCACTCCCTTAAGCACCAAGGATCATTCATACCTCTTTCTTAAGGACAAAGTGAGTAATTCCTATCACCTATTATGCTGATTTTGTTGTTGATTCTTGATCTTGTTGGTTTTGCTTCTTGTTTTGATTGTTTTAATGGTGGATTATGTTGTTTTTATAGAGTTATGAATCATCTTGGTGATGGATCATGTTGAAGTTGAAGTTGGATGATGCTAGGGTTAGGTTTTATCTTAATCATGCAAGCTTCATGTTCAAGTATTGGATATTGATTGTTTTATTCTTGATTTTGCTCATCTTTTAATCTATTGAAGTTTATTATGGTGTTTATGGTGTTTTAAAATGATCGAAATGAGTTCAAGTTGACCCTAAGTTAGGGTTTTATCCATGAATGCATGGTTTGTACCAAACTAGTATTAAACTTGAGGTGTGTTTATATATAACTAAAAAAATGAGCTTTATTGGATATGAATATGAAGTGAATTTGAGTGTGGTGTTTTTTTATGATGTTGGGATGGACCAAAATATGTTTACATGCTTTTAAGGAATGGTTTAAGTTGAGGAATTGTATGAAAAGTGAGAGAATAAACTCAAACAGTGAGGCTGGAATTTTCAGAAAAACAGGACAAACTTTGAGATAAAACTGGTAATGATCAGCTCAGCCAAAAATTATGATTTTTGGTGGATAGATAGGTCAGTGTGTTAGCTTTAAAATGGCTCTTGAATCGCATTAATCTGAGGTCTGTGGAGAAAGTTATGGTCATTTTACTGAACCTGTGCAGGATAGACTCAAAACTGACTTCCTGCACTCAAAACTGACATGTTGGTGTTCTAGCCCCATTTTAGGAACCCTATCGTGGGATTCATATTATGTGTCTTTAATGAAAGTTTTAGAGGACTTCCTAATCTTTTCATATTGGGGTCTTAGGTCTCATTTCAAGATCGGGAGTATAAGTTCTAATTTATTCTGTCGTACCCTCTTTATAAGCCCTTATTCTCTGAACTTGCTACCGTACCTTAAATCACATTTCTATGGTTTATATAGTTTCATCATTTTAGTTTAATCCATGAATGGATTTGTAAAGATTCTTCATAAGCCAGTTTTATTTAAAAGTATCAATTATAAGAATAAGTTCGTTTCTGACCTCATGTTTCTATAATGATCTTTTGAACAAAATCAAGGCCTAAACTTTCATTCTCTTCACTTTAGTGCATCTTATTACACCGTGAACTTGCATTTGAAACTCCTATGTATATTCATTGCCTGTATCTTTAGAAATCAGTACGTATTTATCGAAATCGTAATGTTTTGTTAAGTACATCAATGAGTCAATTTAATCAGTGCTTTATCACATAATTAGTGATCCAATCAGTTATTAGTTATAGGACATTGCCCTCCAGTTACCCGCGCGATTTCAGGCCAGGTCCCCCAGTTGGTTTGGCAGGTGTACACCTATTCACAGATCGTAACAGTTACTCAGGGGTGCACTAACAGATAATAATTGGCAATTCAGTTTTATATGCGTCTCATTCCCTATTTTAAAATTAAAATGAATTGCAAAGTGGGCCCAAATAACTTTTCAGTGAATTTTTAACATTACAGGAATGCATGTACTGAGCTTTGGCTCACAATTCGAAATGTTTTTATGTTTTGTTTTAGGAAAGTGTTCAGTGAACCGCCCTCAGGCGGACATGACGGCTGAAGGTAATAAGTGAGCCAGGACTGTCCATGTGACTGGCGGTGTAGGGGTGCTGAGATACTATCATATCATATTGTGATGTATTTTGGAGTTGTAACTGTATATTTGAACTGAATTATGTATATTGGTGTAATCTTTGACATAATTGGGATGTTAGAATCGTTTCTGTATATAACTAAACGGTTTGAATGGTGTGATTGCCCTTTGAGGGTAAACTTTGATTTTATGGCTAAATTTTCATATTTAAGGGAAGCCTTGTCTTTTTTGGACGGCGGTAACGTCACGTTCATTGGGTTAGCATTTTAAATTGATGAACTTAAACAAGTGAATGTAAGTAATAAATCATGTACTTTTTGGGGGCGTTACAATATGGATCCTACTAGCGGACTAATAAATGTTGATGATATTGTTTATGTAAGTTTTCTATTCATTTTTTTAAATTTATCATATAAAACAATCATGATGCCCTGTTCTTTGCATGTAGATACGTACTAATAATTGTTCTTAATAATTGTAGGGGTTCACTAATATTGATCAACACGTCTCACATATGGGTAAATGAGAACTACATGTGTGTCTTGATGTCAGCTGGATCCCATGTTGGAATTGAATATTCTTTCTTGGTGGAAAGATAATGGACCAGATTCTCTTCTGTGGCTAATATGGCAAGAGACATTAAAAATCCCAATTACCACGTTGCATTCGAGTCAGCACGTAGCATTGGGGAAGGGGGTGATTTTGACCAGGTGGAGGGCTTTTCTCAAACCTCAAAATATATAGGCATCCCTAACAACTCGGAATTGGATTTTTAGATTTTTAGGTTAATGGTAAATTTTTATTATAATTATAAGTTTAACAAAATGAAGCCTTTTATGATCATTATAATTTAAAAATATTGGTCTGCAATATTTATTTCTAAGTTTGACTTATATTCATAGTTTACATAATTATATTTTGTAGAGGACAAACATGATCAAGAATCATATGATTTGGCGGCAAAGTTGGACATTGATGAACTCGGAGAAGAAAAGTAAGAGGAAGTAGAAGAAGTCGAAGAATTTGTTGACATTTATGAGGATTAATGCTTGATACTATTAATCATGTTGACTTGCACTTTAACTTTTTAGTTGATAACCCAACATTTTGTTTGTCGGATATAGAGATGTTTCCACACTTTAGTCTTACAAAATATTTTTATTAAACACTTTGCTTTGAAATTGAAGGACCACTTACTAATGGCTTATTTATATGTATTGTTTAATGTTACATGTTTCGAATTAAGCGGTTGCGTGTTTGACTTCTATAACTCAGTAGGTCATCATTTGCAAACTTTTGACTGCATGCATGGGTTATAGCTTACTTGGGTGTACATATTTTAAATACTCATATTACTGGCAGAGAAAAATAAAATAAAATGTGCTCCTAATCTGTTGGTTGACCCAAACTCGAATGTTTAGAGTTAGCGTTTAACATTTTCAAACCAACTCGAAATATATCCAACTTATATTTATTCAAACTTGAAATATGACAAATCAATGGTTTACCTCGCCGCCTGAATTGACAGGTCTAATTGAATATATATAATTTAATAAATCTAATAAAATTAAGTGAAAAGAAAATAACCTACACTAAATTAAAGGCCAAGTTGGTCTATTTCAAGACTAGACTAATTTTATTTTTTGGGGGGATGTAAAGAGAGATACAAAAGAACTCTAAACATATTCAAATTTAAATAACTAACAATAATTTTCAAAAACTTTGGGGATGTTTAGTAAATAACTTTTTGAATAACTTCTGACTAAAAAGAGCTTTTTTCACCAAAATTAGCTGTTTGACCTGATAAAAAACTAATTTAGGTGTTTGAGAAAATAACTTTTTGAAAGAGTTTTTTGGATCCAAAAAGCTAATTTGAAAAAGCTAATTTGATTTTGGAATATCTTTTTGAAGAATTAGCTCTTTAGTCTTGTTCGGTAAAACTAGTTGTTCAAGTAGCGGATAGCGGTTCAGGTAGCGGATACCTATTTAGGTAACGGATAACGCTTCTAATTTAGCTATCAGCGAATAGTTATTTAGATGAGCAGTTGAAATAAATGTGTTCGGTAAATTTAGCAGTTGGGTTAACTGATTAATGTAAATTAACATAAAAGAATATAGATAATTTTCAAAGATAAAATTTCCAACGAATATTCGTTGGCCAAAAAATATAAAACGCTAATTTTGAATTTCAAACGTTAATATTATTAGCTTTTCAGAAACGCTGCTTAAAACGATAAATGCTACTTGAAATGCTAGTCAAAATACTATGTTACCGAGCACTAAAAATACTATACTAGTCAAAACGCCAAACGCTACCCAAAATGCTGTTTGTCTCACAATTTTGGCCCTGTTCGGCAAAATTAGCTGTTTAGGTAGATAGCTGTTTAGATAGCGGATGAAATTTCTAATTTAGCTGTTAGCGGATAGCTATTTAAATTAGCGACTGAAACTAATGTGTTTGGAAAATTTAGTTATTATGATAGCTGATTAATATGAATTGACATAAAAATGATTTGCAAAGATAGAATTTTTAAAGGATACTTTTGACTAAAAAATATGAAACGCTACTTTTAAATGTCAAACGTTAATATTATTAACTTTTCAAAAACGCTGCTTACAACGCTAAACGTTATTTGAAATACTAGTCAAAATACTAGTTTACCGAACACTAAAAATTAACTAATTAGTATATTGGTCTAGTTAAAACACCAAACGCTACCCAAAACGCTTTTGCCAAACACGGCCTTTGTGTTACAACTTTATTAGAAACAGCTAATTTTATCAAGTAATTTTTTTACAAATAACTAATTCAAACAGTTAATTCAAATAACTATTAGCTAATATTAATAGTTAACAGCTGACAGATAACTGATGTTTGTTAAAAAGGGCTTTTATCAATTGAAATGGTCAATATGACATCTACGTGTAATTTTCTTTTGAAAAATCCAAGCTGTCTTCATCCTAGAAAAAATAGCACTGTGTAGACTCCTGACCATGGGCCCATGCCCAGACTGAGAAACCATTGTATTACTATTTGATGTGGCCCCGACGTAACCATTTTAGGAATGTTTTTATGGGATCATCGAATGGCACCCCTATAAATGATTACAAGAAGACAAAAAAGTATCAGAACCGGGTCCACAAACTATTGGATGAAATGAAACCTTCACCAATTAAAAAAAGACTAAAAACATATGAAATTTTAGGTCCGCGAACGAGATGGCATATTAATCAGAGGCCCACAGTGAAGAAACCCTAGGCGCACGATTCTCTTTCCCTCAATCTTCGGAGTTCGGCTGAGAATTAAGGCAACCAAAGCAACATTCAATGGCGCAGCAGTCCCCGCCCGAGGTCCTAGAACTAGTAAAAATCTATCCGATCCGATTATTCGAATTTATTCGATCTGAAAAAATCAGGTACAGCCACCAAATTTATATCCGAATAAAAAATTCGGACAACTGGTCATATCCGAATTTAAATTCGGGTCGGGTTCGGGTTTGGACATTTGGGTGCGGGTTGTTCGGATTTTTGAACCATTTCGGGTTCGAACAAATTTGGACAATCGGACAATCGGGTTCGGACATCGGACAACTACGTTTATATGTAATTTTAGTCCAAATTCTTTAGAAAATTTTATAAAAACAAATTCAGACAACCAGGTTCGGACATTAAAAATCGGGTTCTGGTTCGGTCACACAAAATTTCGGTCAGAATGTCTTAAAATCATATCACAAATTGGGACATTCGGATAACCGGGTCCGAGCATTGGACATTCGGATCCGGATCTAGGTCTGGTCAAAGTGTCCGATTTATAATCCGAACAACGTTCGGGTATGAAGTTTTTGTCCGAATGTCCGATTTGTCCAGATCCGAAGTGATCCAGATCCGAATTTTTATCAGCCCTAGTCCTGTCCTGCCCCGCCCCAGCCCGTGACCTTCGTTCTCACTCATCTCCCCTTTGACGAATCAGAAGATGAATTCGACTTGCCTGAGCCTGGGGTAAACATCCATCTCTTTCTTTCTCTCTCTCTCTCTCTCCCCTTCTTTGCCTGGCCTAGGTCTCTTGCTCGCTTATGTTGCATTTAGGGTTTAAGGTGTATCATCTGTGCTACTACTCTTTCCATGCTAATTTGATTGTTTCCTTCATTTTGAGCTTATATATCATCCCCTCCCCCTCCCCCCAACTCAAAACCTGTCCTTATTGATTTGATGGGTCAACCGTTCTTTCATCCCGTCTCCTAAATTTTTTCTATTCCCTTTAAAATGAAATTTTGGATTTTTTCCCCCGAGTAGTGCTTCCTAGTACATGAAAAATAAACAGGTGTTAGTTGATTGTTGGTACTTATATTCAATTTCATTTTCATCTTTTTAGGACTATGCAAACATATACATGTTTTGAGATTATACAATTTGGGCTAATGAATTTTGTTCAAAGGCCTAAATGAAAGTCATTAAGTGGGGTCCCTGTATAATTTATTTGGCTACAGTATCTTGCCAATGCTTTACTTAAACATGCTTTAGATGACCAAAAAAAAAAAGCCGATCTTTCCGAAGGGAGGGAGTGTCACGTATATATGTACATCTATGTGTGTTTGTATATACGTACGTATGCATGTATCCTATATTTTCCTAAATTCAATAGACGTGTGCATTTAATTGCAGTTGGGTTCTCCTGACGACTTTGCTAACATTGCTGCAACATACTTACCTGTAAGTCGTCCAAATTATATTTTTGTATTTTTCTTATTCTATACCCATTTTTCAAATTGTGTCAAGTGTGTATTTTTTAATATTTTACATGTATTTAATTAATGTTTCTTTTGTAACTTGTATGCAGGCTTTTAAAGCAATTTTATCTAGCCATGTAAATAGAGCTGGATTGCTGGACTCAGTGTTAGTTAATTTTGAGGAGACATGGTATCAGATCGCACCTCAGAACTACTACATGGACGATGCTACTGAATCTACATTTCAGACTATGCTGGGTGAGCTCTTCACCTTTGGAAGGATCTTACGTCCTGGTACAAACGATGCCATCTGGACTACCGTGGATGTATTGACAAGTATTCCACCTGATGTTCCAATTGTTGGTTAGTCTGTTGCTGTTGCTGATTATTCGTAAAATGGTTTCTTATGCAATTCGTAGAACAAACTTGTTTTCGTTCAACATTTCGTAATTAACCAATTGCATTTTATTTACATTTCATAATCTTTTCAAGTCAGAATAGTACTCTTGTTCGAAACAAACTGAAAAATATTTTAGGAACTTACGTACTACTATTTATGTGATATAACAATATGATATAGGTTGTGTTTCCGGGCCATCTAGTGGCAGCAGTGCTAGATATTATGAGGACTACCTGTCTGCAGCCAGCAATGACACTGCTCGGGTTCTTGTGGTGAGTTTGCTCTTGAGTATGTTGTACCTTGTTATGGGTTAGGATTATCTTCTCCATTTGAGGGAAAAGTGATTGTTGTCTAATTTTTTAGATTGGTAATTTTGAAGAAGGAGACCTTGCTACATTCATCACGGAGAAGGTAACAGGTATGTGAACATAACATACATAAATTCACGACTACATGTATATAATTTGAAACTCTTAAAGAAATTGGTAAGTAACTTGGTTATTTTTCATTCCTCCTTTTATTGTACTCACAGTTGGTTCGGACTCTTTGACTCCGACATGGGAGGCGACACACATCTGCCTTGCTTTGGGAAGAAAGTGGGGTCTGATCTGAAGTTGATGTGAAGTCACTGTTTGGTTTGTGTAGCTGATGTTATTGGTGTATCCCTTTGTCTTGCTGAGATGATGTAGTTGGAGACCTGTTTTCCTCTGTCTGACTGATTCGGAATCTGCAATGAAAAATGTGTGGTACTAGTTTGATGAAGAGGTAGTTGTAAGTACCTATTAGCTAACCTGGTGAAACTTGTTTTTAGTTTGATGAGACCTATGTTAATGAAGCAGTGTGTACTTTGCTATCTCTTGTCTTTCTCCTAAGGTTATGTGGCTTGCGCTGGCGTTGATTGTCCTTTATTTGTTTATCCCCTCCCCCCGCCCCCAAAAAACCCCGTCAAAAAAGGGGGAAAATCCCCAGAACATTACAGGTTACAATTGCAGCAGAAGGTGAGATGGAATTGTAGAAGGCAAAAATTATATGACGAATCAGATGATGTCACATGTAAAAAATGGACCAATCATAAAGTACCACGTGTCACGTTGACTTTGGTGGACTCGCTTGGTTAAAATTAAGTGCAGCCAATCAAAAGCCGCCACGTGTCATCGATGATGCAGAAATTAGTAATTATTATCTTTATTTAAAAATAAGAAAATAATTACTGGGCCTAGGCCCAAAATCCGGCTCTAACCCTAACCGGCAGAGCTTATAAATAGGGATCCTCCCCCCTCATTTTAAGGGGAGCTCAACATTCAACATCCTACAGGCTCCAGAGCTTAGACTGCAGACAACATCCGGCTATCAAGCAACAAGGATCAAAGTCAGCTAGCTCAACATCTTCTGCAACCTCAAATTGAAGTCTACTTCAGAGTTCTTCATCCAGTTTATCGATCGAGATCAAGCAACCTCGCCCTCGTATCGATTAATCTATCCAACAACATTCAACATTCAGCATTGGCAGAATTCAGAGCTCAGACAGCAAGGAGCATCCAGCTACCAAGCGAGAAGGATCAAGACTTGCAGAGCTTCAGAAACCACAATCAGCCACTTGCAGATCAAAATCAAGAACAACCTTCAGAGTTCTTCAGCTGATTTGCATCAACCGACATCAAGCATTAAGCTCTCGGAATACTCAAGTCATTAGGAGATCGAATCAAAGGATCATTTTTATTATATTAAATTCAGAGATTGTACCCATATACAAAATCAATACAAAAATTCAATTTGTTACAGAATTTCTTGTCTAATTTATTTTAGGCGCGAAATTTGCGTTTACAAATTTGGCACGCCCGGTGGGACCTCTCTGCCTCTCATCTCTTTCTCCAAAATACAACATTTGCACTCTTTTGAAGATAACATGGCCTCCAAGAATGCTTTGAAGAAGCAGACTATCGAATCTACATCTGAAGGATCTGCAAAGATTAATATTGCATCTAACAATCGAAGCACCAGGGCGATGACTAGGAGCATGACCAAAACTGCTGCCTCCATCACCTTAAAGCAACAAACAGTGGCTCCAACTTTGCAGTCACGCAAAACTCAAACCTTTGGCTTCAACTTGCCTGCTGATGGAGTCAATCAAACTGCTTGTCTTCCTAATTTGAAGCTAAAGACTCTTGCTATCTTCAATATAAAGAATGCTCTACCATGTGGACTGGAAAAATTCCAAACCTACATCAATCCTGTCTTCCAACCTATCAGTGAGGAGGATGATGATTATGGTAGCAGCAATTCTTCACCAACATCTTCAAGAGATTCAGTTTTCTCACAGGTTGAAGTCGAATCCTCTGACACTGTTATCATGCCAGTCATGGTGACAGAGACTGTCAACTTAGAGGAACAACTAGCAGATATGAAGGCCACCCTCGATAGACTCTCAAAGGAAAATGCAAAAAAAGATGCTCAAATCAAGCGTCAAAGCAAACAGATTGCTGATTTGACAAAGAAGCTGGGGAAGCAGACGTCTGAAGCTTTCAATAAATGCTCACGCAGTGAAGATTCTGACAAAGAGTCTAACCACATCGAGGAGTCTGACGATCAACGCAAACCAAAGAACGATTCATCCTTCGGCTTAATGTCAGTTGAGCAAATTCAAAATTTGATAGCTAAAGCAGTCAAGGCTCAGTTGGGAGAGTCTCACAAGAGTCACTTGTATTCAAAGCCTTATACGAAGAGGATAGATGCTCTTCGCATGCCCCATGGCTATCAGCCTCCCAAGTTCAACCAGTTTGATGGCAAGGGTAACCCCAAGCAGCACATCGCTCATTTTATCGAAACCTGCAGCAACGCTGGCACTGAAGGTGATCGATTGGTGAAACAGTTCGTGCGATCCCTCAAGGGAATTGCATTTGACTGGTATACAGACCTTGCCCCTGAGTCCATTGATAGCTGGGGGCAAATGGAAAGTGAATTCTTAAATCGCTTCTATAACGCACGCCGCGTAGTCAGTATAAGTGAGTTGACTAACACTAGGCAAGGGGATAAAGAGCCAATCATAGACTATATCAATCGTTGGCGTACCCTCTCATTGAAGTGCAAGGATCGCTTGCCGGAATCTTCTGCTGTTGAAATGTGTGCCCAATGGATGGATTGGGATATACTTTATGCTTTGCAAGTGAACAAGCCCAAAACATTCCAAGAATTGGCAACACGAGCTCATGATATGGAACTTACAATTACCTACTATGGAAGACGGCTCAATGATGATGAATCAGTGGCATCGTCAAGAAATGAAAACTCCATACTTAGAGACTCCGAAGAGAAAGAATGTCCTTATTCTGAGTCTGATATGCTCTCGAGAAAGGACTTATAGAACTCCCAGAGTCAAGTCGTCCTGAAGAAATTAGAAGAACTAATGATCCTAAATATTGCAAGTATCACAGGATCATCAGTCATCCAATAGAGAAGTGCAAAGCATTCAGAAGACAAGTCCTGCAACTTGTAAAAGAAGGAAAAATCATATTAGACGAAGACGACACTGAAGAATCTGATTGATCATTCATTATGATCATATTAGAAAGTGTTTTGGAAGAGAGCGACCCAAAATTGGCATTTAGGGAGCAGACTTCCAAGTCAACCTCTATAGACTTCTAAGTCATCAAAGAATTTAAGACTTTTAAGTCACTCCTTGTAGAGACTCGAAGACTCTCAAGTCACTCATGTTAGACTGTCAAGTTATCCAAACTCTAAGACTTCTAAGTCAGCTTCTAGAAACACCTATGTTATCGAGCTCTCTGGTTCTAAAGTCAACCATGCAGGACTCTTAAGCAAATCCTGCATTCAAAGTCATAAAATGTCAAAGTCTCCCAAGTCGCAAAACTTTCGGACTTCAAAGTCAATATTAGCAGACTCCCAAGTCACCAAACTCTAAGACTCCTAAGTCAGCCTTTATGGGCTTTTGAGTTGAGAAGCACTAAGACTTGCAGGTAAGCTTCTACAGACACTCAGCAATCAAACTCTGAGAACTCGAAGTCGATCCTGCCAAACTTCAAAGGCCGGCTTGACAGACTCTAAAGTCATCAAATCTCGTGGACTTCCAAGTCAAACTTTTAAGACTCCCAAGTCGTCCAACTCTTACAAACAAAATTCTTGACTCTCAAGTTATCAAAGACTTTTAAGTCAACTTTACAGGCCTTCAACTCATTGATGCCACAGACTACCAAGTCGTCAAAGTTTCAGAGTCCTAAGTTAGCAAAGTAAGAGACTATCAAGTCATGAAAATCAAAGACTTCCAAGTCGCCTAAAGATTATCAAGTCGAGAAAATTGTAAGTTTTGAAGTGAATTCAACGACTCTCAAGTCATCAATAGTTTTGACTCTCAAGTCACCCTTAAGACTTCCAAATCCAAACTTCTAGACTCTCAAGTCAGCACAGACTATCAAGTTACCCAAAGGATACTCAAGCCGTCAAAATCAAAGACTTTCAAGTCACCCAAAATCTATCAAGTCAACAAAATTACAAACTTTGAAGTGAATTCTATGACTCTCATGTCATCAACGACATAAGCTCTCAAATAAATAAAGTTTAAAAATTCTCAAGTCATCTAAGTTGTAGACTCACAAGTCAAACAGAATTGTTGACTCTTCAGTTATCGAAGACTTTCAAATGAATCTTACGGACCTTCAAGTCCTGGATGTAATAGATTTCTAAGTCATCAAATCGCGAAGACTCCAAGTCATAAAACTCTCTGACTTCCAAGTCAATCCTAACAGGCTCCCAAGTCACCAAATCTCGTAGACTTCGAAGCCGATTTTTTTTAAGGCTTCAAAGTGTTTTTTTTCAGGACTTCTAAGTCAACAAAATTATTGACTCCCAAGTCACGAAGTTGACTCTCAAGTCATCAAAGTTCAAGTCTCTCAAGACATCAAAATTAAAAGACTACCAAGTCATCAAAGCTCCAGACTCCAAAGTCAAGAAAGTTCTAAGCTCCGAGTTATCAAACTTGATGACTCTCAAGTCTCTAAAGTTTAAGACTCCTAAGTCAACAAATTTATTGACTCCCAAGTCACTAAACGAACTCCGAAATCATCGAGTTCAAGACTCTTAGTCATCAAAGTAAAAGACTGTCAAGTCATTTTATCGAAGGTGTTGACTTGTAAGTCACTCAACACATTCTCAAACCATATAAACAGACTTCAAACGGCTGCCAAATTGTTGCAAACTTTTAGAAGCCTTCAAGTTAGGGGCAAAAGTAAGATCGCATCCTCCTTCGCATTAGCGATACAGGTGTCTTCCTTTAAAATTGGTCGTCTTTTCCTTCAAGTCGGGCACTGGCAATTTGCGAAGTCAAGCTTTCGGTGTCTGATTGGAAGGATCATGTCTTTCCTGTCTGACCGAAAGAGTCGAGCTTCTGTGTTATCGAAAGGGTCAAGTCTGCACTGTCTGATCGGATGAGTCATCTTTGTTGTCTGATCGGATGAGCCAAGGCTTTTCTTTCTGATCAGAAGAGTCGCCTTATCTGTCTGATTCAACGAGCCAAGATGTTGCTTTCTTATCGGGATAATTGCATTCACTGTCTGATCGAATGAGCCAAGCCTTCTCTTTCTGATCACAAGAGTCGCCTTCGCTGTCTGATAAAAGAGGCCAAGTCTGCACTGTCTGATCGGATGAGTCACCTTTGCTGTCTGATTAGATGAGCCAAGCCTTCGTTTTCTGATCGGGAGAGGCGCCTTTGCTGTCTGATAGAAGAGGCCATGTCTGCACTGTCTGATCAGATGAGTCACCTATGTTGTCTGATTGGATAGGTCATGCCTCATCTTCTGATCGAAGGAGTCAAGCTGTTACTTTCTGATCGTGACAGTTACATTTGCTGCTTAATCGAATAAGCCAAGACTTCTCTTTCTGATCAGAAGAGTCGTTTTTGCTGTCTGATGGAAGAAGCCAAGTCTCTGCTGCCTGATTAGAGGAATCTAAATGCCTTCGCTCTCTGATCGTATAAGTCAAGCCTTTGTTATCTGGACAGAGGAGCCAAGCATTCACTTCCTGATTGGAAGAACATGTTCTGACTATCTGATTGGAGAGGGCACACCTTCATTGTCTGAATGTCTTTGTTGCTTGAGCGGATGAGTAGTGTTCTCGCTATCTAACTAGAGAAGTTCTGTCTTCACTATCTGAGTGGAGAAATCCATGCCTTTGCAAAATCTGGAATGAAGGAAGAATCTGCAAGGTAGTTATGGAGTAAAGAACGTCTGGACGGTAGGGGTGTTGGCATATCTACGCGGAGAGTCACGCCTTCTTCAATTGGATCATCTTCTCTGTCCAGGATGGTAAGAGTTGGCCTTTTGGGATCGGATGATGAATCCAGAAAACGCACCATGGCTGAAAGGAAGAAATTCAAGTCGACCCCAATTAGATTAAGTGAGGGAGTCGCCTGCGAAAAATCGAATCTACGGGGAGAAACGATTCCTCGTCTTAAAAGTCGACCTCACTTCGCGATCTAATCGGAGGAGTCGTGGCCTGAAAGGAAGAAATTCAAGTCGACCCCAATTAGATTAAATGAGGGAGTCGCCTGCGAAGAATCGAATCTACGGGGAGAAACGATTCCTCGTCTTAAAAGTCGACCTCACTTCACGATCTAATCGGAGGAGTCGTGGTTGAAAGGAAAAAATTCAAGTCGACCCCAATTAGATTAAGTAAGGGAGTCGCCTGCGAAGAATCGAATCTACGGGGAGAAACGATTCCTCGTCTTAAAAGTCGACCTCACTTCGCGATCTAATCGGAGGAGTCGTGGCTGAAAGGAAGAAATTCAAGTCGACCCCAATTAGATTAAAGTAAGGGAGTCGCCTGCGAAGAATCGAATCTACGGGGAGAAACGATTCCTCGTCTTAAAAGTCGACCTCACTTCGCGATCTAATCGGAGGAGTCGTGGCTGAAAGGAAGAAATTCAAGTCGACCCCAATTAGATTAAGTAAGGGAGTCGCCTGCGAAGAATCGAATCTACGGGGAGAAACGATTCCTCGTCTTAAAAGTTGACCTCACTTCGCGATCTAATCAGAGGAATCGTGGCTGGCAGAAAGAAATATAAGTTGATTCAGCAGCTTCCTTAAAAAAAAAAAAAAAGAGAACATAAATTTAAGTTCTTCAACAAAAAGCAAAAAAAAGGTGACCAAAAAAAAATTTTTCCCCCCAAAAAAAAAAAAGGGTGACAAAAAAATTCACCCAACCAAAAAAAAAAGCAAAACAAAAAAAGGAGAACCAGGGAGTCGCTCTCGGTGAAGATAACCAGGAAGAACACAAAATCAAGGCGAAATTACGATGAGATGTTAGTCTCATCGGGATCAACACTCTAAGGTAATTGGCCAGTCGTTTGCAAAAAAAAGAAACTGCACAGAGGCATAAACAGTGCTCTTCGTTCTCCCTGTTCTTTCTCTCTCTCCTCCATCTGCCATGGCTGCCAAGCCAGGAAAAAAAAGGGGGGTTTCATGGAGATTGGACAATAGAAGCATTGCAAGGCTGAAGAGTTAGTGAGTTCTAGATCCCAAGCTTCAAAAAAAAAAAAAAAATCTACCAAAAAAAATTCCAGAGCCTCCAGAACAAGAATCAGAAGAGAAAATGCGCGAAGAACAACCGGTGGAGAAGGATAACGCATCGTGCAAGGTAGCGAACATTGGCTTGGACTCGGGGTTGGATGCTTTGGTTCACTACACATCATGTAAAGATGCACAAGACATAGCAGAGAGACAGACTTTTGGTTTTGAAGTTGGGAGATTCACTAGCTTGACTTCGAGGACAGGCCAAAAGGTGTTCTGAAGGCAGATTTGAGAGGAAAAAAGGAAGGGCGAAGACAAGACGATGAATTGACAGCAATGCAAAAGGCGAATTTATAGTAGTTGTTAGAAAAATTATTGATAGAATTTTATCCAAATTTGTGGATAAAATTCTATCCTTTTGGATTGTTGATAGATTTTTATCATTCAAATTACTGATAAAATTTATCATAAATTATTGATAAAATTCTATCCTTGACATTATTGATAGATTTTATCACAAGTTGTTGATAAAATTTTATCACAAATTTACAAGCATAATTATCTTTAAAAAAAAATCAGTATGGATTATCTACCAAGTCGGCAAGTCATTTGTCTAAACAAAGGGGGAGGCGGCCCACTAAAAAAAAAAAAGCTCCAACTTTCAGCATCTTTCAAGTTTTCGAGATTCAGCTGCTTCAAACACTCAAAATTCGTGTACGCGGCCGACTCTCGAGGGGGCATTTGTAGAAGGCAAAAATTCTATGACGAATCAGATGATGTCACATGTAAAAAATGGACCAATCATAAAGTGCCACGTGTCACGTTGACTTTGGTGGACCCGCTTGGTTAAAATTAAGTGCAGCCAATCAAAAGCCGCCACGTATCATCGATGATGCAGAAATTAGTAATTATTATCTTTATTTAAAAATAAGAAAATAATTACTGGGCCTAGGCCCAAAATCCGGCTCTAACCCTAATCGGCAGAGCTTATAAATAGGGATCCTCCCCCCTCATTTTAAGGGGAGCTCAACATTCAACATCCTACAGGCTCTAGAGCTTAGCCTGCAGACAACATCCGGCCATCAAACAACAAGGATCAAAGTCAGCTAGCTCAACATCTTCTGCAACCTCAAATTGAAGTCTACTTCAGAGTTCTTCATCCAGTTTATCGATCGAGATCAAGCAACCTCGCCCTCGCATCGATTAATCTATCCAACAACATTCAACATTCAGCATTGGCAGAATTCAGAGCTCAGACAGCAAGGAGCATCCAGCTACCAAGCGAGAAGGATCAAGACTTGCAGAGCTTCAGAAACCACAATCAGCCACTTGCAGATCAAAATCAAGAACAACCTTCAGAGTTCTTCAGCTGATTTGCATCAACCGACATCAAGCATTAAGCTCTCGGAATACTCAAGTCATTAGGAGATCGAATCAGAGGATCATTTTTATTATATTAAATTCAGATATTGTACCCATATACAAAATCAATACAAAAATTCAATTTGTTACAGAATTTCTTGTCTAATTTATTTTAGGCGCGAAATTTGCGTTTACAGGAATGTCTAGTGAAGAGAGAATTGATGGTTAGCCTTTTGTGCAATGAAATGGACAATATTAAGACAATCCATAGGGCAATATGGCAGAAGAGCCAATAAGACAAACAAAACACACCCCCACACACACATACAAACGCACAATAGCCGACAGTAGATCTTCGATGTAATCACAGTTAATTTTACCATGAGCCATTCTACCAATCTAAACAGATGCACTGAGATAACAGGTGCAACAAAGATATCATGAGCTCACAGGTGAAGAACAATAACCTAGGGCTCACCATGGACACAACATCTTCACAGCTGTCAGTAACGTTCACATAATCTCGTAGATCAACCCCCTTCTCTAAACTAAATAAAAGACCTGACACAAATAGACTAAAAAAATACCAATATTTCTGTGAACTAACAAGTATTGATACGAGTTCATATTCCCAAGTAGCACTCAACTATTAATTTTTTCCAAATTAATACCGAGTTATTATTTTTTTTCCAATAGCACTGATTTATGAATATTTTTTCAAAAAAAACTGTAGGTAATCTATTAATCTAGAGTAGCAGGTAACTTCTGCTTTTTTACTTTAGAGTGTGTTTGGATATTAGAGGGGAAGGGGAGGGGAGGGGAGGGAAATGGAGGGGAAGGGAAGTGAAGGGAGGGGAGGGAAAATGTATTTACCTTGTTTGGATTTGAAGTAGAGGGGAAGGAAGGTTAACTATATGTGTTATGTTTGGATTAGAAAAGGAAGAGGCGGGGTAAGGAAAAATTACTATTATTATAATTGAAATTTTTATGTTACTTTCCCTCCACTCCATTTATCTCCAATTTGGGGGGAACAAAAATTGAATTGTGAAGGTTAATTGAGGTGAAGTGTTTCTCTCTTTTTCTCCATTATTTTTTTTCCCAAACAAGGGGAAGAGGGGCTAATTAACCTCCCTTCCTCTCGTCTAACCTCAATTCAAATGCAGTGCCACTTGGAACTTGAAAAAATCTCAATAATTAAGTGCTATTTGGAACCATGTACTCGTTTTAATAACCGTCAACACTCCAGTACGTTGTAAATTTAAAAGCCTCACTGATTTCTTGTGAGTTGACTGGCAATTACGTCATTAGGAGTTTTTTAACAAGCGTAAAATTAAAAGTATTCCGCTGTTACTCTTGGCTTTGGTACTGAAATTTTTCGTAACTCAACTGCAGTTTGCAATAATCATTTCAGAATTACCGCACGCCAGAAAGTTCAAGAGTGATAACGGAATACTTTTAGGCCCTATTCTTTTATAGGTAAATTTTAAAATATCAATTTTAACCTAATTCAATCTACTTTAACCCGCTTCAACCTACGTTAACTTATTTTAACCTACTTCAACCCACTTCAACTATTTTAACCAAATTTAATTTATCACATTAAAAAAATTCAACCCAACTCAACCTACTTTAACTCACTACACTCTTTTACCAATCCTAATTTGCCCACAAAAAGAACAGGCCCGTAATGTGAAAATAAGAGGGATTAGAAACACCAGTTAGTTACTGAACGGCACTTACCTGTCATATAGTAATAGTAGAACTTTTTTAATGGCCTTGGTACTACGGCATTTGGTTCAACTTTGATTAGAGCTCCACCTTTAGTCCTAATGTGATACCACCACCGATTAGGGATGGGAGTTGCATCCGAATTTGAAAAATTTGCCCCGAACCCGCCTCATTTATAGCGGGTATGGGCACGAAAACTTGTAAAAAAAATGAGTATGGGGCAGGTATGGGTATTGCGTTTGAAAATGGATATGGATATGGGTATAGATTCTTAAAACCCGTACCCAATTGTGTACCCGATTTGCTAGTAAAAGGCGATCAAAATACGGTAAAATCCAAAAATAAATGTTTGGCATGAAACTCTAAGTATATACTGTTTATTTATTTAGAAATGAAAAATTAAATTTTTTTACATTTTAACTTTCGTGAGTTTATCGGACATGAATTTTGATAGCGTCGCTTGAAATTGCTAATCAAATATACCGTGTATGCAAATATGGGTTGAATATGGGTGACACTTTGCGCACTCTATGTATACTCGAATAAAACCCGCAAATCCGAAAAATCCGATGGGTATGGGTATGGGTACAAACCATCCAAAACCCGATAGGTATGGGTATGGGTATGGGTATGACTTTTGAAAATGGATATAGATGCGGATATAGCTCAACCCACTCCGAACTCGCCCCATGCCCATCCCTACCACCAATATTGGGGCAACACAGCTCGACTTTCCTCTCGAATCATGACTTCCTTGAAGCTCCTTTGAGCCCCCCCCACCCAAAAAAGCTAGCAACGTCGCCACAAAATCCTCTTTCTTTGGCTCGCTCACTTCTAGGTAGCCACTGCCGTCATTAAGGCTAACTGTCGTCCCCTTTACCTCCCAAAGGATGAGACCTCCTTCTTCCACCGCCATGGGAAAAACCATTGATCAATGCGTTAACTGCCTTTTTGATTTAAACCACTGCTGCCAATAGGTAGGTTAGCCACAAATGAGTTGGAAAAGGTGGTTCCCGCGCCATTCTGGTAGCGGGGGTGTGGCCCACACGCACGACTGCTTTGGTGTTTTTCTACATAGATCGACGTGATTTGAGGGTTTTGGAGAAAAAAAATAGCAAAATGCATCTTCGTTGGACATGCATGACAGACATGTGCTGCCCTCCTTAGCAGTTTTGATGGGTACATTTTTGATTTACTTTCTACCAAAAACGAGTAATTCCTGCCCCCCTCCTTTTTTTGGTACCCTTTGGGAATCAAGACCTACCACTACGAGCCTGAAGCCTGCAGGATTGGCTACCGCGGCGTGGGTGGTGGAGGAGGGGTCGAGGCTAGTCTAAACAAGGTCAGAACTTAAGATGGGGCCAGTAATGGGAAACTTAATCTCTCGATCAGAGCCGCAGAGGGTCAAAGAATTAGGATTTGGGGTCTTTAGGCATGATCAATTATCCTAATAGAACCAATCATTCAACATATGAAAATCACGCTTGTATCAATCGCACAACTATACTATAGTCGAATAAGTCGGGCAAAAATGAGCAAACTAACTCTGATAACCACTATAGGAGAGTAAAGGATGTACCTTTAGGCACAGAAGCTTAGAATTGAATTGCTCAGAATTCACCCACAAATTGATACAAACGATCGAGTAGTGGCTACTAAAGACACCCTCGATCGATTTCCATGTCCCAGACCCGAACCTCGGAAGGGAGAGGGATAGACAAAGCTTATTTAGTTTAGGATTAATATGCCTACTACATAATCAGATCCCTAGACCCCTTTACATAGGTTTAGGTCATTATAATTGCCACCGCTTAGGTGGCGTAAGTGGTTAGATTACTGGGGCCGGCTACGGCTAACAGCACTTACATGGGCCGAACTCAGGGACGCAACATGTGACTTTATTTGCATGTGGAGTGATATGATGGAGATTCAAGGTTTAATTTGTTGAGAGCAATTGAGCATTAACTTTGTCTCTCTCCTTTTTTTGTTCTATTTCTAATTCCTATACATTATCTCATTTCATAGTATATACACGTTTTGTTAGCTTCAGTTATTACCTTTGATTAGCTATTTTTCATGAGTTTTTTTTTTTTTTTTTTCAATATAAGCTGATAACTAGCTTAGATTTCTTTTCTTTTTCTAACTATTATTGAAATACTATTTTTGTTTAATGTTTGATTTGAACTTTTGATCGCAAATTAAGCTAAAACCATATGATATATGTAAGCTACATATGCATTTTTTTAAAAATATTTCTAGTGTAACGAGGTGTAAAAGACTAGGTATGAAAAATTTGGAACATTAACGAGCCTTAAAGATTCTATACCTAAGATAGTAGGCACCCACTAAAAAATTAAAAACATAAACTATATCTTCCTCTTTTTTCCCCTAAAAAAAGTAATATTATTTGACCCCCTTAATGAAATTTTCTAGCTTCGCCCCTAGGTATGGAGCATTATCTCAGCTTTGTTGAGAATCATATATCATATATATAATATAAAACTGAATGAGTTAACATGGTGATGCCATTTGTTACGTTATCATTGGTCGCTTAATTTTTAAATAAAAAATATGATTTTGTGACTCCTAATAGATTATCTTAGTCATATTATTAAATTCAACATTTATCAATGTAATATACTAAATCATGCAATTATCATTGGTTCTCTTTTATGTAATAAAGTTAATTGATAATTCAAGGGTTACTAATTAGTAAATTGACTTTTAATCTAATACAATGCATTGAAAGGTCATTAATAATGTTGAGTTGGAATATAAAAATTGAATCGGATGTAAAGTAATTTTATTCTGAATTAAAAAAAGAAAAAATTTTTCTTATATATATTTTAAAAATGGAACAAATATCTCTATTGTTTTTTCATAAAATTTTAACTGATTATTATTTCTAATTAAGTAATGGAACCGAATTTTTTTCTTCCTTTTTTGTTTGGTAAGTTATCATATTCCAATCTTTTATTTACATTTTGTGTGTTTTTTTTTTAAGGTGATTAAATGGCTTCAATTAAACAAAGTTTTCTACTTATTTATATTTTTAATAAATTTTCAAAATGTATATTAACTCATGATCGTGCGAAGCACGGAATTTACCCTAGTTGATATTGAAGAGGGTGGGTTATAGGAGCATGGGAAGCTAAACCCAGGTATTTATACTGCTAGAGTTGCAAGGCAACCTCTAGTGTTCTTCTTCCACCTCATGCTTATATGTGAAGCCCTAGGGGAAATCCTTGAGAAGAATATGTTGGCTGGAGGTGGCAAGTAGGAGTGGGCAAAGGGTCGGATACCCATCAGGTGAAGTGGATAGGTCTGTTTAAAATAGGGCTAATAAAAACTATGATAAATAAAATGGAAAATACCAAAGGAAATAAATAATTTGAGTGGCTATCATAAGATAGTTACATATATAGGAAAATAAGCATTAAGTCCAATATGAAGTAAATGAGAGGAAGTAAAGACTTTAAATTTATTTTTAGTAAATAATACATTATAAAGAAAATTTAGTAAATAGGATATTTAGAAACATATTTATATTTTTGATAAGGTCATTTTAGTTTTATTTATTCCAAAATAATTAGGAATCCATGAAAGTAGAAATGATAAAAGAGACTATTATTAGAAATTCTTAGGAAAAATAGAGTACCCTATGTGGGATAATATAAGACAATGAGAAATAGAGATACAAAAGAAAGTAACTAAATTGGAGGTTGGAATGTAAAACATTTAAATAAGAAAACAATCATTTTATAAAACAAATGATGTCAATTAATTAAGTAACAAAACATAGACTGAATCAACTAGATATTGAATAACGTTAGTAAAGGAAATAAATAATTTTTTTTTGCATTCCAAGTAACAGATTTATCAGCCATAGCACAAGTGTAACACCCGGGGTTTTTATTCCCTTCGTTAAGCCGATTTCGTTATTTTATATCGTTATAAATTGCAAAATGTTGAATTCATTGAAAGGAATATTCTTATTATCATTATCATTAGTTTTATTGGTGCCTGACGATTATATTAATGGTTACAGCTTAAGATTTGCAGGTCGAAAAATTGGATTTATGCTACAGTGGATCGGTGTTATTATCGGTTAACAGCCTAAACAAAAGAAAAAGGGGGGAAAAAAAGAGTTTCAAAGGGGCGGAAGCCCCTTTCTTTTGGGGGAAGGGTCGCGAAACCGGGGGGGTTCGAGGGCCCAGCCCCGGCGACCACAACCCACGCCAAGAGAGAGGGGGCCGACGGTGAGCCGACACCTGGCTGCCGTCGCGCCGGCCGCGCCGCCCTGCACCCACCTCTACTTAGCCCAGTACCCGCAGAGAAAGAGAGAGACAAAGGCAGGGTAGACACCGCCGGCCACCGTGACTGCAACCGGCACTGCCGCCCTCATCGTGCGCCGGAGACCGACCGGCGAGCAGAGACGGCAAGAGGACGAGAGAGAGAGTCAGACGGCAAGAGTGGGAGAAACAGAGCAGGGGGGGAAAGGGGCCGCAGCCCGTGTCTCGGCGGCTCCACCAGGGGGTCGCCGGCGGCGGTGAGAAGGTCGGAGGGTGGCGACCAGCAGATGGGAAGCAAAGGGACGAACCGAGCCCGCATCGAGCCACCCAAACCGAACCCTAAACGGGTCCTTTAGCTTGGATTTGAGGTAGGGCTCCTCTTCCTCCTAGTCCTCTTTAAATTCGATACAAGTTTATCGATTATAGTTTATTCGAGTTGAATTGGAACTGATAATTTATGCCTAGTATACATATTGAGCGCATTGAACAAGTTATCCATTATATATATCGTATATCGATTATGTGAAATGCATTCGATTGTATATATATAGTTATCGAATTATAATTGGTTATATGAGAATTATTTGATTTTACAACGACCCATTGATTTAGTAATTTAACTGTGTTTAGCGTCGATTCGAATCAATGAATGTAAATCATGCTTGGTATGTTAATTCGAAGTTAGGTTAACGTGTTCAGCATCGATTCAAGTTAATTAGTTCATGCATGAAAAAGAATTAAAAACGAAGTTAGTTTAATGTGTTTAGCATTAATTTTTCAAGTTATTTAAAGGATTAAAAGCGAGGTCCTTTTTAACGTGTACCGCTTCCATTCGAGTTAATTAATCAATGCATGGAAATGAGCTAATTTCGAGCTTAATGAAATGTCTTTAGCTTCGAATCAAGTAGATTAGCTAATGCATGTTAAAGGAATTCATTTCGAAGTTATATAAACGTGTTTAGGTTCGATTCGAGTTAAACTAGCTAATGCATGCACACGAATGAAATGCGAAGCTATTAAAAGATATTTAGTTTTCATTCGAACCTCTTTTTAGTACATTCATGCTTAGGAAAGTTACTTCGAAATGCATATGTTTCGAATCAAATTATGTTTGATTTCGAAATGCATTGTATATGTTTCGAATCAAATTATGTTTGATTTACTGAATAAAGTGTTGTCGTTTATGGACACATGTGGCTATATGTACGCTTGTTGTAACGCACCGCTGAATGGTGCTGTTTGCTCAGGTAAGGGCAGTTCAGTGACCAGATATAGTCTATTGATCATATGAAGTTTAGCAATTATGTATACGCTTATCGATTATATAAAAATTATCAATCATAGCACGTTATTGATTATCAATCATTGTCGTTAGCAAACACAGAAGGTTCATTGAGTATATCAAGCCTATTGAATTATATGTGGTTTATTGATTCTCTAAAACCTATTGATTTATACGTAGATATAATTATGAATGTTTATATGTAATTTAGACGTTTTATAGTAATTACATGTTTTAACGTTATTTATCATTTAAATGCATAGGACTGTTTATAATTCAAATAGAGGAAATTGTGAAGTAAACTGAACAGAAGCTTATTGAATCTATATATATATGGTTTATATTGACTAGTTAGAAACAATGAGGGTATGAATGTCAATGATGAATTAAATGATTAAAGCCTGGAATCGTATAGATTGCGAAGTGAGTGTGGGGATTGCTTTATCTATTGAAATAACGTGCTATTTGAGCCTCCCACTTGAGTTTCATTGTCCTACCAGCAGACAAGCACCAAAAGCTCAGTGTTTTCACAGCTCTGCCAATAGGCAGGCACCAAAAGCTCAGTGATTTCATGGCTCTGCCAATAGGCAGGCACCAAAAGCTCAGTGTTTTCGTAGCTCTGCCAAGGCACCAAAAGCTTAGTGTTTTCATGGCTCTGCCAATAGGCAGGCACCAAAAGCTCAGTGATTTCATAGCTCTGCCAATAGGCAGGCACCAAAAGCTCAGTGTTTTCATGGCTCCGCCAATAGGCAGGCACCAAAAGTTCAGTGTTTTCATGGCTCTGTCAATAGGCAGGCACCAAAAGTTCAGTATTTTCATAGCTCTGCCAATAGGCAGGCACCAAAAGTTCAGTGTTTTTATAGCTCTGCCAATAGACAGGCACCAAAAGCTCAATGTTTTCATAGCTCTGTCATTAAGCAGAAGCTTCAAAACTCAATGTTTTCTAGTTCTACTGGTAGATAGGAGACTCAAGTCCATTGGGTTATACCTTTAACAATAGATAGAAAGTTTAACGTCCACATATCCTATAGCTCTGCCAATAGGCAATAGAATCAAAACCCTACGTTGTAAAACCTCGTCAATTAGTAGCGACCGAAGGGCAAAGGAGACTCTCAGATCCTATGAAGGTTTATAAAATGTATCACTTTTAAGAAACATGAACGTGAAGTTCAAAGATTATTGTGCTACCTTATTAGTAAATAGTTTCCATGTTTTCTCACATACACCTATTCGTACACTTGACCGGCTACTGAATAGTATAGTAAGTCTTCAGTGTAGAGGTTGTCTCGCATTGAACATGTTGGTTGCTCTAATGTAATTGCTAAGCTCATAACACCTATTACCTGACAGCATCTTCAATGAAGTTTAATGATTGTATACGACATAAATTATATGATCTGGAATAAGCTGTAATGCGCTGAGCATTACGTATTAAGTTTTAGCTATTGTTGAGTAACATACAAGGTTTGCACGACAGAAATCCCAGCAAGTGGTGCTTATGGGTTAAACCTCTTTCTTGTCATTGAATTTATGAGTTCACGTGAGTTTCTTTTGGTAAGTTCATTGGGCACAGCTATTCTGAGGAGAACTCTTTAAAACGGAGAACCTACGAACGATGGTTGTAAGTTATGGTTGTCTTGATAATATTTTGCTAGAGGGGGGGTTATCCATTGCGCGTTTATCGCTCACTTCCATCTGTTATTGTGCCCCCAGGTTTCTGAATTAGACAGTAAAGGTCGGCCCAAGTAAGCCGAAATGGAGTTATTGCTGTCATAGGAATAAAGCGACGTGCCTGCATGTGAGCTGCGAAGTGTAGTATAATGTAACTGTTCATTTCTATGTAAGTTAAGTCCTCGTGTGCATGTGTTGCATATCATATCGAGTCGCTCAGTATGGTTGTTTAATAATTGGAATGTAACCCCAATACCCCGGACGTGTGGTCCGTGGAGTTGTACCATCATTTTAGTATTGAACTGCGCTGGTTGATATGCTCCGGGCGGGTGGCCCGTAGAGCCCTGAACTCCGGCGGGTAGCCGTTGAGTTGATTTTATTATTGCGTTTAACTGCAGGGAATTCAATGTAAGGCTTTAAGCCTGGGAAACGGTCAGTTTTTAGGGAAAACTCTGTCCGTTTCGTCCCAAAATTTAAAGACAAACGTTAACACTCCTGGCCTTAGGGTTGGGGGCGTTACAACAAGACTCAAATTAACACAAGCCTTCTTGAAGACAATCACAAAGCCAAATTGGGGGAACCCCCTCCCAGACCAAGAGCCCTTCTCCCTTCAAGCTCCGCTTAGCGATTCGATGTGCAGTTTCGTTCCCTGTACGCCTCGTCCAATTCAAGTGCATCATTTTACTGGATTTGATCTGGGCCAGTAAATCTTCCAGCTGAAACTTGAACGGACATCGCCCCACCTCCTCCTTATTCGTAGCTTTAACCAGCCCCTGTGAGTCATTTTCCACCCAGTAGTTGTCCACCCCTGTAGTCTCCGCCATCTCAATAGCAAAAGAGATCGCTTTCGCCTCCGCCGCCTCAGGTGGCCATCGGGCCACAAGCTTGTTATACGCTACCCATAGGAAACCCCCGTCGCTCCTTCTCACCACGTACCCCACACCTACTAATCGCCTCCTCGCATCCAGTGTGCGTCACAATTTATCTTGACATATCCCTCCACTCCTCTCCACCCCATCCCCTCCACAGCCCCTCATTCCCCATCAACCCTCATAGTTTCCATATAATCCTTGTAGCATTTCCCCGCCCGCTCCATTACCATAGACGGATCAATGCATCGTCCGTTGAAGATGAACTCATTTCAACTCCACCAAATACTCCACAGCCTGTACCCACCAAGTGCCATTTTGTCATCCCCTAATTGTCCCAGAGCATTCAGCACCCATTCCTTCACCTCCAGTCCGTTAACAACCAACAATTCCTCCAACCCCAGCCCCTTCTAAACCTCCCCCATCCAGTCACATTCAAGGAATGCATGTTTGAGAGTCTCCCTCCCTTTGCCATAAATGCTACACTCATTAGATGGAATGGACTTTCTCATACATAGATTGTGTTTAGTGGGCAGAATATTGCAACAAAATCGCCAGAGGAAATTACTAACCCAAGGAGGGACCCGAAGGCTCCATATTTTCTTCCACAAATTTATGCCCGTCAGAAACGCCGATGAGGAGGACTCCTAACATGGCCTCGGTAAATGATATCCCGAGCATACAAAATATTCTCCATCCTTTGTGAAAACCCATCTCAGCTGATCCTCCGGTAAGCGTCGAATGAGCGGAATCGACAACACCATCTCAGCCATGTCTGGCTCAAAAACACGTCTTACCAAAGGTTCATTCCACTCAGCTGAACCTCAATCAAAAGTCGTTGTACCGTCCAGTCCTCACACCCCGCCGGCGCCAACCCCATAAAATAATTGCCCGAGGACGCCAGCCATTTATCTTTCCAGATATAAACCTTGTCCCCATTGCCCACCACCCAAGCTATGCCCTTTTTAAGAAGATCACGACCTACCAATAGGCTCCTCTATTTAAAGCTTGGGTAGTGCCCCTCCTTTGTTGAAAAGATGTCACAGCTTGGGAAACAGCGAGTCTTTAACAACTTTGCTACTACGGAATCAGGGTTATTAGCGATTCTCCAAACCTGCCTGGCTAACATTGCCACATTGAAATATTCCAAATATCTAAAATCAAGCTCGCCGTCTTTCTTTGCATTGCACATTTTAGCCCAGCTCACCCAATGGATGCCCTCCTATCTACATCTCCAGACCACCAGAAACGGCTCAGAATGCCCCTTACCTCGTCACAAAAGGAAGAGGATAACTTGAAGATATTCACCGCAAATGAAGGAATAGCTTGCAAAACCGACTTAATCAAAACCTCTCTTCTCGCTCGAGACAAGAGCTTCTCCTTACACCCATTAGCCCTATTCCAGATACGTTGCTTAATGAGCTCAAAAGTAGCCTTCTTTGATCTTCCTAAACACATAGGTAAGCCTAAGTATTTTTTTTGGGTCACTCATCTCCTTCATCCCCAAGACTTGAAGCAGCCTTTCCTTATCTTCCTTACACACATTAGCACTAAAGAAGACTTCAAACTTATCAATATTCACCTACTGTCAAGAGATAGCCTCAAATCTAGCAATCAAACACCTCAGAGCATTGGCCTCCCGCTCATTAGCTTCCACAAACATAAGGCTGTCGTCGGTGAACAACAGATGGGTAATCTCGAGAGCCCTTCGACACACCCGAATCCCATGTAATGTACCATCAGCTCCCCATTTCTTAAGAATGAAGACAGCCTTTCCGAGACAAATAGGAATAGATACGAGAAAAGTGGATCCCCCTGTCGGAGTCCTCTACTCGGTTTTAACATGCCCAGAATCTTCCCATTCACACAGAAAGAGAAGAAAACAGTTCCAACGTACTTCATAACGAGTCTCACCCACCCCTCTGGAAACCCCATCTCACACATAATAAGCTCCACGAACCCCCACTTGACTCTATCATAGGCCTTGCACATATCGAGTTTTGTGGCCATCCAACCCTTCTTGCCCACCTTGTTCTTCTTCATAAAGTGAAAGGCCTAGTATGCCACCAGAATATTATCAAAAATTAACCGTCCCGGGACAAACGCAGATTGTTTGTCATCAATTAATTTAGGGAGAATAAGCTTGAGCTTATTAGCAGTGGTCTTGGATATTAATTTATAAGAAACATTGCATAAGCTTGTTGGACGCAGCTCCTTCATAGACTTTGGGTGCTTGGTTTTTGGAACGAGAGATATAATGGTATGGTTCAAATTCTCTTGCATCCCTAGGCCATTCAAAATTTGCAGCACTGTGGTACTAACCTCGTCCCCTACAATATCTCAATATTTCTGAAAAAACAGAGAATAAACACCATCTAGTCCCGGGGCTTTTGTTGGGGCCATTTACTTAAGGGAAATCTCAATCTCGCTTTTCATAAAAGGTTTCATGAGGCTATCCCTATCTTCGGTTGAGACCCTCCCGTGTAAATCCGGGAAGCTCATCTCACCCAAATTGGGATCAACTGTTTTAAAATTTTCAGTAAAATAATCAGACACAATCTCCTCGACCACCGCTTGACCTGTCTTCACGATTACGATCCCCATCCCTGAGCGCTGAGTGGTGTGCATATTGAGCCCAATATATGTCATTCAATCTATCCACCTCCATTAACTCTATCTCGATTTCGCGGATGGCTTGGATATTTTGAGAAGAGGGAGTTGCTTTGCACAGTTCTTGAAACCTCTTCCTCAGAGCTTTTGCTTTCTCTGGTAAGGCCCCATATTTTCCGTCCCTCCACAGTCTAAAGTCTTCCTCACATCCGTGCAGCCTGTCCGCTAAATTTCTGTAATCACCACTCGAGCCATTCCAACTCTCCAAAACAACCTCCCGAAACTGGTCATTGCAGGTCCAAAAAGCCTCAAACTTTCGAGCCTTCTCCTGTTCTTCACGGTGGGTCTCCGTAGGATCAATAGTTAGAAGGATCGGGTAATGATCTGACCCTTCCCAAATAATATTGCGTACCCAGCTTGCTGGCCACACCTCATACCACTCTTTGTTAAATAAGAACCGATCAAGTCGTTCCTCAATGTGCTCATCTTCCTTCCGCCTATTACTCCATGTATACCTATAACCGCAATAACCCATATCCCTCAATCCCCTCCTATCTAGCACTTACATAAATTCAGCAGCCTCTCAGAAATCAAAACTATCCCCCCATCCTTCTTATTGGGGAACAGAATGTCGTTAAAGTCATCGAAAATGGACCAGGGTAAATCTGATTCGCTGCCGAGAAAGCCAATCAGCCTCCAGGAATTACACTTCAAACTCTTCTCAGGCCAGCCATAAAACCCGGTGATTCTCACAACCTTTCCATCAACAGTCCATATTGCATCGATATGGTGATGTGTAAAGGATCGAATAAGCACATCCATCCCTTCCTTCCACAACAATGCTAGACCCCCTCCTCTACCCTTGGCAGGAACAACAAAACACCTAGCCATCACACACTTTATTCAAACACACTCCATCTCAGGAGCATAGCATTTGGTTTCCATCAAGAGAACCACATCTAGGGAAATTCTCCACACTAAAAGGCGGAGGGAGTCAACTGCTGCAAGCCTCCCTAGCCCTCAGCAGTTGTAGCTAAGGATTTTCATGGCTCTCGGCTGGAGGGGACTATACCCACTCCCGCCGCTTTGTCCAGGTCAACCATAACCACGTCATTCAGTCGCCCTTTTTTTCCCCTTACTTCCATGTCTATCAGATTCAGGCCATCTAGTAAATCCCCCCTTCACCCACCTTCCTTTTGTCCTTTCTGCTTCCCTTCACGTCGCCCAAGGATGAAGATTTGCTCGCATTAATCGTTTTCTGTCTTTTCCATGAACCCCTCTTAGGGTCTTTGGAGTTAGGCTTATGCATATTTGTAACAGTGCCATGCATTGGCTGCTTTCCACTTTCAGGGTGTAAGCCTCGCCCCACTTCCCTTCCGTTGTCTGCAACCACCTCTTCATGTAGCAGCGTAGCCTCATGATTCTGGGCTAAGGCACTATGCCCCACTCCCCCTTGTTGCTGAGCTACCCGAGATCCTCCCTTACTTGCACCTGAAGTCACTTGTCTTTCCCTCCCTCCTCCTTCAACTCTCGACTCAGTGAAGCAGTTCCTGGACTCTGAATTTGCAGCCGCTAAGATGTCCTTCAATGACCAATGTGCTGCAGGTTTGTGTGGTTCTTCCCCTCTCCCCTTAGGCTCTCCTCCATTCTTACTCTTCTCCACTAATTCTGTGAAACTATGCCCCTCCGTACCACGATGCTTATTTTAATTGCTCCGAAAAACTTTAACCGGCAACGCTCTAAGCCAATCTCCACATTGTCCTTTTGTGTCTTCTTCCTCATTCTGGTTACAATCTTCCTCAATTTGACCCTGGCGTCCGCACTGATAGCAGAAATTGGGTAATTTCTCATATTTAAAAGGAACCCATTGTGCTTCGGCATCCCCAAAGGAAGTAATAGCACCTCGCGGAAGAGGCTCTGAAATATTGACCTTTGCACGAAAGGCCACGTAGCGACTCCACCCTAAGTCATCGTCATCCCTATATTCTACCAAATCCCCAAAATTTGCAGCCAGGGCCTTAGCCATCTCCTTAGAAATACTGCTAAAAGGGACGTCAAAACCCCCTAACCCAGAAGTTAATGTGGGAGAATTTGATTTCTGATGTCGCCACACTATGTTGAATCTCTGCCAATAGCATTATTTGTTCGTTAAAAATCCATGGTCCTCCTTGAAGAGCCCACACCTTGTTCTCCACCATATAGAGCTGAAACACATATAAGTTGTCCCCTATCTCAAGTATTCCAAACACCTTCCGAACCTTCCAAGCCTGCCGTAGAAAAGCAAACAAGGCAGAAACTCCATAGGGTTTGTCGGACATAACCTTGCCAACCAGGGCATCATTGAAAAACCCTCGTCTCCTGATTAGAACAGTCAATAATCTTCTCCTCCTACTCCGCTAAACGCAAATCTTTCCATCTGTTCATTAACAGGGAATCCATACTGTGAGAATACACCCGATCCAAACTCACCCCACAAAGGCATGATCAAAAGAGGATGAGCAACCACAAGGGCGATAGGTACGCCACCTCACCAAGAAACCCTAAAGAGTCGTTCTTCAGAGAAGTCTCACGGAGGGATTTTGCATATTTTTGCTTTTTGGAAATAAATAATTTTTAAATATCTTTGTAAGTAATAATTTTGGGGTAAATGAATGAGGAAATTGAGGGAAACGAAAATTTAGATTTCTTTTCAATAATTTCAATTAGCTAGTTCTTTAGAAATATTAAGAAGAATCATTAATAATAGCTCTCTAAAAAAGAAATTCAGATTTTGTAGAAGCATTTTTTGTAAATTTAAATAAATAATTTGGTTTCTTATAGAATAAAAAGATTAAATCGAATAATTGTACATGAAGAAATAATGGAAAAATACTATGATAAATGTTTTAATTAATTTAGCTAAACATTGCAAGTTCAGTAAAGAAAATATATGATCATTACTCCTGTGTTAAGATTACGAATTTTAGGGTACTGTAGATTTCCTGCATGATAATGACGTTTTGCCCAGCAATACCCATTCGTACGGTTTGACTTTTGAGTGGTGAGAACATTTATGGCAAAACCTGCTCAAGGCGTTGCACCATCACTTTTGTTATAGGGATAACAATTATATTCAGGTTCGGGACACATTTGATCCGATCTGAGATAAAATAATTTGATTTGAATTTGAGAAAAAAATATTCGAGTTTCAATTCGATAAAAATAATATGAGTCCGAGTCAGATTCGGAGGGAATGTAACATCCGATCTGACTATTTTATAAAATAATTAAAATTCAAATTTAAAACTTTACAATTACAAAGTCTACCTTTCAAATTCAATCTCCAAGCCCAACCTCCAATTTTTAATTTAATTTTTTTTACTTTACAAATCTATTGTAGACCTCCTAAACTCAATTACAAGTCCCTAACATCAACTTCCATTAGTGGCTTACTCTCTCTCTATTAGTTTGACTTTATCGTTGACCAGTGGGGAGCCACCCGACTCCCTATCACACTACACATTGACGTCATTTGCCTCATTGTCAGTGTCCCTATCTTAATATTAAATGTTTAAATACATAGTTGGCATGATAGGAAGACGCATTTTATCGTATAGATAAATAGACAGAAAAAGTTTGGATGGAAAAACTCAATACATAATTTTTTTGAGGAAAAGAAATCAATTCAGATCGGATTAAATCCGACTTCGATCTGATCCGATTCGAATTGAATTTGGAGGTTCCTTCGGTCCGTTGAATCGGCTTCGGATAGGATTTAGGATCCGAAACGTAATCGAATTCGGATTCGGATGTTCCAACATCATATCCGAATTCGGTCCGTTACCATTCTTATTTGTAACTAATTTACAAGCCACATTGCAAAGCCCAATTGACCTAAATTTGTGACCACTTCGGGGTTGTCAACCTTGGGAATTAAGCCAATAAACGGGCAGCTCAAACCTTCCGGCAACCGGGGTCCCCTAAGAAACATCCTGCACCGTGCTGCAGACACTGGGTGTGACAAGGTTCCAGTACATGAACAAGTAAGCCTGAAACTCATCAGGTCCAGGTGCTTTAAATAGACACATATCCTTGTGTGCTCCAAAGATAGCGGCTTGTGTGGGGGGGGGGGGGGGGGCTGCCCAGATTCGCATAGCTATCACCCCTAGCACTTGAAATCTCCTCCACAGTAGGTCATTTCGGAATTACTCCGGCTTTGGGTGAGAGTATAGGTCCTCAAATTAAATTAGCACCATTTGTTGAACTTGATACTGGTCAACCATCCACATACCAATAGGCATCCAGAAGCATTTCCATCCGAATATACGTCCTCCTTATAATCATACTTAAAGCGAAAAAAACTGGTGTTTTGATCTGCATCTCAGATTACCTCCATGCGAAATTTTTGAAACTAAAACGATTCAATTTCGTCAAGGACCTCATGGAGATCCCTCCTCAGTTTACACTCCAATTTAAGTCTCCCCCAAAGTTCTTGAGAGACCCAAAGTTAGATTAGGCTGCCACCTCTCATAAAGAAATCCTGCAAGGTGTGATAGCCAAGTAGCTTGAAAGCGAAACAGTTCGGCACTTAAAGCAGGAATTGGTGCAAACCTATTAGTCTCACTAACAATGGCCAATTATCCAAATGAGACTGAAGTGGATGTCTGACCGCCCCTCCAGGAAGGAAGATCTCCGTTGGTCGTTAGATAAAGCACGGTCGAGCCTAGCCCTCTTTCTCGTCGCCCAGTCAATGACAAGACCATTGACCTAGCAAATAAATCTGCGAGACCTTGTAAGTCTACACCCACATCATATACATGGAAATCCTAATTGAGTAGAGAAACAGTGTTAAGACAACCGGAGACTTAGTTTCGGAAATAAAAATAACACTTTGGTTGGTGCCTTAAATGACTAAGCACAAAAGGCCAATCTAGCCGCATGGTGGAAGTTCCAAGCAAGGACTTTCATGGCGCTGTGGGAGGCATGATAAGGCTCGGCTCCTTAGTCACCTCGGAGGACATAGCACAAGATACATGTTCTTGCCTAGGTGACGTGGAAATTGAGGTCCCACTATCAACTTGTTCGCCTTTAGGTGAGTGATGCTTCACCTTGATAGTCCTCTTGACCTGTTCTTGTTCAATATGTATATCATACACCTGGGAGCATATACTTCCACTAGCCACATCATCAAATATATATTAAAAATCATGAATCATCACTGCTTATGCTCTAAGTTAATTGGGGGGGAAGACAAGTTTCCTTAAATTTAGAAAAAGGACTGAAAAAAGGCCCTCTCCTACCTGAATTGACCTGCAAACTTGAGATTTGTTTTCGGATCATATTTGGTTCTGGCCAGGCCCCCAAATTTCTAGGGCCATTGGCGTCTGGATTGGGTAATTTTGAACATGACTATGTATTAGATTCTTCTATTTCGTCCCAAGTTTAAAGTCGTGTGAAACATCATGTGCTGGTGCGTGTAATGCAGTAATTCTAAGCTACATACCTATGTACCATGCTCAGGTATATATCTATATAAGATGCATCATATAATCAGGCTAAGCTCCCATTTCATCTCCCCAACCTAACAAATATTTTCGTAATTCTCCCAACTCAACTGACTAAAAAAAGATACATTGTAGGGAACAAAAGGTACACTACAAATAAGAAAAGATATACTATGAGTAATAAAAGATACATTGCACGAAACAAAGGGTATACGGCAGGAAGGAAAATGTATACTGTAAAATAGAAAAATACACTACTGCAGGAAAAAAAGATACACTGTAACATATTGAGCGCGCGTCCACTACAGGACTGTATGATGTGTACCATGTTAGATACATACATTTGTATTTAAAAATTTTTCCGTATAACGTATGCATGATCAAGTTTAAACACTCTGTCGAGTTGCAACATACATAAGGAAGGAGTAAGGAGTGTTTTATGTTGCTGCTGTGTCTTCGAGAGCCTTCACACCCTTCACTGAACAAGTCAATTGGGTTTGACTGTGGATAACTTGGCCTTAGAATGGGGCAGGTCATCTCATCAAACAAGAAGGGCAATTTCTTATGTGCTTCCAGGAGCACATACTCTCGTTATTCATGCGTATATATTTTTCACGCGTGTAGTGGTTATATATTTATTTTTTTAATGTATATTTGATGATGTGGCTAGTGGGAGTATATGCTCCCAGGTGTATAATATATATATTGCAAGTGAAAAGCCCGTACCCTCCATGTCATCTTATAAACTAATTTTTTCTTTCTTCGATACATCTCATGGATCATCAACTTTAGATCACCAAATACAATAATTCTTTTCGTGGGTCAATCCATATTTACCCACTTCAATCCACTTCAACCTACTTCAACCTATTTCAACCCACTTGAAAAAAAAAATACCAACTTCAACCCACTTCAACATACCTCAACCCACTTCAACCTACTTCAATCCACCCCGTTTATAATTTTAATAATTTGTAAAGTATCATGTGAGATTTAGGGTCTGTTGTTTTCGTGGGTAAATTAGGTGGATAAAAGGGTGAAGTAGATTGAAGTAGGTTGAGGTGGGTTGAGGTAGGTTGAAGTTGCTATTTTTTTTTTAGGTGGGTTGAAATAGGTTAAATTAGGTTGAAGTGGGTTGATGTAGGTTGAAGTGCGTTGAAATTGATATATTATTTATGTGGTGGGTTGAAGTGGGTTAAAATAATGAAAATGTAATTAATGTGTGATAATTTATGAAGTTATCGAAAATTTGTGAAATTTTTGTTTATTCTTCTTTATTTTTTATTTTTTATTTTTTATTTTTATCTTTTATTTTTTATTTTTTTATTTTTTTAGGTTTTATTTTTTATTTTCTATTTTTTTAATTTCTTATTTTTTATTTTTTATTTTTATTTTTATTTTTATTTTTTATATGTTTTATTTTTTATGTTTTATTTTTATTTTTTATTTTTTATTTTTTATTTTTCTATTTTTCTTTTTAATTTTTTACTTTTTGTTTTTTAATTTTTAAAATTCCTTATTTTTTATTTTTTTATTTTTTTTATTTTTTTATTTTTTATTTTTTTGTTTTTATTTTTAAATTTGTATTTTTCATTTTTATTTTCCATTTTTAATTTTTTTATTTTTATTTTTATGTTTTATTTCTTAATTTTTATTTTTTATTTTTTACTTTTTACTGTTTATTTTTTATGTTTTTTATTCTTTGTTTTTTATTTTGTATTTTTCATTTTTCGATGATTTTATGTTTTTTATGTTTTTTATGTTTTTATTTCCTATTTCTTATTTTTTATTTTGTTACATTAATTTTTAATTTTTATTTGTCATTTTTTTAGTTTTTTATTTTTTATGTTTTATTTTTCATTTTTATTTTTTTTTGTTTTTTATTTTTTTATGTTTTTATGTTTTTATGTTTTATGTTTTTATTTTTTTATTTCTTATTTATTATTTTTTATTTTTTATTTTTAACATTTTAGTTTTAATTTTTTTATTTTTTATTTCCTATTTCTTAATTTTTTATGTTTTAATTTTTTATTTTATATTTTTTATTTTTATTTCTTATTTCTTATTTCTTATTTTTTTATGTTTTTATTTTTTTATTTTTTGTTTTTTATTTTGTGGGAATTTTCTGTAACTTTTGTTTGCAATAAAAATAAAAAGTTAAAAAATTTAAAAATAAATATAAAAAATTAACAACAAACAAAAACACAAGATAAAAAAATAAAAAAATTAAAAATGAAATATAAAAAATTAAAAATAACAAACAAAAAATAACAAACAAAAAATAAGAAATAAAGAATAAAAAATGAAAAATGAAAAAATAAGAAATAATAAATCAAAAATTTAAAATAAAAAATAAAAAAAGAAAATTAAAATGTAAAAAATTAAAAGTAAAAAATAAGAAATAAGAAATCAAAAATAAAAACATATAACGTAAAAAACTAAAAAAATAAACAGTAAAAAGTCAAAAATTAAAAATTAAAAATAAAAATAAAAATTAAAAATTAAAAATTAGAAAATTAAAAATGAAAAAATAAAAATAAAAATAAAAATTTAAAAATAAAAAATAAAAAATAAAAAAGTAAAAATAAGAAATAAAAAATAAAAATAAAAAATAAAAAATAAGAAATTTAAAAAATTTAAAAAATAAAAACACATAACAAATAAAAAATAAAAACATAAAAACATAAAAATAAAAAAATAAAAATAAAAAATAAAAAAATAAAAATTGTTTAAAATAAAAAATAAAAAAATATAAAATAAAAAATTGAAAATTAAAAATAAGAATTAAGAAATAAGAAATAAAAAATATAAAATGTAAAATATAAAATTACAAATTAACAAATTAACAAAAATAAAAAAATACAAAAAGTAAAATAAAAAAATTTAAAATACAAAAATACAAAAATTTAAAAATCAAAACATATAAAAAATAAAAAATACAAAAATACAAAAATAAAAACATAAAAAATTAAAAATTAAAAATTAAAATTAAAAAATAAGAAAATAAAATAATAAAAAGTAATAAGTAAAAAATAAAAATAAAAAATAAAAATAAGAATACAAAATACGAAATAAATAAAAAATGGAAAATAAAAAAATAAAAAATGAAAAATAAAAAATGAAGAATGAAGAATAAAAACATAAAAATTAAAAATTAAAAACAAAAATTAAAAATTAAAAATTAAAAAATTAAAAATTAAAAATTAAAAATAAAGAATAAGAAATAAGAAATTAAAAAATTAAATTTAAATTTAAAAAATAAAAAATAAAAAAATAAGAAATAAGAAATTAAAAGATAAAAAATAAAAAATAAAAAACAAAAAATAAAAATAAAAATAAAAATAAAAACAAAAACAAAAATGAAAATAAGAATAAAAAAGAAAAAAAATTAACATGTAAAAAATAAACATAACAAATAACAATTAACAAATAACAATTAAAAATTGCAAATTGCGAATTGAGAATTAAAAAAATAAAAATTAAAAAAGAATAAACAAAAATTCCACAAAATTTCGATAATTTCATAAATTATCACGCATTAATTACATTCTCATTATTTTAACCCACTTCAACCCACCACATAAAAAATGTACCAACTTCAACCCACTTTAACCTACATCAACCAACTTCAACCCACTTCAACCTATATAAACTCACTTCAACCTACTTCAACTAATTTCAACCCACCTTATAAAAAAATACCAATTTCAACCTACCTCAACCCACTTCAACCTACTTCATCCTTTTACCCACCCAATTTACCCACGAAAAGAACAGCCCCCTAAGCCCCAAAAGAAAGTGGCGGGCAGACCATAGCCCCAAGCTAGATCGCAGGATGGGCTGAAAGGATTAAGATTACGAGCCATTTTCTGGACGGTTGGCAGAACTGTTAAGACTACGATTAAGGTGCCCAGCAACTGGAGGTCTCAGGGGAAGCTACGAAGAACCAAATTACCTGAAGCCCCCTGGCGGAAACATAATACGTAACTAGCAATCACCCGGCAATAGCGATGTGGAGCTGATACGTTCAGCATTTCAAGCACTTATCAAATGCCGTCTTAATAACATCTTATATTCTTATTTCATCACGTTAAGCACAGGTCAACAAGTTTGACCTCCAACACTGCGGAAATTAACTTGAAATAGATTAATTAGCACCTGTCTGATACTTAGCGGAACTTTTCATAACTAAACCCTTCAAAGCCCTTAAATCCTAAAAGAGGGTTTCCTTCCTACTCATACAGCTAACCAGCCGACACACAAATACCAGCACTTGAATGACAAATTCTATTCAGCTTCTCAAAAAAAGCTCCAGTTCCTATACATTGCAATGCAACTACATCTCAAATAGGTAGCAGCACTCGGCTGGTGAAAAATCAGATGCTGTCAATTGCCCAGAAGGGTTTCAAAGAATGCCCCATTTCCTCTCCATCGCAATGCAGATACATGACAAGCAAACAGCAGCACTGAGGTGAAGATGAGAAACTGCCCAACAAAACCAAAGGATGCAAATATTAGTAAGTAACAGACGTCCACAATTGTGCCCGAATCAAATTAATCAAATAGCAATTCAAACATATGTCCCCCTACACCCAAAAAAAGAGGGGGGCACACAAATTCTCTGTTAATATTACTGCCAAGTTTATTGCCAAAGCAACCGGGAATCACCAAGTATTTGCACATTGTACAAGTATCTAACGGAGCTAGTCCCCCCTATAATTTTGCAATCAGGGGGAGGGCTGCTGAATCATAACCCCCATCACCCGCCTGACAGGAGTACGGGACTTTTGGGATTTTAGGAGAAGTCCAACAATGAATCCCCAAGATTCCATGACAAAACCTGGCAACCAGAAGCCATACCGGGCGAATAGATTATAATCTCCTTTGGTAATTTATAAAGGGGAAGAATTTGGTATACCATCAGTAATCTCGCAAAGCAAATAGCAATTCAACAAAGTAACGAGCATAACCAATCAAGATGAAAAAATATACCAGAACAAGCATTCGCTGAACTGTGCCAGGGTCATAATTGAGATAAATATTAGTAAGGAAATCCTGGGTGCGGTAGCATTTGTTGATGGAAAGGGCCATTCGGAGAGGCAAGCGGTAGATTGTGAACGACAACAGACAAAGGTACAAAATGCAACATGCTTCGACACCTCGAGAACACGTTCAGAAAAGGTGAGGGAAAACAAGATTGGGGTAAGAAAGGAGACCATGCAGAAGAACCCCCTATTGAGGTGAGGAAGAGGCAAACACTGGTCAAGCTGCCAGAAAGCAAAACTTGGAGATTACTGGTAGGAACTTTGGATAAGGCACTTGCATAGCCCCCAGAAATGACTTCATGGTAATATTAGGAGAACTACGACTAGAACACAAAATGAGCCCTAGGCATGAATCTTATTCAAAAGCAGAATCCTTTTGATGTATTGCAAAACATCCACAAGTTTAACGTGAATGAAATGATTGAAAACAGTGCTAAGAAGGCAAGGAATATATTCTTTTCCTTGAGCACGGATAGTGTGCATTTTGGAATATTAGAGGTCACTATGGACCTAGAAGATGACAGATGGCTAGAAATTCACGTTTCATAATAAAGTGTATCTACTAGGGCTTGCTGAAATAAAGGTAGCACTACATAAGCAGAATGAAGTCATGGCTCATATACAGCAGAGTTGGATTTGTATATCTAATGCAGCTAGTGTGAGTAGAAGAAAAATCAGAATTTATTAGAGATCTAACATTTTTGCCATTTAGGTGCCGGCGAGCAACAGCCAGGTTATTCCTTGTAACACTCTGCATCGCCAGTTGCACAGAATTTCTATTTTTGTTGGTGTCCCACAGGAATTAAGCAGATGATAAAGAACTTTGAAAGTGATGATTAGCTGCACAATGAGTATGTCTATTGGGTTTTTTTTGGGGGGGGGGGGGCTCCAGTTATGTTCTTTTTAAAGAAGAGAAAATTGGTCGTTAACCTTTCTGCAATGAAATGGGGGATATTTAGACAATGCATGGAGCAATACAGCGTTAAAGATATGAGGTAGAATGCATGTACTTTTCCTTTGTGCAACAAGCAGAAAGAAGGGCAGAGAATTCTTTCGAAGATCAACAGAGTTTTGGTTCAAAAGCGTGCAGATTGACAAATTTCCTCATGCATTTCTAGAGGAAAGAATACCAAATCATTGTCCTGCTATGACTGTTTGGCACAATACAAAAGGCAACGACCCCAATCTTTTAAGGTTTTCAGTATATGGGCAAAAAGCAAAAACTTCAACAATCGGTCGCTGCTGCATGAGCCCCCCCCCCCCCCCGCCCCCAAAAAAAAAAAGAAAAAACGCCAAAAAAAAAGATGGAACTACATAGCAACTTATCAGGTTTTTACCACATGCAGCCAAGAGATTGCAACTTATCCTTGTGTAGAACATAGAATGAGTGGAAAAGCAAATTCAACCAGTTAAGGTCGTCCACAAAGAAGAAACCAAATATGTGCAGGCGTCGCTTCGCAGTCATTTATAACACACCAAGAGACAGATTGAAACAGAAGCCATATGCTAATATATGGGCATATATATATTCATAAACTATGGGCTTTTTAGCATCTTTTCCATTTTATATGCCACATTGAAGACACAAAAGCATGCAGACTATAGAAAAGCGCTTGTTTTCCCCAATAAATGAGAACTGTAATGTGCCGAAACCAACACCCTGGGTAATTAGTCGTAGTGCTCAAAAAAGTTAAGATGCTCAAAGGCTTCAAAAAAAGAAAAAGAATCAAGCATAGCACTAGACATTCATTGTGCACAGATCTTACATACAGCCAAAAACATGGGTACAGAACTACAGATCTTACATACAGCCAACACATCAGAACATCAAATAATGCCCATACCTGTCCATTTAACAATTATACAGTACATTATACATGCATTAACATAAGATACGTAGAACAAAACACACAGAATACCTGATATTAGATCTTCGATGTAATCACATTCAATTCTACCATGAGCCATTGCACCAACCTAAACAGATGGCATTGAATTAACAGATGGAACAAATATAGCATCAATGCTCAGATGAAGAACAATAACCTAGGGCTCACCACAAACACAACATCGTCACGGCTGCCGATGCCACTCACATAATCTCGTAGATTAACCGCCTTCTCTGAACTACATGAAAGACCTGGCAGAGATAGAAAGAAAAAAGAGACAAAAGAAAAAAAATATATTTGTGTGAACTAACAAGTTATAATACTCATGCACTCCAGTAAATTGTAAAAGACTCACCAATTTTTCGTGAGTTAACTGGCAAGTACTGTGTTACAGGGGTTTTCAACAAGCGTAAAAGCTTCCCCTTATTACCCGCAGCTTTGATGCTGAATTTCTGTCGTAACTCAGCTACAATTTGCAATAATCATTTTAGCATTGTTGCACATCAAGAAGTCCAAAATAAGCACAATCTAAACTGTGAAAAGAAAGTGGACTACACACATCAATTAGTTATAATAAAGCACTCACCCATCATATTGCAAAATTCTTTTAATGATCTTGGTATTAGAGCATTTGGTTCCACTTTGATTAGAGCTCCATCATCGGTCCTAATGTAAATGGCCTTCAACCTACCAGCCATACGAAGTCTGCTATCCATAATTTCAAGAAGCGCCTAAAAACAAGTATAGATATAGTATTTAACAACTGAGAATATAGAGCTATTGGATTTCCACGCAAGGCAGTGAGAAATCAGACAAGAGCATCTTTAAAACTCCATTGACCTATGTCTTGGATGAAAAGAAAAATGGAATACTGTACAGAATTACTAAGGTAGACCTCAGGCTAACCGTCTAAATTAAAATTCTACACTGACATCCTTTTAGCCCTCTGAGGCTGGTCAATAAGGCCCATTGATAAGCATGTACAAGAGGCGAAAAATTCACATTAAATGGACAAGCCAGCATCTCCCCCCCCCCCAAAAAAAAAAAGCAACTTTAATGGACAACAGATGTATTTTCTATGAAGCTTTATAGAAGTGTCAAAGGGAAAGCATAGCTTATGTCAAAGAATTTAAGCAGTTAGATGTACTTCAATCACATCCAAGAGCTACCACAGCACAACACATAGTTGAGAAGGGCCAGTTTGTAGCTTACTGACCTCATGGACTATGTCAGGCCTGTAATCATAAGGATTCAAATTCTTTCTCCGCAAATAACCAGCATGCTCATCAGATGACAGTATCTGATATCTCTGAAGTAAAATAGATGGCACGTTAGATGCTTGACCTATGGACACATTAGACATATGAAATAAAATAGGATAATCTCCTACTGATGCACTTATTAATCTCCTGCTAAGATGAACTTACTTTTCCAACATGAGCAAGGACCAATGAAGCCTTCTCAAGAACAAAAATTGCTCCCGACTTTGCAGTCTGAAAGGAAGGAGCCAATGGAATTCCACAAAGATTGATATCTCTGCCTTCAGCTTTGAGTTCAGACATTGCCATATTGCTCTCTGTATTTTCGACTTCATCTATTGCCTCTACATTACTTTGTAGTTCATGATTTCTTCTCGAGCAAGGCTGTAACAAACCCTCACTTGCCTCTCTCTTTCCCATGATAGTTCCAAATATCACAGCTTCAAAGCTCAGTAAAAGTGAATCTAACCCACTCGCTAGTTTAACGAAAATGATTAATCAGAGATGAACTTGTCAAGAGAAGTCATTAACACAAAAAGCAATCGACAGTTCATAGAAGAAAGGAAAATATCCTCTTAAAGCCAAACAACCAGACAGCTCATAGAAGAAAGGAAAATATCCTCTTAAAGCCAAACAACCAGACAGGCAAACAATTCAACTCTAAACAGCAGTAAACATAACTTCAGAGTAAGTACAGCAAAACTTATCAGCAAATAAGTTCCAGCACATCCTGTAGCAGATTCAGTATTTAAACTAAGGGGGACGGAATTAACTATAACATATAATATAAAATTGGACACTACTTAAACTAAGAAACAATTCATAATTAGTTGAGATGCTTGATTTCTCCTTTGTCTTCCACCTAACTACTTTTTTTTTAATACGGTAACTCAACTTATTTAAAATATGAGTAATTAGTCTTCGCATCTTGAAATTCGCATACAAATTAGAATTAAATTCACCAAAATTCATTTCTAAACTCAGAAATGTTAATCTTCAAATTCCTAAATTCATCAATTTCAGCTCCCATTTCCAAAAATAATATTATATAATTAAACATAATTCAACCCCCATAAACCGAATTTCACATCCCAATTCCCAAATTCCATGTTCAAAATAGTTCCCATAGTTAGCAGCAACACTGCATTTAAACAACTGATTATTGTGGTTTTCCACCTCGGTGCCATGCAGAATACATGTTTCCGGTTACAAATACATCAGTGCCACACAGAACACAAGTTTCGGGTTACAAATGAAAACCTTTAGCATATTTATTACCTATTAGCAGTCTCCTATTTCAGGAATCCAGGGAACCAAACCACATCTTGGAGACACTACTTAATGCCACATGATTTACTTCACCTGCTATTCTTTCCAGCCCCCCTTGGAAAGTCTTATGTGTTGGTAATTTTAAGCTTGCTACCTACTGTACAAGACAGCAACATCTAGTGTCTCATCTCCTGATTTTCCAGCTCAAATACTAATTCACCCTCTCATACTTAAAATTAGCCTCCAGTCCCATAAGACAGTAGCCTTGGCATTTTTGTCCAAGTATTAAGTTGTCTTATATTATAATGTTCGACCATCTTCTAAGTTTCACCATTAGACGCAGTGGCAAAGCCAGGAATTTAGTCAAGGGGGGTCAGAATAATAGTACACCCGACATAAAGTATTGTAGTTGAGTGACAACGTTCACACCTTCTTCATTCAATGGTGAGTTTTCAAATTAGAACTTGTAGAAAATGATGATTCCTTAGCTATCTTTCTTAAATATCTCCGGATTTTGACCTAGAATTCAAATTAACCCCCAAGCTATACAATTTTAGAATTGAATTGGCAAATTAAACTCATAAATTAAATTGAAAAAACAAATTCTCCAACAAATTAAAGGATTAAACAACAAGTTGAACATTGAGGCCAATTAAAGTGCTATATTTTTGAAATATCTATACATTTTGATCTACAATTGAAATTAAACCCACAAATTAAACAACTTTAGAATTGAAATTGGCAAATGTAAACCTAAGAAAGCAAATTCATCTACAAACTGAAGGATAAAATAACAAATTGAAGTCAATTAAAGTACTAAACTAGAATTAGTAAACTTTGAACTTACAAATTTGGAGAGATGACAAATCCCACGGCCACTGACACCACGCGAACCGGTTGGGGGTCACGGCGGACCTCCGACCTTGCGGTAGTAGCAGAGACGACGGTCGAGGGGCGGACGCCGGTGCCACTGTGCGAGATGGTCCGACAGCGCGAGAATGGAGAGAGACAGACAGAGAGACTGAGCGAGAAGGGCTTAGGGTTTGGGTATTTGGAGACCTTAGTGAGCATAAGCCCCCAAAAGGTCGACAGGGCAAACGAAAATTTAAAATTGAAAAAAAAAAAACCCGAAACAATCAAAACGCGTATATCAAGAGCGAACCCGCGACATCGAGAGCCCGATCCAACTTCTCATCACATGCTATCCCACAGGGCCCACAGCAAGAGATGGGAGGGGAAAAAGAGAGGGAGTGTTTTGTCAATCAATTTGACCAATAGGAAGATTTTTGGGGATTTTTTTTATTTGCATCTCAAAATAATTAGAGGATTTAAATTCTATAATTGAAAATTCTAGGAAAATTTAGAGAAATGAAATTAGAATTTTTATGACGAATTTTATTTCACATGAAAGAAGAGAAAGAGAGAGAGAGAGTTTTGGGATTAATTGGGTTAAATGCGAGATTTTCTTGAAAATATTAATATCCCTTTCTAAAAATTACGAAGTTAATCCAGAATTTAATTTTTGAATTTCAAAGGGAATAATTGGGACTTATAAAATATGAATTCATTCTATTTTGGACTATTTTATTTTATGTTTATTTACTAAGAGTTTTTGGTTGGGCCTAAAATGAAGAAATTTGGACTTACACTTAAAATTCTAGTTTGCAAAGACCCAGCACTAAATCATAAACTACGAGCTCAAGCAATTAGCACCAATTTCAAAACTTAAATAATGTTAATTGTATTATTTAATAATTATAAATATGAATTTTGGAGACACTGTAAAAACAAAACCCAAACTAGGAGTTGTTATTGTTGCTACTATTATGCGTGTGAGTGTATACACACACATATAAATATATATGTATACATCCTTAACCATATGTGTGTGTGTGTGTGTGTGTGTACATACATACAATATATATATATATTATATATATATATATTATATATATATATATATATATATATATATATATATGTATGCATGTATGTATGTATACGTGTATGAGTGTATACATACATACATACATATATATATATATATATATCTATATAATATATATATATATATATATATAGTATATATATATATATATGTTCATGTATGCATGTATGTATGCATATGTGTGTGTGTGTGTGTGTGTGTGCACGTGTGCATGTACGTATACATATACATGTGCATAGGTACACACACACACACACATATGGGGTAACTCATGTAGAATGAGGTATTCCGTGAGATGAGTAGGATGATTGCATAGAGGCGTCATTCCTTTCACGTAGAATTGATCTCCAAATAAAGTAATGAAGATCACTGAAACTAACATTATTGATCACTAATTAAAATTATGAGTAAAAACGTATATTATGATTTTTTTATAAAAGTAAAGCTCACATACATCAAAAATAAAGTTTTCATTGCTATAATTGAGGATATGGTTTGTGATCAACTAACATTATTATTATGATCGCCATATATAGATCAATTGATCCCCAAATATAATTGCAATGATTACTAAAACTATGGTTGTTCATTAGTCCATGATCGGACCGGGCCAAACCAAAGACCGGTTGGGGATGAAGTTGAGGACCCAAGATTAGATCGATCAAAATTTGTGTTCAAATCTGACTAGATCGGACCGAATTTTGACCTAGTCTGTTTGTTGTCTAGCTACTGTTCACTTCAAAGGACAAATATTGGTTCTTCTAATCTCCAATCTAGACTAGGTGACTTGAATAAAACCATTTGACTTAAACTTACCAATCTGACAAACCAATACATCCAAAAAACAAATCAAAAGCAACTTCCAAACTGCAAAAGTTTAACCATGACCAACTAAATTTAAAAGTTAATTACATAACGAATGTTTTAAATGTTCAACATGTCCTTTTTCTCAAAGTGAGTCAACTGACTCAATCTTCAACTAATGCCGATGCGATTTCGACACTTGAAATCACTGTCTTGGACTTGGAGAAGGATTTCCTCGCAATAAACGTGCTTCTCCCTCAAATGTTTAACTAATAACTCAAGTAGTATATGAAATAAATAAAAGATCGAGTTAGTAAACGTAAAAACCAATAATTAATTTAGCAAATAAAAATAACAAAGATACTAAGATGGTAATATAATGTAAAATAAAGACAATTAAAAGAAAATTACCTCAATATTAAATGTTCAAATTATCACCCACATCAGTCACATTATCTTTAAGACTAAATTTACTAAGATCTAAAATAAACAAAATAAAAAGAACAAATATTAAAAGTTAGAACATGTAATCATATAAAGTAAATAAGCAAAACTAAAAAATAAATAAATAACTAAACATTACCCTTATCAAGGTCCCTCAATTTATCAAAATAGTCGTTTATATCTAATCTACTAGCTTGGTCTAAGCCAATGTGTGCACATATAAAAGCTTGGACCATCTGTTCACAATCAAACCGAACAAAATTCATAACTTAGCAAAAGACAAATAAGTTATAAATTTATAATGCAATACAAAGAAGTGCACTAATTAATCAACGACCTTTGGAGTTAGAAAAGTTCTAAATGAATCAAGAGTACGCCATTCTGCACTAAATGCCAACTTCGATGCAACCGTAGAAACATGTATGGCCAGTACATCACGAGCCGTACGAACAACCACGGGATATCGAGGACCATATACATACTTTCCACCATGCCAACACATCATTTCCTACTTCATCCTCTTCAAGTCTTTCATTTAAATACTTTTGCAACTCCATCTTGATAACTCCTCTTCCTTCATCTGACTCCTTTAAGTTCTTTCTTAATTATTGTGCATAAAGGCAGCTCTAGTAGATGCATTACCTCTCTCAACTTCAGGTTATGGTCCACTAGTTTGCCCACTTTGAATAGCCAGTGGCTTGTACAATTGCCAATAATCATCAAACAAAGTTTATAATTTCTCTCTCACTGTCAAAACTGCAGCACTACGTTATACTTCACCACACAAATCACAATGAGAAACCCCAAGACCTGCCAACTTGAACCTAGGATCAAAAAAAGGAGCAATATACACCAAAGAGTTCATTTTCTTATGTGTGCCTTAGTACTTATCATATTTCATCCTCATCCGCTTGGCCATTTCTTTAAAGTTTGTGCCTCTAGATCTAATCTCCTCACTTTCCTTACTTTCTTCATCATTAGCATCAATGGTCTCAACAACTAACTTCAATTTATTTAACATAATATGAATAGTCATAATCTTAAAGAAAAACAAGTTAGATGTCACATATGAAGTATCAGACAAACGCAGAGTAACATTATAAAAAACCTCCAAAAAATTAACAAGTGTTTCACTTGTTTTCAATCATTAGAGTTAGGAGGTTTATCTGCATCATCATCTTTTGCCAACTGCACATTATAATAAGGGTCTCTATTGTCATACTTTGTGAATGTATGCTCATATACTAAAGCAGTACTAAGCATGTTATAAGTGGAGTTTCATCTGGTGGGAACATCAAGAGACAAAGAAGCCTTGTACTCAATTTTTTCTACAACTACATATTCTTGAAATCTTTGTAACCTAATAGGAGATTGCCTAATAAACCTCACAGTAGCTTAAATACGCTTACCTAACTTGCCAACAACCTTCAACCCATCCCATATAACCAAATTAAGTATACGAGCAACACACACCTAACATGCAATGATTATCCGCTAGAGAAAAGAAAATGACTATGTCGTTGAAACCTACCAATAAGGGTAGTACAAGCAGCGCTATTGCTCCCAACATTATCAACAGTAATAGTGTACAGTTTAGATGATAAATCTCAATCCTCTAAGCACTTTCCCGAGAACGAGAGCAGTACCATTACCTTTATGACTAGAAATTGCACAAAATTTAATATTTTCTTATGCAATTTCCAATCATTATCAGTAAAGCAAGCCGTTATAACCACTAGTTAATCATCTAAAATGAAGTCCATGTGTCTATTGTCACATACACCATTTGACATGAATGCATAAGATATTCTTTCAATTTTACCCTTTCATCCACATATATGTGATAAATGTCTCTTACAATGGTAATACGTAAAGACATGTTAAATGAAGGACAATAAATAGACATCATTAGTCTAAATCCTATACTTTCAACAAATCTAAAGGACAACTCAACAATTATGATCGTTTTGGCTATAAATTCTTTTGCCTCAAGAGGATTTAATACCCATGACTTAAATCTAGCGTCTCCCTCATTGTTTAGATCCTTTTTAAAAACCAACTGCCTTTGTGTCTGTTTGCTTTGATTATTTGAGTTTGCACGACACTTTGAAAAAGCGTTTTTCAAGTTATTTGTTCCATTCCTACTAGGGCTAGCTAACACCACAGTAATTGCACTTACCAACCACTCTTTTGCCATTCTCTTTGATCTCTTCGAAATAGCTATGACACTGTGCCATTTGGGTATAGTTTCTAGCAACTTGTTTCCCCTTGCTTTTGCTTTATGTTTCTCTTTCACTTGCCTCTTCCTCCTCTTAATTTCAATATAATCATTCGGTTGGTGCTCACTTGGAATATCGCTATTCATGTCAACCGATTCTTCCACTTCCGAGCTATCTCTCTTTTTGGATTTCGAGAACAAGCTATAAGGGACTCCATGATGACAATCTAACCGCAACTTGGACTTAAAAAGTATACTTTGCACTTGAAGATAACAAATGAGTGAAAAGATGTTGTTATTATTAAAGTCAAAGGAAAGTGGATAATGTCATTATATAGTACACACATAAATCACAGAGGCACTTTGGCCCAAACCATGCTACATTGCTACTTTATAATAACCATAATAGAAACCAACCATTCCTATATTAATGAAAAAGGGGAAAAAAAAGGGTGGGCATTAGCATTCATCCGACTTATTATCTTCATCAGAGGTAACTTTCCTCGAGAGGTTATGAAATTGATGCCAGAGCGTTAATGCTGAATTTTTATTCTTGTAAAGTAGTAAATATTTACTTCAATATCAAGAGAAAAATAAGATAGAAGGGTGTGAAATGCTATCACAATCCTATTTTTGACAGAGACCATTGCTATGTTTCCTAGAGAGGGGTACAAGTGTCCAAGAACCATATTTGACTATAGGGAACTTTGAGGTCTTTTAGCCTCCGTTGAAATGTTCAGATGGCATGTATGATGCTAATCCCTTTTCAATACAAATTGATCAATCACAACCCATACAATACAAATAATATACAAAAACAAAAAAAATTACAGTTATATGATATGATTTCAAAGCTATTACTATTACCCAAAATCTTAAAGAAAATTACATTATAGGAAAGGCACACCAAAGTTTTTTACCCCTCTAAAAATAAGATCTCAGATCCTCATATCAATATATCATAAGAAATTGAAACTCTCCTAGTATATAAGCAGACAATAGCAACTAAGGCTCCTAGTATATACGCAACAAGCATAATTTCCAAGCACATATCATACACTATATATATATATATATATATATATATATATATATTATATATATATATATATATTATTATATATATATATATATATATATATATATGAAATTGCCCTAATTATGGAGAAATTTGAATACGATAATCAACACATACCATTAAAAATGCAAGCGTGGAGCATCGACCGTCGAGACTCGAAAATGGGCGTCAGGCGAGGCTGGCGAGCAGTGACTCAGGGTTGGAGACAGAAGAGGGGCAGGGCTAACTGGTCGACGGCTGACTACGAGTCAACCGTCAGGGGCGACTAGGATGCGAGACTATGAGAGGAGGAACTGAGACTGGGCAAGCAGTGAGCGAATCAATGAACTAAGAGTGAGTAGGCAGCGTCGCAACTAGAGGTAGGAATTGAGAGTGGGAGGAACTGAGAGGCAAAGGGGCAAAACTGCAAAAAGGCTGCCGAGTTACCCAAGTATGAACGTGGGAAAATGAAAATTCAAAAATCAAAAAACCCTAAAAAATGGGTCCATGGTCTGATCTGGTAGTCCAACCGGTCCGGACCCAGACCGAACCAAAGATCGAAACTGGATTAAGACTGGATCGTGCACCGGACTGAATCAGCACGGTCCGATCCAGGTCGGTTTTCGGTCCGATTTGGGTCAAGACCAAATAATAAACAGCCCTGGCTAAAACTGAATCTATTGATCACTAATTAATATCTTAAACAAAAATACATACGATGATTTTTTCATGGCAATAAAGCTAAAATTACACAAATAAAGCTTGCTTAATTAGAATTGTGTGTATAGTTTATAATCAACAAACACATTCATTATAGTCACAAAAATAAGTCACTATAGATAGATAAATTTATCACCAATATAATTATAATACTCACTAAAACTGGATCTATTGATCATTAACTAATATCATAAAAAAAACTTATATTATAATTTTCGATGAAAATGAAGTTAGACTTACAAAAAAAAAAAAAGCTTACCTAACTACAAATTAAGTCTATAGTTTATGCTCAACAAATGTATTTATAATGATCATCAATCGTAATTTCATGATTACTATATAAATGAAACATTCTACTCACACATCAATGATGGACATGATCACCAAACATATACAACTCTCATGATTACTACAAGAAATCTGTTGATCGCTACCTATTATCATACGTAAAAATATATATTATGAACAAAATATGTGATGAGTATGTTGGATTATCAATAGTCTTAGTTTTAGTGATCATCAATACTATGTTTCGTAATCAATTGTGAGGAAGAGAAAAACAACGCCTTCATACCTTCATCATACTCATCTTTTACAAAATTTTATCCTACCTGAGCAACCCTATACATATATGTACAGACACATATGTATATATGTTAAAGGTAAAAGTGAAAGTTATAAATTAGGCTTGATATGAGGGTAGAAAGTCCAAACGTTCAAAAATTTGTCATGTGGGATATTTGGAGTTAGAGATTTTGTTTTATATATTGATATTTGTAAATACATACAAGTATAAATATAGATAGCATTAGCAATGTAATTAGAATTAAAAAAATAAACACTCATTAAATTAAAATCTACAAACACAAGCAAGGTGTCTTTCTTTATTTTTTATTTTATTTTTTAAAAAGGCCATCTTGTCTATTTAATCGTTACGTTTTATAGGTGTCAGAACTTCTCATCCTCTTTCCAAGCTCCTTGTTAGTGCCTCTCGGCTATTCGTCGCCGGCTCACGCGCCGTAATCCTCTTTGCTTCTTCCTTCGTCGGCGGGTTGCGCCGCCCGAACTGGTTGCTAGGCCTTTACCTTCTGAGGACGTTCCTCTTCTGCTCCGCCTTCTTCGCCTACTTGAACTGCTCAGCGCCTCTTCGGTGGCTAGGCGCCCCACGGTGGGACTCACGACTGGGCTGGATTTGCTCCGTTTTCCGGCGGTGAGTGACTTTGATCCCTGTTCTTCCTCAGTCCTCTCTCTTCGCGGCAATTTGCTTTCTTTCGTTGATTGCTTCAATTGTATATTTTATTTTTTGACAGTGCTTTAATTAATTTTTGATTGTGAGTGAACGTGACCCCTATTCTTCCTCAGTCCTCTCCTTTCATCCCTATCATATCCCTGTATGATACTTATTCGTCTTCTCCATTAAATAAAATTTTGTTCGTGAATTCTCACTTCACTTCTCCTTTAAATTAGTCTGTGATTGTGGGTGTTTGATTTTTTTTTTTTGGGGGTTCTCTTGTGAATTGCCGTTAATTCAAAGTTTCTGTTCTGTTTATATGTTTATTTAACTTATACTCTTAAGCTGATCGATAAAAATTCATCTTATGGACAATGGTTTCTTTTATTTGCTTGTAATTTGGTCTTTGGCCTTAAGGACTACCCAGTATGGTCTCTGCTTGCTTTTCGTTTGGTATTTGAGCATGTATGGAGTATGTACTCGACAACTCATGTGGTCTTTCGCTATGGATGCACTATGGAGCAGACATCTATTAGTTTTTTGCTTGTAATTTGGTTTCTTGCTGTGTATCATGTATGGAGTATGCACTCGACAAGTCATTTGGACTATTAGAATTTATGTATGCACTTTGCATTTTCATTTTGTTGAGAAATATCAATCCTAATATGTATCAGATCAACTCAGGACCCAGATAAGAGTGCAAGTACTAAAATCAAGTTTGGGAAGCAAAGAGGGATGGCGAAGCGGAAGAGGCTACCCTTTCATAAGGAGAAGCTTCATGAGGTGCAATCTGTGGATGCTGTTAGTGGCAGTAATTGCAACGTAACACATGAGGAGATTGCCAAACCGAGGGCGATTGATCCAGCTATCAACCGTCGCCCCATTTTTGTCTTGGAGCAGGCTTCTCTCAAGATAGGCTTTGTCGGGAAGGTGACATTTGGAAGGGTGGAATAATGCCTTGCTATCCTTGAGTTGTCAATTTGTAAATATTACCTGATTATATTCTGTTTATGTTTATTTAGAAGAGGAAGATTTTGTATGCCTCTGAGGACGCCAAGTTTTTGTTGAAGAAAGGGAAGAATCTTGTTGATTATCGGCCTGACATTTTATACCAGGTTTGCATCGTGTTTCAGTTTTGTGATATTTTGAATGTGTTTCTTTTCATTTGCTATTCTTGGCACTTGAGTAAAGCTAAAATTATGATTGATGTCCAGGCTCTTCATGAAATCCTCGATAGCCGAATTAATAAAGTTGGTGGGATTGAAGCTGTGTATGTGAAAACTGATACTGGGATTTTGTTTGAAGTCAAGACACATGCTCGTATACCCAGAACATGGAAACGTTTTTGTGGTATCATGTGTAAGTATGCTGGAAGGCAAAGGGATACATCAGTCATTTTTGTTTTCTATAAATTTATAATGTTATGCGTTCATTCTCATTAACAAAATTGGATTAGTTTGGATAATAATCTTGCTTTGTCTGCTTGCTTAAATTAACACCTTTATGTTATGCTTCAAGCTTGGATTTACAAGTGGTCAAATATGAAGGTGAAGATTTAACTACAATCTATTTGTTTAAGGTCTAGAGCACCCAAGTCACCAATTTGGTTTCAGTTATAGTGCTCCTACACAAGCTTTCCCATGTATCTTTCTGTATGTTCTATAAGTAATTTGGCTGCTTTCTTGTGTTCTATGCTCTTGAATGCAATTTCCAAAAGTGGATCTGTTGGACAAGTCCTGTGTACGTGCCAAAGATTCTGGTGAAGTACTTCTCCGTGTGCTTAGGGACCCTTTGACACAACATTTACCTGAGAATGCTCGCATCTTAGGCAAGTCTCGCTGTCTTCTTATATCATATTCATTATTCCTCCCGTGCCGAGCTTTTGCCTTGTTGAATTTAATAGTCATGTAAAGTGGGTTAAAGAGGGTGTGTGTTACTCTTATGGTTCTTATGTCTTCTGTAATGCTTGCAATGACTTAATGATCTTGTGTTTGCTATGATGATAGGCTTTTCCTATAGTTCACCGAAGATTGTTGATATAGAGGACTATCTTTCCCCTGTTAATGATGATTTGAGCCTAGTTTTTGTGGTACTTCTCACCATTTCTTATTTTGTTGACCTTTTTTATTCCATTTTGTTTAGTGTAACTTCATATGTCACAAAGTCATGTATATAGATTGAGCCTTGAGTTGTTTGCGATGCTAGGTTGGTGCAACGGCCAAAGGGAAAGTTAACAAGGATGGCATGGATGACTATCTTTCAGGTAGCTGACGTATTTATTTTCTGTTAATGACCCCCTGGCCTGCTAATTTGACACTTTTTACGCACCTGTACCTGAGTGCTTGAGTGCAAGGGAGTTGCATTGTAGTTGGTTACGGTCCTACTGTAGAGATTGAAAAATTCTGACAAGCTTCTATCTCGTTCCTAAGATTTTGCCTGATGGCCTGGTGGGATGCGCATGTGGGACAAAGCTGGTAATATAGTAGAATAAATGAGAAATGGTTGCTTTAAGGATGGTGCATTTCATCTACATTATTGTAGAAAGAGCACATTTACCCGGGCTCTTTTGCTACTTGGATAAGTTGCAATGCACAAGGACCTAGCAAAATCAAAAAAGCTACAATGCTAATTGGCATGTTGTGAATAAATTTCAGCCAATAATTCTCCTACCTTCTTACTTTCTAACTGTTTTTCTCTCTCTTCACCTCATCAAAAAAGTATAATTGGTAGAAGGAAATTGACTAACATTTGAATTACTCCATCTGTGAAAAATTTCTTATTGTAACCAATGTATCAATCATAATATATCTATATATGTGTACATGTTAAGTTGGATAGAGATAGTACAATGTATTGCACTATTCTAAACCTGGCATTAGTGATGTCTTATTGTAGCTTAGAGCTACAATATGGCCTGTTAGTTAACAACTTGTGGACGTTGGATATTACAGACTAAGTGGGGGATATAATGAAAGAGAAGATAAATGAGGGGACAAATGAGTCTACGGGGGATTTGTTACGTTCCTGGTATTCGACACACGACAAGGAATTGTACACATGCTTCTCCTATGTTGAAACATCTGCAAAATAGAAATATTAAACTAATAGCCCATATCTGGTTTGGACTTGTCAATTTATTTATAATATATTAAAATTTATAGACATCTGTTTTTTCATGCCTCGTTTTGGGTGAACTTGAAAGCTAGAGACTCAGGAGAGTGTCTTCTTATTTCTTCACATGTTCGGCTTAGAGACATTAAGACCTTTGTAGTCATTTGCCAACAATGATGAATATGGTATTAAAAGTGCTCTCAATATGTGCTGAAACTGGAGGAAATTAGTAACAATCATATTCATCATCTTGTGTGGCTTCCTCCTTTAAAGGGCTTAAAGGTACTAATCCTATCTGCTTAATAACTGTTATGATTTGAACCAATTTTTGCCGGTCCACATCATAAGAGTACGAGGAAATTGTGATTCTACATGTTTAATTTGCAATAGAATTGACAATGGAGCACTACACAATTTTTTTGAGCTTCTTTTCCTGCGTTTTATTGTCAATTTGTTTTCTAGCTGCCTATCACATTGTGGCTTGCTGGTCATAAGTTCAATCTCTACCTCGTTCATTGATAATACTCGTGTTAGAAATAATGCAATAATAATTATTCCCTGAATACGCTCACATGTATTGATGAATAGTAATAAACACATCTGGGTCCTTTCTCTCTTTTGCCTGCACCATGTTGCTATCTTATTGTCGTGTTCTTTGATCTTTTAAAACACAGTTTAGTGGATATGAGTTATCAAACGGTCATTGACCAGGATTATCCTTACGTCCTAAGGTGCTTGGTCTCTGTTGTAGAAAGCACTTCATCCTTATCAATTTGATCGTAATAATGAACCACCATGTCTCCTACTGCAGGCATAGAAAATTCATTGCACCTCCTCTAATTTCTGTTGCAACTTGCAACTAGCAAGTGGAGTATTTCCATTCTCTATTGTTTCTAGCTATCCCTCCTTTATGTCGTGTGGTAATGCTTCTTGGGTGTTTATGACCTTATCATAATGGTATGGTATCTTGTGTATAGTGAAGTGTAACCGTGTTGTGGTGGGAGTACACTGGTTATTTCTTGGAGGACTTAATGTGAACTTTGCTTGTCAGAGGGAGAGGACGTGAAGAATCTGCCTCTGCTTTAAACCGAACTCTGTTGACACTCTGTAATTTTACTATGTTCAGATGTGCTTTTTTGTACCCAAACATGCACACTGGTATTGCAGTGTGAATCTTCCTTGCTACCATTGATTTGCTATTGTCGTGCTTCTGGTCACTTAATGTGGCTTCTATCTTTTGCCTATGCACCATAGTCTATGGTGATCCTGGTGCATGGGACCTGTCAGAAGTTTAGCAACAGTGGTTATTTTGATTTATGTAATTTATTTTTTATTTACCGATGTTGACTTATTTGGTTGGTTTCTTTCAGTTTCGAGCTATCCGCTTAGTGCAAGATGTTGCTTGGGGTTGATTTGTCGAAGTTTAGAGGAAAAATGGAAGATTCATTAAAGCGCACAAGATTTTAGAGAATGAATTGCTATTTGTGTTGACAAATTTTTAAGTGTTATGGTTTTGAAGAGCCCTCAGCCCTGTGACCTTTTGCGGTAGGGAAAATCCACAGCTTCGGAGTACAACTATTGAAGTCCTTAAAACTGGTAGCAAGTCATGTAGTGACTTGTCTGTTTATTTTCCTGGACAATGGTTAGGTCCGAGCTCATTTGTGGTTTCTTTATCATATTTATTCGCTTGAGAAGTAAACTAATTATATTTATTCACCTGTGACGTAAGTCACGTAATGCCCAGGGCCATGGTTGGCTTCTTTGTTCTCTCATTTATTTTCTTGCTATCTTTAAATTTGTGCTATTCATAGGTTTGTTTTTTAAATGTATTTTTGAAAAATTGTAAACAATAGATATATATATGATTTTATATCAGCTAAAATTTCATAGTGCATATTGTTCATTTGTAAGTATAATTGGAGGCCATGTTTGGAAAAAATTCAACACAGAAAAAGGTCTCCCTATGGTGTCTTGGGATGAAATCTGTCGCCCAAAAAAGATGGGTGTACTTGGACTTCGCAAAACTGAGGCCGTTAATAAAGCATTCTTGTGTAAACTTTCTAGGAAATATCATACTGAGTCGAACAATTTTTGGGTCAAAATTATGCGTGCCAAGTATCCTATGGCTTCGGATTTCTTAACTTGTAGTTTTAAATCTAATGATTCTTGGGTTTGGAAATGCTTACTTCAAAATAGAGAACTCTATCGCAAGGGAATTTGTTGGAAAGTTGGGAATGGGCATTCTATTAGGTTCTGGTATGATAATTGGCGTGGAGAGGAGAACATTATCGAGATGCTTCATTTGGAAGAGCACAATGTTCCAAACATTAGTGTCGTAGTAATTGATTTCATTACTCCTAATAAGGAATGGAATTTTCCTTTGCTCAATTCTTTTTCGCCAAATGAGATCTGCAATTTAATTAAGAGTATTCCTATTCCCTTTCATGATATTGAAGACTCCTTTTGTTGGGGTTTGCCAGGAAGTGGTTCATTTTCCACTAAATCTGCAACATGGAAAGCACATATTATTCCTTTAGAGATTCAAAATCCTTCGGAATTTGCTTGGATTTGGAAGCTTGATATCATGCCTAAGCTTAAACTTTTTCTTTAGCAAATTTGTCACAATGCCTTAGCTACCTGTGCTAACTTGCTTACAAGGGGGTTAAATTTAGACCATTGCCCTCTTTGTCATGCTGAATTGGAATCTACAAATCATCTCTTTACCCAATGTTTCATAACTAAGGGTACTTGGGACTTGGCATGCCAGCATAAGTGGGTTGAATTGAATGTTTCTCAACTTGGAATTATATTAGTGTTTGATATTTTAAAGTTTGCTAAAGCCCAAAAAAACCATAACCAGGTTAACCGCATTATTTCTCTTCTATGGAGTATCTGGAAGAATCGTAATGTTGTAGTATTCAAAAATGAAATTTATAATTCTATAGGAGTAATTATTCGAGCCAAAAAAAATTGGTCTGAGTGGAGGGTTAGGAAAAGATTTGATTTGGATGCTTCATCTTCATTTCACCATCATTCTCATCCGAGTCCTAAGCCCTCATTTTTCATCAGTTAGGCTAAACCACCAGGAGGATTTAGGGATGACAATGGGGTGGGTTGGGGACGGTGGACATATTCCCCATCTCCGTCCCCACTAAGATCCCCGACCCCCATCCCCACCCCATTCTTCGTTGCGGGGAAAAAATTCTCCCCGTCTCCGTCCCAGCAGGGATCTAATCTCCGACAGGTCCAAACGGGGATTTTTACCCGCCATTTTTCCTCCTCCTTTGTGATAGCTATATAACAAGTCTTGGCTGAAAGCCCAATTCGCCATCCCTAAACCCTGGCTCTAATTAATTGTACAATAAGCTTTTGTCTGCTCCATGCAATATAAGTCTGACAAACTTCATTAAAGTTGAATCTAACATAAATTAAAATTTAATAAGTCTATACAACATAAGTCTAATAATGCATAAATTACACAAAACAAGTCCATAAAATCTAGGGGTTTTTCAACTTAATTACTGATATAACCTTAGTATTATGTTTGCAAATAAATCACTCATATGTAATTTTAAATTAATATGCGGGGACGGAGATGAGAATTTTTCCCCAACCGGAACGGGAATGGGGACGGGGATATTTCCCCAAGCGGGGAAGCGGGGACAGGGATAGGGTAAATTTTCGCCCCGTCCCCGTCCCCGCTCGGGGATTTATTTCTGTCCCCATCTCCATCCCCATCCCCATTGGGGACGAGGATTTTTCCACAATGCGGGGCGGGGCTTGGACATGGGCGTGGTTTCCCCGCCCCACTGTGATCTCTAGGAGGATTAATCAAAATCAACTTTGATGGATCAAAATCTTCTTCTTCAACAGTAGGAGGTTTCGTCATCAGAGATTGGATTGGAAGATTTCTTCAAACTGGGACTATGAATCTCGGAGAAGCCTCAGTTTTAGTAGCAGAAGTAACCGCAATGCGCAGTGGTGTACATGCTGTAGTTCAAGCAAGACATTGTTCACTAGTTCTTGAAGATGATAATCAGATACTTATCAAAGCCTTAGGGGGAGAAATCCATATTCCTTTGGAGATTTAAATTCTAGTTCAAGACACAAGAATCTATTTCAGCTCTTGCATCCAAGTATTTGTGCATCATATTTTCAGATAAGGAAATCGAGCAGCAAACTGGTTAGCCAAGTTTGGTCTTTCTCTTTCTTCTTCTATTATGTGGTTCTTTATCCTTTGTACCTCATTTCTTTCTATCCTCATTGAGGACAACATAGGTAGATCCCTTGAGAGAAGGACTGTCTAATCGTTGTATCACTTACCATTTCAAAAAAAAAAATAATAATTTGAGGCCCTATTCTTTTCGTTGGTAAATTTAAATATACTAATTTCAATTAACTTCAACTTACTTCACGAACTTTAATTAAAAAAATCCACTTCAACCAACTTCACATACTTCAATCAATATCAACTCACTTCAAGCCATTTCAATCCAATTCCCATTCTATTAATCAACTTTTACCCATCACACATTCAATCCATTTTAATAAACTCCAACCCACTTCAACTTACTTCAACCTACTTCAAAAAAAAAACCCACTTTAACCTACTTCAATCTACTTCAACAAATCTCAACTAACTTCATCCATTCACAAACCCATATTTCCCAACGAAAAGAATAGGCCTTAAGAGTATACATTCTACATGATGCGATAGTAGATAATAAAACAGGGGATGATGAAAAAAAACCCATAAAGTAAAAATGAGAAACTATAGGCATCTAGAGTGAGGTTTTCTCTCAAATTGACCTTTTCTCGGCTCATGGGAGCTACTTGATGGGGACAACCCCAAAATAGAAATCGATTGTTGCTGTTGGTGGCGCTAATGGTGAGCCTGGTGAAGCACATAATCAGTTTGATTCTACAGCCAAGGTAATTTCTAGTCCTAAATTGAATTTAGATTCCTCTGTAAATCGACCTAGTTGGTCAAACATGGTCGATGTGGAGATTGGTCACCCTGAATTCCTGATGGTATGGACTACTACTGATGAATCTAGCGATACCCTAGAACTTGGTGAACCTAGGTATCCTCTCGATGAGCTTGTTGTGTTGAAATCTGAGGATGTGGCCAAGAAAATATTGTGGCAACTTTTCCTGGACAATTGAGATATGAAGAAAACAATCTCGGTCCCAACCAGGTTCGAGACTAGGTCTAAAAATCTTGATACCAATCCAACTGGGTCTGACACTAGTCCCCAGATTCCTAGACCCGATGCTAACTGGGACCGGGAGCGGTGCCATGAAAATGAATCAGGTGGTCTGTCCCGCTCAGCCCTAGAGATTACTAGGCATCCGCATTCTTGAGATGTAGAGGTATAACCACCCTTCTTAGTGTGATGTTGTTGATAAGGCTGTCAATGCTGTGAACATACCATTGTCCAGTTAGGAATGTACCCGTAGCGAGGAAGAGTAAAACAAATAAGTCCTCCACTGAGGCCCTTCCCTTTAGCAATGTTAGAAAAAAGGATATGAAGAGTAAAACTGAACCTGTGCCTAGTAATAAGTTTGATGTGCTCAAAGGTGCTTCTAGTACCAATGTGAGTGGCACTGGACCTAGTATGCTTTAATTTTACAATGCTAGGGGCTTGGGCTTGTCCTTTGATAAAGACATTGTGTTATGATTGTTCTTGGATGGAATGTGAGGGCCTTAATAACCCCTTTATGAAGGAGGACATTAAAAGAGAAGTCAATAAGTATCATCCTGCTTAGTTTCCTTTAGTTGAGACTATATTGAAAGTGTACAATAGTGTGAAGATTGCACAAAGATTATTTCCTACTTATTGTTTTGCAGATAATTACATGTACAACTTCCAAGCAACAATTAGCTCTGAACTCTCTCTCCAAGCTACACTGCCAGTGCAGAACGGTCACTGAGTGACCTCGACACCGCCAGCCTAACCCACTAGCCACGCCGTCGTCAGCTGAGCACGGCGAGTCGGCCCCTTGCCGGCGGCGTCTTGGCTATTAACTCTCGGCAACTCGTTCCGGCAGAGGGTAGGGAAGGTTCACCATCGAGGTCTCAGTGAATCAACTTTGTTGGTCGTATTAGAGGTGATTGTTGGTGGCTCCCATGACCCTGCTCTACGGCGGACGGCGTGGCCTGTTCAGCACCACCGTCGGCTTCTTCAGGGGTCCTCCTTTGTTCCGGCTAGTTTGAAGGCAAGGGGCCCATTGCCAGATCTCAATTCTACAATTTGTGTTTGCGGGGTCTTTCTGGGTCCTGCATTTGCTTTCGACGGAATTCTATCTAGATCGTACTCTGTTGCCCGCCCAACACAAACGCTAGCCGGCCAGCCGAGCCTACTACTCCCCCAATCTCCACTCTGTGACGTTGCCGGTTGTCGTCGAACTTACCGGTTCTGCGTTACTTCTTCAGCCGGTCACTCGGCCAGCCCACACTCCACAGCCGCTGAGCCACATCGATCCAACTCCGTTACTGAGTACCTGAGGTTAGTTGGGTTAGGGTTTTGTAATTTCGCAATTAATTACTTAATTGTTCAGCTAATCAGCCAAGGATCTGCTTGTAAGCTTGTTGCCTTGTTAGGTTTTCTGTGTTGTGGTTAATCTTTCATGCTTCAGCTTTCATTCCCAGAATCCCAGCTCTGCTTTGTTCTGTTTTAGTGGACTAGTTACTTTAGTCTGGTCTGGTCGGTTGTTCCATAATCCATTGGTTGTTGCTGTTGCCTTGTTAGATTTCTGCTTTGTTCTGTTTCAGTGAATTGTTCATGCTTTATTTAGTGGATTTTGTTCAGGGGCGTCAGTGAAAATTGGGAGCTACGTGGTAAGGGTTATTTGTTGCCAAGTTTGAAGGGTCTTGATTTGCTAGCATTATTTTTATTATCACTATTATTGATAGTATAATTATTATTAGTAATCACTTGCTATTTGTTAAAGTTTGCTATTTTTTCTCTAACTAGGGTGTTTTCTGATAGTAGGTTTTGTTTAGTGTTTCCGTTGTGTTGTTTCTACTAGTTTTAACAGTATTATTATTATTATTATTATTATTATTATTATTATTATTATTATTATTATTATTATTATTATTATTATTATTATTATTATTATTATTATTATTATTTGTTATTAGTTGGTAGACCTCTAGGGTGTTCGCTGGCCTTGTAGGCATCTGCGTCTGTGGCAAGCCATGTAGCTGTTTCAGCCTGTCCTTCGGGGAGTTTTGAGGTTAAGAGGGATTTAGGGCTACGGAAGGTACGCCTAGCGTCCTAGAATATTGGGTCTCTCACAGGTAAGTCGATAGAATTAGTTAAGTCTTTGCGTAGGCGTAAGATTAGTATAGCATGCGTCCAGGAGACGAAGTGGGTTGGGGCTAAAGTTAGAGAGATTGATGGGTACAAGCTTTGGTACTCGGGGTCAACCAAGGCGAAGAATGGAGTTGGCATCCTGGTTGTGAAGGATTTGGCAGACCAGGTGGTCGAAGTGAGGCGTAAGAGCGATCGTATTATGGCCATTAAGGTTTTGATGGGTTCAGTTTTTGTGAACGTGGTGAGTGTGTATGCGCCCCAAGTAGGCCTGCCGGAGGAAACTCAGAAGCTCTTTTGGGAGGATCTATATGAGGTCACCTAAGAGGTCCCTCGGAGCGAGAAACTGTTCATAGGAGAAGACTTTAACGGTCATATCGGCGCGGAGGCAGCGGGTTATGATGGGGTCCACGGGGGTTTAGGTTTCGGAGAGAGAAACGCGGGAGGGGTCCCTGTGTTGGACTTTGCGGTGGCCTTTGATTTGTTGGTGGCCAACTCCTTTTTCAAGAAGAAGGAGGATCACCTAGTGACCTTCAAGAGCAGCTCTTGTAAGACCCAGATTGACTACTTCCTCACGAGGAAGGAAAGTCGGAGATCGTGTAAGGACTACAAAGTGATTCCTAGCGAGTTTCTGGCAACTCAATACAGGTTGCTGGTTTTAGATGCAGAGTTCAGGTATCCTAGGAGGACGAAGAGGAGATTCGGAGAACCCAGAATTAAGTGGTGGGCCCTCACGAAGGAGAAGGCGGGGTTAATAGCAGAAAGAACAGCCGAGGAGGGAGCTTGGAGGAGGGCAGAAGACGCCGATTCAATGCGGGAGGCTGTGGCGGGTTGCATTCGAAGGTCGGCTAAGGAAACCCTAGGTCTTTCCAGGGGAGGCGGGAACAGGATGGAGGGCGCCTGGTGGTGGAATGAAGAGATAAAGGAGAAAGTCAAAGCCAAAAAAGAGGCTTTCGCAGAGTTCATGAGCAGTAGTTCGGAGGAAGAGAGGGAGCAAAAGAAGATTGGATACAAGGCGGCCAAGAAGGTAGCTAGAAAGGCGGTGGCAATAGCTAAGAGCCATGCTTTTGATAGACTGTATCATAGATTGGGAATGAAGGAAGGGGAGAAGGAGGTTTTCAAACTGGCTAGGGCGAGGGAAAGGAAGACTAGGGATTTGGGAGTGGTAAAGTGCATCAAGGACGAAGAAGGTAAGGTGTTGACTGAGAATGATGAAATTAGAGAGAGATGGCAAAGGTTCTTTGCTAAACTTCTAAATGGGGAAGGAGTGCGAGACGACTGTAGTAGGAGCGGAGAGTGTAGCGATCAGCGAGCGGGCGACCATATAGCAAAGGAGGAGATTAGGAAGGCCTTGAAGAAGATGGCGAATGGGAAGGCAATGGGCCCAGACCAGATATCAGTGGAAGTTTGGAAGTTTATGGGGGAGGTAGGGTTAGAATGGCTCACGGAACTGTTTAATGTTATTTACAGGACCGCCAAGATGCCCAGAGAGTGAAGGGTCAGCACAGTCATCCCACTGTACAAAAATAAAGGGGATATTCAAGTTTGTAATAACTTTAGGGGCATCAAGCTACTCAGTCACACTATGAAGTTATGGGAGAGGGTGATTGAGAGAAGATTGCGAGAGGTTGTAGAGATTTCAGAGAACCAATTTGGTTTCATACCAAGCAGGTCGACCATTGAGGCGATCCACCTCCTCAAAGGGCTCATGGGTTTGTTCAGGGATAGAAAGGTGGATCTCCATATGGTATTCATTGACCTAGAGAAAGCGTATGATCGAGTCCCGAGGGAGGTATTGTGGAGGTGTTTGGAAGAGAAAAGGGTGTCACTCGCGTACATCCGTGTAATCAAGGATATGTATGAGGGAGAGCGGACGCGTGTTAGGACACCGGGAGGGGTCTCTAACGACTTCGCTGTTAGTATGGGCATACATCAGGGCTCCGCCCTAAGCCCGTTTCTTTTCACTTTAGTTTTGGATGAACTCACTAAATGAATCCACGACGAGGTGCCTTGGTGCATGTTATTTGCAGATGACATCGTTCTTATCGATGTGACCAGACAGGGGGTGAATGACAGGTTGGAGAGTTGGAGGCATACGCTGGAAGCTAAGGGCTTTCGGTTAAGTAGATCAAAAACGGAATACCTCCATTGTTGTTTCAGCGGTAGGATAGAAGAGGGGGGAGAAATCACACTGGATGGGAGGGTGATATCAAAGGTCGCTAAATTTAAGTATCTGAGCTCGATCATCCAGCAAAATGGGGACATTGACGAGGATATTAGCCAGAGGATAGGAGTGGGTTGGCAAAAGTGGAAGCCAGCGTCAGGGGTACTGTGTGACAAGAGAGTGCCCCTAGGATTGAAAGGCAAAGTCTATCGGATGGTAGTTAGATCGGCTGTTCTCTATGGATCGGAATGTTGGCCTCTAAAGAAGACGCAGACTCAAAGGTTGATAGTAGCTGAGATGAGAATGATCAGGTGGATGTGTGGTTTACGAGATTGGACAGAATTAGGAATGGAGTAATCAGGAGCTTAGTTGAAGTGCCCCCCATAGAGGAGAAGATGAGGGAATCGAGGCTCAGATGGTTCGGCCACGTAAAGAGGAGAAGTGTGGCCGCCCCAGTGCGGAGGTGCGAGATGATCGTCCCCCCCGGTGGAAAGAGAAGGAGGGGTAGACCGAAGAAGAGTCTAGAGGAAGTGGTTAGAGAGGACCTGAGAGTTGCCGGTCTGACGGAGGACATGACTCAGGATAGGAGGTTGTGGCGGGATAGGATTAAGGTCTCTGATTATAGGGGACCGATCGCGTAGGTGGTAATAGCTTCGGTATGGTGGGGCGGGTAGGGTTTTGGTGTGCTTGTCTGCAGGTTGTGCTTTTCTGGGATGTGACGGCATCTAGCGCCCCTGGTTGGTTGAGATATATCTCTGCTCCTTATTTATTTTACTCTCCGGCCCATTTTCTCCTCCTTGGTTTTTGGTTTGCAATCGTTTTCTCTATAAGTCCTTTTCAAAAAAAAAAAAAACTGTTTTGTGGGTTTTAAGGAATCAACCTCTCTATGGGTAGGAATACCGGTAGGGGTAAGGTTGCCTACAGCTGGATCTCCCCAGACCCCGCGAAAGCGAGACTCACACTGGGAGTTGTTATTGTTGTTTTGCAGATAATTATTCTAAGCATTATAATGGTCGTATCTGGTTTTTCTAGATGCCTATTTTGAGCTTCTTTGTGGACAAGGTAAATGCTCAGTTTATTTATTCATTGTTCTGTGAGCAGCAACAATGGATTCTCTGGAGTTGTCATGTTTGTCTATGGATTTAATTTAGGAGAGTTACGGGAGTTTCTCCTGAGTTGGATATTTTAGCCTCTACTATTCGTGCACCTTGGATTCTCTTGGGTAACTTCAATATCGTTCTATCTCAAGATGAGAGAATTTCTAAAGTTAGGCCTAACCGGTATGAAATTGATGCCTCTTACTAATGTTGCAGTAGGAACAATTTTTGTGATGTTTCAGTTGTAGGTCAATTCTACACTTGGTGTAATAAACAACATGGTCACTAAAGCGTGGTCTAAATTTAACAGGGTTAAATATAAGCCAGCTGCATTCCAGTGTCCATGGGATTTTGTTGTAGATTTCAAACCTATGTGTTTCTGACCACAACCATTTATGGGTTGAGATCAAGGAGGTATTCACGAGTGCTAAGAAACATTTCAAGTACCTTAATGCCTTAGGCAATGCGTCCTGATTTTGGCAAAGTGATTCAACGGGGCTGGGACCTCCACTAGGTGTTCTATGTTTAAAGTGGTTAGTAAATTCTACGGCCTCAAAAGTCAATTTAGGGCACTTTACTTTGCCCATTATAGAGATATCAGCAACAAAGTGGAGATTTTGTATCATAAATTGCTGCAAGTGCAAGAGGAGTTGCAGACTGAGTCTTACTCTTCTATGTTCATCTTAAAGAGCATAATGTTTTAGCGGGGTACACTAAACTCAAAAGGGTGGGGAGGCAATTTTAAGATAAAGGGCTAAAGAGCACTTTTTAAAATGTAGGGATGATAATACTTCCTATTTTTATGCTATTATTTGCTAGAAGAGGTGACTCTAATATTGTTAAACGAATAGTGAACAATCATGGTGAAATACATGATACATAAGAGGCAATTGCCAGTGCTTTCATTGATTCTTACTAAGGCCTCATGGGGTACTACTTTTGATGTCCAACCCCTTGATTCTGCATGGGTTCAAAATGGGTCTGTCTTAAGTCCATCTGTAGGTTAGTTCCTTGTTGCACCTTTCTCTAGTACTGAAATAAAGCAAGCTTTATTCTGTATGGATGGTAATAAGGCCCCGAAAATGGATGGATTTATCACTGGTTTTTTCAAAAAAGGATGGAGTACTGTTGCTAATGATGTACGTACTGTTGTGTTGCAATTCGTTCAGAATGCTAAACTTTTGAAGGAGCTCAACAATACTTTTATTACCTTAATTCCTAAGAAGCCAAATGCCACAAGTGTAACTGCTTCAGACCAATCGCCTTATGCAATGTTTTATATAAAAGCATTGTAAAGGCTTTGGCAAATGGGTTGCAACTGGTCCTGCCTGACTTGGTTAATGCATCTCAAAGTGCTTTTATTGTAGGAAGGTCTATAACTAATAATATGTTTTTGGCACATCATCTGGTTAAGCACTATGAGAGGAGTGGTATTTCATTTGATCAATGTTGAAAATTGATGTGCAAAAGACTTATGATACTATGAGTTGGTTATTCAAACAATTAATGACTCTCAGGTACGATGAGTTTTAGGGCAACTATTTTTAGGCCTCTGACTTTTTAAATATAACACTAGGATGCCTTCTGTATTCGGACAATAGATTCTTAGGTTTTTTTCGTTCCTTGTTATTTTGGCTAGTAATTTTGCTATTTTTTGGGCTTTTCAGGAAATGTGCTTGCTTTAGATGATTTAGCTTCTTATAATGATTTTACTGATACTAATTATCATGATCAATTACTTATATCATAAATATTATATCTTCTGCGATTAGAAACCCACTATGCTTAGCAAAATAATAAAAGTGTAATTGGAAAGTTTTAACTGTTACCTGAATTGGACCTTGCTGTTCTTCTAATTTTCAGTTTACAGAGATTGTTAATCTCAACTATATCTCCCTTAGATCAAAGCACAACATAGATCTGTTTCATTTCTTGCCTTAAACAGTAGTCTCTAATCAAGTTTTATAATTTAAAAGATAGTGAGGCTTTAATCAATACATTATACTATTTAAGATATAAGATTCGATTGAATAACGTTCCCTATTGGAAAACTTCTTTTATTAGAAACTTAAAAGTGAAAATATTACAATGGAAAGATTGAATCGGGGTTAAGTTACTAAGATCATCAGAAATGCTTGCTTGTAGAGAAACGGAGAGTCCCAATTTCTCATTGCCCAAGTTTGCTCAAATGATCGTATACCTTCATAATACTTAACTTCTCGTTTTATAGAGTAGATGGACTATATAGGATACCCTAATGGCTATAGTAAATATACTGTTAAATGATGCTTTCACATAGCTACAATTGAATGTATTATTTTATTGACTTGACACTTTGCAAAATGACACATAATAGTGTAACAACTTTTTAGAGTACTTAAGGATGATAAGACTAGTCATTAGAGGTTATCAAAACTAGTTAACCAAAATTTCAGCTAATCAAAAATCGGTTGATTAACTGATTTTTTCGATTAGACAAAGATACCACCGTAACTGAACCGAAAAATCTGTACAACCAATTTTTTGGTTTGGTTGAATGACTTTTCAGTTTGGCTACTTTTTAACCATCAATATAAAAGGTAAATTTTAATTTTCACTCCCTTTTTATTTAATTTAGCTATCTAAGACACTAAATATTAATTTTTACAATATTATGTAATTAATCTTATCCTTTTATAATTCTAAAATCTGCATTTCTCACTATATAATTTAGTATTTTTTAATAAAAAACTTAATTATTAACCACGCGGTTAATCAAATTCAAAGTGGCCGAAACCAATTTTTTTCCGAATTTTCTAGAAAGTTTAAATCGAGTTATAGATTTTTTAGTTCGATTTTTAGTTGTCCGGTTCAATGTTTCTGTTTCGAATTTTTTTTTGGCTCAACCGTAGTTGCCATTCCAATTTGCGTGTAGGATAACTCGTGGTTGATACTTAGGAATTTAAAAAAAAAAAAACTGCAAATATCTACTAAATGTTGATGGTCCAGGCCATTGATTTTCCGACTAGACTTGAAGTCACCGTCGGCTGGCCCAGCCCATAAACACTCATCTTACGAAAGGTCGTTCTCTCTCGACTCTACCACCTTCAGGCTCTATCTTTATATACCCACAAAACCCCGTGCTGGTTTCATTTTACTCCCTTTCTCTCTCCTCCGAGAGAAGAATCAAAGCACACAAGCACACACTCTTCTATCTCGATCCCTCACTTCAATTCCTGTCTTCTTCCCCCAATTCGAGCATTTTCCCACTCGATTTGGCCTCAAATTCTACATCTACTCTTTTGAATCTGTCTTCGTTCATCTGGAGCTTCGATTTGCTGAGTTTCTAGGGTTCTTGTTGTAGTCTTAGCCATGTGGAACAACGGCTTCAACAACAACAACAGCAACAACAACCAGATGCCTCCTCCGCCGCTTCCACCGCTTCCGCCGCCCGCGCCGCCGGGAACGTCTCTTCCACCGCCTTTGCCTCCGGGAACGTCGCTTCCGCCGCCGCCAGCGATGCAGCCATCCTACACGGTGCTGCATCCGCCTCAGCCACAACAACCGCCGCAGCAGGAGTCTCTGGCGGATACCGAAGCGAGGTTGGAGGAGAAGGCGAGGAAATGGATGCAGCTGAACTCCAAGCGGTATGGCGATAAGAGGAAGTTTGGGTTTGTTGAGACTCAAAAGGAGGACATGCCTCCTGAGCATGTCAGGAAGATTATTAGGTGAGTAATTGGTTTCTGAGCTTTTTTTGAAGTCATAATTAGTATGATTATGTGCTAGAATTGGCTGTAGTATGTGCCAATTGCGTTAGTCTTATCCCTGTTCGTCGTTTCTGCTGCTGTTTGGCGGGGAATTTTTTTGGGGTATTTGGGGTATAGTGGACCTGACCACCTAAGATTGCTTTGCATCAAATTAAGCAGGGACACTATGTTTTTGTTTGTTTGTTTTTCTGTGTGTCTTTTGTTTTTTTGGGGGGGGGGGGGGGTCGGGGGAGGGAGTGCTCTTAAAGAACGATCAACTGGCTTTCATGTTACTTGTTTCTTGGTTATTATATGTAGTTGGTGTATAAGTGAGCGATTTTACTTGTTTAGTTCTCCTTTGTTATTAGGGATTTTGCGTTTTGCAGTGTGGCTTCAAGGAATTATGTCGTTTTTTTTGGGGGGGTATTGGCAAGGAAAGAATTTGCTATTAAAATTTAGGCCTTATAGTCTTCTGTAGATTGCTGCAAGATTTTGTGCGTTTTTGCATTGCTTTTGACGTGATGGGGTGGTTTCATAGGATTGGGTGTTCCTTATGGCATAGAGAAGTTTATCTTGCTGGTGGATGTGGAATATGTTCATGTAAACCATGACTGTTGACCCTCGCTCCTCATGTAATGGTAAGGTTGACTGGTCCCATTGTTGTGTAATTGAACTTGTTAATTACTTGAATTAGGTTACTTGAATTATGCGTATAGTGTCTTCTTTAAGATGAAGGATATGATGCCAGGATGGGCTGGTTAAGATAGGGTTGTGTGTGAGGCATTAAGGCATTTCGTTGTTTATTAATATCCTCGTGTAGTTGAGTTGTGTCAACAAGTTGACATGACTCCAGTTGAATTTAATTCGTTCCATAGTGAGGCGGTGTGTAGGTTTTGGTCAGTTCATGGAGGATTTCTGAGCTTTCTATGTGGTAACGTGTTTGGATGACCGGCTTTGCTTTTCCAGAGATATGACCAGGAATTGCTGCTGGATCAGTTTGCTTCTATATTCATATCTATGTTTGCTGTTCATATATTTTTCAATGTATTCATTTTGTATCCCTTCTTTGCAGAGATCATGGTGACATGTCATCAAAGAAATACCGCCATGATAAACGTGTGTACCTGGGGGCTTTGAAGTTCGTTCCGCATGCTGTGTATAAGCTGCTTGAGAACATGCCTATGCCATGGGAACAGGTAAAGAAATGAGCTGCTAGCATTTTCTTGGCCATTCTAATCTCTGTTATTTGGTTCTTTCAAAAGTATTTTTGAGCGGTTTGAGGATGACATCTAGTTGTTTGTGTGTGATTCCAGGTTCGTGATGTCAAAGTTCTGTATCATATTACTGGAGCAATTACTTTCGTCAATGAAATACCGTGGGTGGTTGAGCCTATCTATCTGGCCCAATGGGGAACAATGTGGATAATGATGCGGAGAGAGAAGAGAGATCGTCGGCATTTCAAAAGAATGAGGTTCCCACCTTTTGATGATGAGGAGCCTCCTTTGGATTATGCTGATAATGTTTTAGATGTTGATCCCTTGGAACCAATCCAATTAGAGTTGGATGAAGAAGAGGATTCTGCTGTATATACGTGGTTCTATGACCATAAGCCTCTTGTCAAAACAAAGCTTATCAATGGGCCAAGCTACCGAAGATGGCATCTTTCGCTCCCAATCATGGCAACTCTCTACCGGTTTGCTGGGCAGCTGCTATCTGATTTGGTAGACAGGAACTACTTCTATTTGTTCGACATGGAATCGTTTTTCACAGCAAAAGCGTTGAACATGTGTATACCTGGTATGTTAGGATCCTTGTTACTATTGTTCTTTAACCTTTATTATCTTGTATTTTTATCGGACTTTACAAATTATGAAGACAGTGACATGCATGGCAAGTGATCTTGCAACTTGTTAGTGCGCCCCCCGGCGCCCCCCCCCCCAAAAAAAAGAGGTCTTAGGTAAGAAAATTTGATTGATGGGTTTCTTGCCGTCAGAAAATTGTTGTGTGGGTGTTTTCTGGATTGTTGTGGCAAGACTTAAGGTTAGTGCAGTTTCTTTAGTTTTTTGTAAAACGTACATGTACCCTGGGCGGGGGACTTTTGCGCATAGTGTTGACATTGAACTTACATTTTTGTCGTCTGTGGTATGCTGCGATTAGACTGTGCTTTGGTCACCTACATTTTTATCTTTCACCTGACAGTCATTGAATTTTGACATTGATTGTTGAAGCTAATTTTCTGTACTGAGAAAACATTTTATATTCTCTCATAGGATAGATTGTTTATTTTGATATTTAGCCATTGAAATCATTCAAGCAATACTGCTGTGTACTTGTTTCGCTTAAGGATGTGCTACATGGTGTTACGGAATTTCACAAATGGTGGTGAGTGAATCTTGGTGATTTCCAGTCCTGTCACCTCTAATGCAATTTTCTTGACATTTTGCAGGAGGTCCTAAGTTTGAGCCTTTGTATCGTGACATGGAGAAAGGAGATGAGGACTGGAATGAGTTTAATGACATCAACAAACTTATTATCCGGTCACCACTTCGAACAGAGTATAGGATTGCATTCCCTCATCTTTACAACAATAGACCTAGGAAAGTAAGGCTTGGTGTGTACCACACTCCGATGGTCATGTATATAAAGACTGAAGATCCTGATCTTCCAGCATTCTATTATGATCCCCTAATTCACCCTATAACGTCGAGTCAGAAAGATCGTCGTGAGAAGAAAGTCTATGAAGAGGATGAGGATGATGATTTTGAGCTTCCAGAAGGGGTAGAACCCCTTCTCAGTGACACGCAGCTGTACACTGACACCACTGCTGCTGGAATTTCATTGTTGTATGCCCCACGGCCATTTAATATGAGGTCTGGTCGAACGCGACGTGCGGAAGATATTCCCCTGGTTTCAGAGTGGTATAAGGAGCATTGGTGAGTAAATAAATTTTCCCTTTACTTATCCTTTTTTTGTCATTTATTCTGTCATTTATTCTTAGCATTGAAGCAACCTTGCTCAACATGTATGGTTATCCCAACTGTGATTTTGTTTTGCAGCCCCCCATCATATCCTGTCAAAGTTCGAGTCAGCTATCAGAAATTATTAAAATGTTTTGTGCTGAATGAGCTGCATCACAGACCTCCTAAAGCTCAGAAGAAGAAGCATCTTTTCAGATCTCTTGCAGCTACCAAGTTTTTCCAGAGTACTGAACTAGATTGGGTGGAAGCTGGCCTCCAGGTTTGCAGGCAGGGATACAACATGCTTAATTTGCTGATTCACAGGAAAAATCTGAACTATCTGCACCTTGATTATAATTTCAATCTGAAGCCAGTTAAGACACTTACAACGAAGGAGCGTAAAAAGTCTCGGTTCGGAAATGCGTTTCATCTTTGCCGTGAGATTCTTCGTTTGACAAAGCTTGTTGTGGATGCCAATGTTCAGTTCCGGTTGGGTAATGTGGATGCCTTCCAATTGGCTGATGGCTTGCAGTATATATTTTCACATGTTGGGCAGTTAACAGGAATGTATCGGTACAAATATAGGCTCATGAGACAGATCAGAATGTGTAAGGATCTGAAGCACTTGATTTATTACCGTTTCAATACTGGGCCTGTGGGGAAGGGACCTGGTTGTGGCTTCTGGGCGCCAATGTGGAGGGTGTGGCTTTTCTTCCTTCGTGGTATAGTGCCACTTTTGGAAAGATGGTTGGGGAATCTACTTGCCAGACAGTTTGAGGGTCGTCATTCCAAAGGCGTGGCCAAAACAGTTACTAAACAGCGTGTTGAGAGCCATTTTGACTTGGAGCTTCGAGCCGCCGTTATGCATGATGTTCTTGATGCCATGCCAGAGGGTATTAAGCAAAATAAGGCGAGGACTATTCTGCAACATCTTAGTGAGGCTTGGCGGTGCTGGAAAGCAAACATCCCTTGGAAGGTTCCCGGTCTGCCAGTGCCCATTGAAAATATGATCCTTCGGTATGTCAAGGCAAAAGCAGATTGGTGGACAAATGTTGCTCATTATAACCGTGAACGTATCAGAAGGGGTGCCACTGTAGATAAGACAGTTTGCCGTAAAAATTTAGGGAGGTTGACACGCCTGTGGCTAAAAGCAGAGCAAGAACGCCAACATAATTATCTGAAGGATGGGCCATATGTCACACCAGAAGAAGCAGTGGCTATTTATACCACAACCGTGCATTGGCTGGAGTCTAGGAAGTTTTCTCCTATACCATTCCCTCCACTGTCCTACAAACATGATACCAAGCTGCTTATTCTTGCTTTAGAGAGGCTGAAGGAGTCGTATAGTGTGGCTGTGAGACTAAACCAACAACAAAGAGAAGAGCTGGGTCTTATCGAGCAGGCTTATGATAACCCACACGAGGCTTTATCTAGAATCAAGCGTCACTTGCTCACTCAGCGTGCATTTAAAGAAGTTGGGATTGAGTTCATGGACCTCTACAGCTACCTTATTCCTGTCTATGAGATTGAACCACTCGAGAAGATTACGGATGCTTATTTGGATCAATATCTATGGTATGAAGGTGACAAGAGGCATCTGTTTCCGAATTGGGTTAAGCCTGCTGATACTGAGCCACCTCCACTCCTGGTATACAAATGGTGCCAAGGGATCAATAACCTGCAAGGTATATGGGATACAAGTGAGGGGCAGTGTGTAGTGATGCTTCAGACCAAATTTGAGAAGTTCTTTGAGAAGATTGATTTGACTATGCTCAACAGACTGTTGCGTTTGATTCTTGATCATAACATTGCTGACTATATTACTGCCAAAAACAATGTTGTGCTGTCTTACAAGGATATGAGTCATACCAACTCTTATGGGCTGATACGTGGTCTTCAATTTGCCTCTTTTGTTGTGCAGTATTATGGTCTTGTGCTTGATCTTCTGCTGCTGGGATTGACACGAGCTAGTGAAATTGCTGGTCCCCCGCAAATGCCTAATGAATTTATGACATATTGGGATGCCAAGGTGGAAACTAGGCATCCTATTCGGTTGTATTCTCGTTATATTGACAAGGTGCATATATTGTTCCGCTTCACCCATGAAGAAGCACGTGACCTTATCCAGCGGTACCTTACTGAACATCCTGATCCGAATAACGAAAATATGGTTGGATACAACAACAAGAAGTGTTGGCCAAGGGATGCTAGAATGCGGCTGATGAAACATGATGTTAACCTGGGTAGAAGTGTATTCTGGGACATGAAGAATCGCCTTCCACGAAGCATCACTACTTTGGAATGGGAGAACAGTTTTGTGTCTGTCTATAGCAAGGACAATCCAAACCTTCTTTTCAGCATGTGTGGTTTTGAGGTACGGATATTGCCTAAGATAAGAATGACACAAGAGGCATTTAGCAACACAAAAGATGGGGTTTGGAATTTGCAGAACGAGCAGACCAAGGAACGAACTGCTGTCGCTTTCTTGAGGGTTGATGAAGAACATATGAAAGTTTTTGAAAATCGGGTGAGGCAGATTCTTATGTCTTCAGGGTCTACAACATTCACTAAAATAGTTAACAAATGGAACACTGCACTCATTGGTCTCATGACCTACTTTCGTGAGGCAACTGTTCATACTCAAGAGCTGTTGGACTTGCTGGTGAAGTGTGAAAACAAAATTCAGACTCGTATAAAGATTGGTTTGAACTCAAAGATGCCTAGCAGGTTTCCTCCTGTAATTTTCTACACACCTAAGGAAATTGGAGGACTTGGAATGCTGTCAATGGGTCACATTCTGATTCCCCAGAGTGACCTCCGGTACAGCAAGCAGACTGATGTTGGTGTGACCCACTTCAGGAGTGGGATGAGCCATGAAGAGGACCAGCTGATACCGAATCTTTATCGTTACATACAGCCATGGGAGAGCGAGTTCATCGATTCGCAACGTGTTTGGGCTGAGTATGCACTTAAGAGGCAAGAAGCCCAGTCGCAGAACAGGCGTCTAACCCTTGAAGATCTGGAGGATTCTTGGGATCGAGGTATTCCTCGAATCAATACTCTGTTTCAAAAAGATCGTCATACTCTGGCATACGATAAGGGATGGAGAGTCCGCACTGATTTCAAGCAATACCAAGTCTTGAAGCAGAATCCGTTTTGGTGGACCCATCAGCGCCATGATGGTAAACTTTGGAACTTGAACAATTACAGAACAGATGTCATTCAGGCACTGGGAGGTGTAGAAGGAATACTGGAGCATACTTTGTTCAAGGGAACTTACTTCCCTACATGGGAGGGTCTCTTCTGGGAGAAGGCATCTGGTTTTGAGGAGTCGATGAAGTATAAGAAACTGACAAATGCTCAACGATCTGGTTTGAACCAGATACCCAACCGTAGATTCACACTGTGGTGGTCTCCTACAATAAATCGTGCCAATGTTTATGTGGGTTTCCAGGTGCAGCTTGATCTGACTGGAATATTTATGCATGGAAAGATTCCAACACTGAAGATCTCGTTAATTCAGATATTCCGTGCTCACTTATGGCAGAAGATACATGAAAGTGTTGTTATGGATCTTTGCCAAGTTCTGGACCAGGAATTGGATGCCTTGGAGATTGAGACTGTCCAGAAGGAAACAATCCATCCTAGAAAGAGTTACAAAATGAATAGTTCTTGTGCAGACATACTTCTGTTTGCTGCCCATAGATGGCCGATGTCAAAACCCAGTCTGGTGGCAGAAACAAAAGATGTGTTTGATCAGAAGGCAAGCAACAAGTACTGGATAGATGTGCAGCTCCGTTGGGGAGATTATGATTCTCATGATATAGAGCGTTACACAAGAGCAAAGTTCTTGGATTACACAACAGATAACATGTCCATCTATCCATCACCAACGGGAGTTATGATCGGGATTGATCTGGCATACAACCTGCATTCTGCGTTTGGCAATTGGTTCCCTGGGTCAAAACCCCTGCTTGCACAAGCTATGAATAAGATCATGAAGGTACATTGTCTTTTATGTTTTATTGGTTTTGATTTTCGGTTCTATTTGCTTAGAGGCTGTGAATTCTTTGGTACAACTTAAATGACGACTTCGTTTTAATTTCTGCAGTCCAATCCTGCATTGTATGTTCTGAGGGAGCGCATAAGAAAAGGTCTGCAGTTGTACTCTTCTGAGCCAACCGAACCATATCTGTCATCTCAGAACTACGGAGAGATCTTCAGTAATCAGATAATATGGTTTGTTGATGATACTAATGTCTATCGTGTCACCATCCACAAGACATTTGAAGGAAATCTTACCACGAAGCCCATCAATGGTGCAATTTTCATATTCAACCCTCGGACTGGCCAACTCTTTTTAAAGGTATGCCTTAATTCTTTAACGCTATGAGTTGCATGTGGTAAATTTGGCTATTCATTTGTTTCTGCTGTGATCCCTTCAAGATGTTGATCTTTTGTTCTTTGATCTTTGACAGGTCATCCACACAAGTGTTTGGGCTGGACAGAAGCGTCTAGGTCAGTTGGCCAAGTGGAAAACAGCTGAGGAAGTAGCAGCCCTTGTTCGGTCTTTGCCTGTTGAGGAACAACCAAAGCAGATCATTGTGACGCGTAAAGGAATGTTGGATCCCTTGGAAGTCCATTTACTCGACTTCCCAAACATAGTTATTAAAGGGAGTGAGTTGCAGCTTCCTTTCCAGGCCTGCTTAAAGATTGAGAAATTTGGTGACCTGATTTTGAAGGCCACAGAGCCACAAATGGTTTTGTTCAACATCTACGATGATTGGTTGAAGAGTATATCGTCTTACACAGCATTCTCCCGTCTAATCCTTATCTTACGTGCACTTCACGTCAACAATGAGAAGGCGAAGATGTTGCTGAAGCCTGACAGGACTGTTGTCACAGAGCCTCATCACATCTGGCCTTCTCTAAGTGATGATCAGTGGATGAAGGTTGAGGTTGCGTTGAGAGACCTCATACTTTCCGACTATGCCAAGAAGAACAATGTGAATACGTCTGCATTGACTCAGTCTGAGATTCGCGATATCATTCTTGGAGCAGAAATCACTCCTCCCTCTCAGCAGAGACAGCAGATTGCTGAGATTGAGAAGCAGGTCTGTTGCTCTTTCCCTTCTACTCTGGTTCCCAATTCTATTCTTGTGTTCAGATCTGGTTTTGTGAACTCGATTTGGCTAAGCTGCTGCTTTGACATGTTTTTGGGCAGGCAAAGGCAACAAACCAATTAACAGCAGTCACCACGAAAACAACAAATGTGCATGGTGATGAGCTAATTGTCACTACGACAAGTCCCTATGAGCAGGCTGCATTTGGTTCTAAGACTGATTGGCGTGTCAGAGCAATCTCAGCCACAAATCTCTACCTCCGTGTGAATCACATTTACGTTAATTCGGAGGACATTAAGGTTGGAATTCTGTTCCTGCTCCTGCCCAACAATTAGTTCCTGCCCGCTCCCTCGCCCCTCTGATATGCTACTCTGTCAGAGGGCGAATTTTGTTAACGCTTGACATTGACCAAGTTGAATCTCCTGTTGTAACAGGAAACGGGATACACTTACATCATGCCAAAGAACATTCTGAAGAAGTTCATCTGCGTAGCTGATCTGAGGACACAAATTGCTGGATACATGTATGGCATAAGCCCACCAGACAATCCCCAGGTTAAAGAGATCCGCTGCATCGTTATGCCACCTCAGTGGGGAACTCATCAGCAGGTTCATCTTCCTTCACAGCTGCCTGAGCATGAATTCCTAACTGATTTAGAGCCACTGGGATGGATGCATACTCAGCCCAATGAGCTTCCTCAGTTATCACCGCAGGTATTACATAAATTACTTAAATTACTTAGTTTTCAATTGGCATCTCTTTGTTGAGCGAGCATTTTCCTTTATAATTAGTGCTTTGTTTACACTGGCTGAAATTGTTTCTGAAACTAGGATGTGACAAGCCATGCTCGCGTCTTGGAGGGCAACAAACAGTGGGACGGCGAGAAATGCATCATTCTTACTTGCAGTTTTACTCCTGGGTCTTGTTCATTGACTGCATATAAGCTCACCCCATCAGGGTATGAGTGGGGACGTGCTAACAAGGATACTGGAAGCAATCCGCACGGTTACCTTCCAACCCACTACGAGAAAGTCCAGATGCTCCTCAGTGACCGGTTTCTTGGGTTCTACATGGTAAGACTGCTACTATTAAACCAAACTTATATGTTATTGCTGTTTACATTGATGTTATCATTCGCCCCTTAAGTGCAACCATATGGGTGCTTGCTTTGATTGTTTCTTCCTTTTTTTTCCCCCCCCGCAAGGTTCCTGATAATGGACCGTGGAATTTCAACTTCATGGGAGTGAAGCACACTGTGAGCATGAAATATGGTGTGAAGCTTGGAACGCCAAGGGAGTACTACCACGAGGATCACCGTCCTACTCATTACCTGGAATTCAGCAACATGGAGGAAGGCGATACTGTTGAAGGAGATAGAGAGGATACCTTCACATAATCTAGCCTTTGATGCTTCAAGCCTGGAGTGGGGGGTGGTTCAGAATATTTTTATTTGTTGTAACGTTTGTAGCACTTGTAGTAACATCGTTGTGTGAATCGCCCTTGTACTTTGAGCAGTTTTTATGATGCTATAATCATGGGTGTGTCCTTCAGATGGCCACCAGCTTAGTTTAAAGGACTTGTACATAATTTTGCTTTTTGGGGGAAGTGTTGTGGGACAACTTTTTGTTGATTCCGATACTTCGTTCAATTCCGTAGAATGTTGATAGTCTACGTGAATTTCAATGTCATATGTGCATTTTGGGCAGTTCAAGTACGCTCAAATATGCGGGACTCATGCTTTATAGATTTAAGAACTAATATACGATTCTTGATAGGCGTTAGGCATGTCTAGTCGTGTATACACTCTCATATACGCACATAGAAGAATCAAAAGCAAGAGAAAATCCTACAAACCCAAGGCAAAAAGCGCCCTGAGGCCTAACAGGAAAGCCCTAACTAGGTCCAGGAACATGAAATGGCTAGAAGGAAATTAGATCAAGACACAAGCACATCTACAGGCCACAATACACATGAAATTGGTTTTCCCTTCTGTATTCTACGACAGCCTTCCATTTGCAAGTTCGCTCTTTCTTTTCAGCCGTTAGTTAGCTTGGTGTCAATGGTCAAGTTCATTTTCACTCTGAAAATAAGCACAATGTCAGGTTGCGACAGTTTCAAATCGCTCTGTCTTCAGAGTTCTCATCCTTGTCATCAGCAGCAGATTGCCAATTCCTAAACAGGCCCCCCTCAAGCTTGGCTAGTTTATCTCCGGCTTCTCCTTTTAGCAATTCCACCACTTCAAGCATTGAGGGCCGCTTCTCTGGCTGTTTTTGGGTAGACATGAAAGCCACCAAGACTACTCGTCTCAGCTCTTCCTCATTAAAATCTCCCCCAAGTTCCGGGTCTGCTATTTCTCTGAAGTTCCCTTCGCGAGCCAATGGAAGAGCCCAATCAATGATTGAGTGGTTCATTCCGTCGGTTAACTGAGCTATTCTGCCGCTGACAAGTTCTAGCAACACAATGCCAAAGCTGTACACGTCACTGCTCTTGGATGCCCTCCCCAGCATCATATATTCAGGGGCAAGGTATCCAAGAGTGCCTTTCTCTTTTGTTGAATCTGCTGTATCATTAGAGATGATTTTCGTCAACCGCGAATCTGCAACTCTAGGTTGGAAATCGGAATCTAGTAGTATATTTCTGGCTTTTATGTCTCCGTGGATCATATGAGGGGCCGCATGGCGGTGAAGATATCTGCGTTTCAAAACCAACTAGCTAATGAGTATGTAACTATGTATACCTCGCAAAGTTAATCCGTACCAAACGTAGTTAGGACCTGAATTGACCTGACCCAAATGGGACTGATTCGAAATCTGCATGACGCTACATTGATCGCATTCTACTGATGAGATCACTAGATTAATCAGTAGGAGGCCTAAATATGAACCTGACCTAAATAACCTGTTTGCAAATCCTACAAACAGTGCAGTTCAGCTAAATGTCTCGAAGAAGAAAAATAGGCATCATTTGAATCAAGAACTAGTGAAACGTACGCAACTCCCTCTGCAGACCCAACAGCAATGCTCATCCGTCGCTTCCAGTCAAGAACACATTCTGTGGAATACTGTCGATGCAAATGAGAGTGTAGGCTCAAATTCGGCATGAAGTCATACACAATAAGATGTTCCTGGCCTCCAGCACAGTAACCTCGCAGGTTCAGCAAATTTTTATGGCGAACTCTGGCTAATATCTCGATCTCAACAACGAACATCTCTGTTTTATCACTCAGGGCCTTCAACCTTTTAACTGCAATCTGCAAATAACATCAGTCTCAAGCATCAGTAACGAAATAACTGACAGAAGAAATACTTGATGATCTGAGGTCTTCATGCAGAGTCCTTAAAGATGGAAGGAGATACAACAATGAATATGAATATGCAGTGCTCAAAGATAACCCAGACAAACATTTTTCTGGAGAGATGGACACTGCAGAAAGAATCTCCCTCAGGAATTTCCTGGAGTCCTGTTAAGATCCACCTCTTTTCAAAAGTCCAAGAGGTCTCAACCTTCCTGCATGTTAACATTGCTCGGATTGAGTTGTGGGAGCCGAGAGGGGGTTTCAATTTGTTCCCCATTTGATTTTCAAAGGGGTAGGAATTCAAATAGTTCACATCCGTCCTGCCTCAACTTAAAGGCTCAGTCATCGTTCTACTAGCCTAACTTGGTTTCCTGGTTTGTCACAGCATCAACTTCTACAAAAACGATATTGGTTTGATTTTAATGCCCATTCTTGATCATTGCCTAGAGGGAACATTATGGTGGTGGGTCTCAATGGAGTCAATAAAGTGGCTGAAGATCATAAGACAACAGGGAATAAAACCTCTTCCTGCACGCACGAAGTGGACTGTAGTTGTCTGGTCGCGCCCAAACCATAATATCCTAAAAGAAAATGCACCTAAGAAGACCGAAAGGACTAAAAGCTCATAAAGAAAATAATCGTTGTCTTAGGTTCGTAATCATAAAAAGAAAATCAAAACCTGCTATACTGTAAGCTCATGTTTTTACGATCTTATTCAGTATGTACTTGAATGATGCTACAAATCTCCACCACTAAAATCTAGTCTCCTGGTGTTCAATATTCGTGAAAATCCGGGTATTCCTTTATCCCTTTTGGAGGGCCAAGAAACTATTATTTCCTCATAGACCAATATGGATCGATTCTATACTTGTAGGGGCACGACTGCCTATATTTGGATCTTCCTAGACCGTGCTACAATGGGAGGTGGGGGATAGCAGAACAATTAGTGTCTTACATCTCAATTCATGAAATGCACATCCAAATTGAGAAACAGAAAATAGAAATGGTCTGCTTACCTCTGAACCATCCCAAAGCTGGCCCCAATAGGCACTTCCAAAACTACCCTCTCCAAGTTTATTATCATAATTAAAATTGTTGGTGGCACCAAGTAATTCCTTGAAAGAAAATATCCTCCACGCTTTGTTATTTTCTCTGCTCTGTTTCCTGAAAATTATTGCCAATAAATTCAACATAAACACAAAGCAGATAAAACTTTCAAACAAAACCCAGAAAAAGGATCATTATTAACCAAAAGGGCGGGGGGGGGGGGGGTCTTCAAAACATACCGATCAAAACCCTTGCCACAGCAAAACTTCAAGCCGAATGCCATGAACACTTCAAAATTTTGAAAATCCGTTAATTCTCAACAATCTAAATCCAAAGACATAAAAAAACAAGCACCCACCTGTCTGATTCTTGTATGCTAAGCATCAGCCTTTATCTTTCTGGGTGTAGAGACAAAACGTCACCATGAAGGAAGAAAAAACCCCTCTTTCTCTCTCTAATGACTTGTAGCCGGAAGAGAGAGAGAGAGAGAGAGCTTCAGAGAAAGTGACATGGATGCGAAACGTAAACGTTTCATTCTCCTTTTTTTTTTTTTTGTGAATTTTTTATGAAGTATCTCTCCGTGAAATGTAATTCCCTCTACGTGCGTCCTGTTTAGTTAGTTGGGATTTGAGTGTTTGACTACTTCCAGTTCAAGTGCTGGCTCAAAATCTCTGACTTTTTTTTAAAAAATTTATCTAAAGCCTGTTCTTTTTTTTGTTGTCTATTTTTTGGGGGGAAGATTTTTTTTAGGTTCAAACGAGCCACGAAGGTGATAAAATACAACAGAAAAAGGGGAAATCGAATATAAGATTTAATGTACACAAAACCTTAATCTGAAGTCTTAATCACTTGGTTAAAACCTTATCGGTTGGGGGAGAAGATTAGAAGGAAAATAAATTAATTTGAGAATCTTAAGCATTTTGTTAGAAAGAGATTGTGATCTGACTTTTTAAATATCGATTGATTTGCTCCCATTTCCAAAATTTTTGGTTTTTTAAATAGATTTGGTGAAAAGATCTTAGAAGTTACATCAAGAGGATATGTTAATGAATTTATATGTAATTAATTGAATTATTACTGACTTGTAAAATAAAAGGAGGATTTGAGTTCTCTTTTGGGGATGTGAGATGAGTTTTGATCAGATTATTATACATTCATATGGTTGCAAGAAAGATAAGATGTGTGATTTTTACATTAAAGTAATATTCAATCATACTCTTTTCTAAAATCACGGAATGAGGAATTATCAGAACTATATATATATATATATATATATATAATATATATATATATAGATTATATATATATATAATATACATACATACTACATAACATACATACATACATACTACATACATACATACATATATATATATATATATATATATATATATATATATATATATATATATATATATATATATATATATATATATATATATATATGCACACACAAAAGTGAGTGCAAACGTTGTGGTCATGATATGTGTCTCTTAGATATTCATTAAGACTTTATTTAAGAATAAAAATTTAAATAATATATGATTTTTAGCATCATAATAAATAGTGGCTTTTCAACTGTTTCAATGAAGAGAAAAAGAAAATAAATTATTGATATATTAATCTTATTATTTCTACAAGATTAAATTATCAAATTGATTATAATATTTCTAAAAATACTTTAACTAAAATTTTAGAACAACTCGTGCATAGTACAGGTTTAAAGGCTAGTTAATTCTAAGAATAGAAACAGCAATCGCGTACACTATTGAACGAGAAAATTTTTACAATAGTTTGATACTATATACACCTCACAAAACATATGGTACCTTGCTATACTCTTATCTAAGCCACCCTTACAAGTTACAACCACAAAACAAAAACGACAAACAATAATTGAAGTAATATTAATCTACATTTATCATGAAATATTGATGAAGAAGATGATCTTTGCATCTCATTATTGCTCCTTAACACATGCTCAACTGTTCTTCCCAAACCGGGTCTAGGAATGCTGCAATATCCAATGCCCCAGTGCATCAAATCATCCGTGAAGTCACCATCATTGGCATGTTTGAAGCAAAGCCCTGAATTATTATAGAGCCTAAGTTTTCTTCCCATTTTCCACATCATATCCTTGTCGAAGGGGAGCGGTCCGCTCAATTGGTTATCATTCAGTCTTAACTCACTGAGGGACCTCGAGCCCCGAAAACTATCTGGTATTGACCCGTTTAGGCTGTTCCCGTCTAGATGGACCACTCGGATTTTCGGGAGTCGGGTTAGGGAAGGCGGGATTGGACCTTGTAGGTTCATGTTGGAGAGGACCAAAATGACGAGATTTTTCATCCCCTCAAAGGTGTCTTCGGGAATTATGGTGGATGTCATAGGGTTGCCCTTTAAAATTAGGGCTTGAAGGGACTCAAGGTTTTTGAGGGATTTTGGAAATGGGCCTGTTAGAAGGTTGAAGCTTAGGTCCATAAGAACAAGGTCTTTTAGGCCCACAATGAGGTCTGGTATTGGGCCGGAGAGTCGGTTCCGGCTGAAGTCCATCTTAAGTAGAGACGGAGACAGCCCAATACTTGATGGTATTGGGCCGGATAGCAAGTTTTGGTTAAGGTCCATGACATTCAAGCCCGGGAAGCTAATGTCGGGTATTTGACCCGTTAACCTATTCCCACTCAAGTCCAAGGACCTTAACCCTGTGATCAGGCCCAACGACACCGGAATCGATCCATTTAGGTTGTTCTTGTGAAGATCAAGAACTCTTAATCGGGTCAAGTTGCCCAGCTCATTTGGAATTGGGCCAACATGCCCATTATCTCGCAGCACCAATGTCTGGAGCGAGCCCAACCGGCCCAAAAAGGAGGGAATGGCCTGCGGACTATAAGTCAAGCAACGGTACAAGAACAAGGTCCTAAGGTAAGGCAACCTAGTGATGGATTCAGACAAGTACGATCGGGTCGGGTCACACGCAGGGAAAGCGGTATCATCCGATAACGCCCCGAAAGATAGCGCAACAACATGGTAGACATTGTCCTTGTCGGGCATACACTCGATCCCGTGCCACCGGCCTTGACACACATCGGGTATTTGTGTCACCCACGAGTTCCCGGTGGCCCGCATTATGTCGTAGACCGCTTGCTGCTCCCGGGTATCGGTCCGGGCCCCGTTTTTGCCCATGGTAAAACCCGTTTGCGGAGCATCAAGTAAGGTTGAGGGGGTAGTAGTGGAATCTGACATTATAATGGTCACGGGCAAAATAGGAATAGAAAAGTGTAGGAGACAAATGACAAGGAATGTGACATGCAGTGAGAGAAAGAGAGCCATTTTTCAGAGACAGAGAGAGGTGGATTTTTGGTGAATTTGAGGTACAAGGTTTTGGTGAGGTGGGATATATATGAGTAGTAGAATAAATATGATGAGGGAGGTTGGTGCATGTAGTAGTAAATGTTTCACGAGAATGAGATGAAAGTGACGAAACAAATAGACAAGAGGGGACTTTATTTGGGGCATTAATTTGCTTCACGAGATATGGGCCTTACTCTTTAATTGAATTGAAGGTGGGGAGGTTGGAGCCTTGGCTTGAGGATTAGCAAGGAAAGTACACCACACAAAACTGGGCTATTTGTGTAGATTTATTGGACATGAATACTGACTTAAGGTTACACTTAAGTTTGCAGCAAGGCAATTAAAGAATTGTCCTTAAATGAAGTCGACATGGTGCAACGTTTGCTGAACTGAAAGAAAAAATTCTAATCCTTACCAATGTTACTAGTACTTTCGTGACAAACTCTACGGTGTAATTTTATTTGTTGCATGGTACAAAGAATGAAATATGTCAAGAAATTGTATCTACTTAAACATGACCTGAATTTATAGCAATCAATTCAACATGACAGAACAGGTAGAGAAAGCCTCCGTAAAAGGTATACTAGTGCCAGCTAGAAAGCCTAGAGAGTATTAACCACTGGGTTTGTTCTCGTACAAAATATATTGAGTTTTACTAAAATAATATCTTTTGAAGTACAAATATCATTCAATATTAGATCTAGATTGTTTTGTGTTATGTTGTCTTAAAATAGTTCTAATCAAAGGAAAAGTGCCAAAACAGATACGTCACACAATAATGCTTCCATCCGATTGCCTTATGCAATAATTTGTGTTCTATGTCAAGGCAAATTCTATATGTTTATAATTCACATTGTGTTTCGGCAGTTTTGCTTTATTTTTTCTAATGTGAAGGGAGACAAAGGACAAGATTTGAGCTCGAGTGTGAATCGTGCAAACCTCTATAAATCTAACTCGCTAGATTGACCAGGTACGTTTTATATTATTTAATTTGTGATGTAAAAAGAAGTAATAGTAGACTTGACAAAACTAATCCGAAATCCAAAACCCGAACCGAATGACCCGGACCTATACCGACCCGACACCCGAAATATGTTCATCCGAAAGTTGAGCCGAAACCCGAATTGATCAGAACCGAACCATACCCGACCCGAATTCTTCTACAAAGTTGCTTGTTTTGGTATGACGAGCGTATTTGATCAAAAATTGGTTGACCCGAACTGAACCATACTCGACCCAAACCGAAACGATCCGAAATGTCACTTAACCCAACATGACCCGACCCGTACCTGAACCGAATGACCCATTTGTCAGGTCTAACTCAGTAAGTTGAGACAAATTTCAAAGAATAAATGTCATATTACCTCTAGAGCACGGTCAACAAAAGTAGTAACAGTCTCAAGTATGGCATAATGAGATTTGAATCCGAGGTAATCAAATGTACCTTAGTTTTCAAAGCTAGCCTTGCTAGCATGATGTAGCATCAATTACTATGTCTTCTAGTTTGCTTCTACAATCCATGCTTTCATCCAAGAGAGTGAAATTATCTAAAATCGAATTACTGCCAGCATCAACTACTGGTGCGGGTTTCAGTTCCGATTTCGGGTACATGCTTAAGCATACTTTTTTTTTTTTTAATAAAAAAGTATTGTATTCAGTATTTATTTTCTATATAAGTACATAAATAAGACAACAAGATGAGGCTCATTTTAAGACTACAAATTCTCATAATCCGAGCTTCAAATCCAAGAAGTTAGCAAATTACATTCACTCAAGCTCATAAGTTGGTGACTCTCGGTTCTATCATTTGGCATCATGATGTCTTAATTAGGAGGCACAGATGGGAGAGAAAATGCTTTAGGTAATTTTTGGGCATAGTTGTATGGACTTGTGGACTGGGCTGGCTGGCTGGCAGGCAGACATCTTTATTAAAAAAATTGGGCCCACTCCTAAAGGAGCTTGGGCTTGGGTTTGGGCTTGTAGGTTCTGGGCACCGATGATTCCACCTATTCCCCGTTTCGACTCGGGTTATTGTTCCAAAGAATCGGAATCGGAACTAGTCGGATTGATTTTTAAAATTAAAAACCAAAATCAGAACCGAAGTCATTGATCCGATTTCAGAATACCCCTCAGCCATGCTCATCCCTACTGTAGGGACCTATCTCGTTCTTGGGGTTTGTTATCCCTTGAGCCAGTTTTGACAGCTTCTTTTGCCTCCTATTTTCATATGCATATTTAACTTTCCAGTTGGATAAATCATTCAAATTTTTCCAGAACTTTGCAGCTTTTGAGCCAAGTGGTTCTGAGGTCCTTCAATTGGCGGTAAGCCTAATTTTAGAGGCCTCAATTGAAATTTAATATAATCCATCATTTCGTTTGGTGATTGAAAATACCTATAATTTATCATTTTTAATTTTTAAATATTCCCATTATTGCTTAATAAAATTTTTGTAGTATTTCATTTAAATTCCTGTGCATGTGTATGGACATTAGTTTAGAACTAGAAGAGAAAAAGGCCATCTTAGATAAAGTTAACTATTTGTGTATCATGCATATAGCTATTTGGATAGATGATAACTGTATTAATAATTACTTGTTGTTGTAATTTAGTTTTTACTAGACAACAGTTTAATCAAGTAATTTAGAAAATATTTTTTCTACATTTAATTGTTGGATTAGTTTATTAACGCACAATAACATAAAAGGATACAGATAAATTTTCAATATAAAATTAATGATGGGTATTTTGAGGGAAGAAAAAGCCTAAAAATGGAACGCTATTTTTAAGAGGCCAAAACCTAATTTTATTAGCTTTTTAGAGACATTATTTAAGAGACCAAACTCTATTTAAAGTACTAATCTAAATATTAGTGTATGATATATTAATATTTGACTTATTAGAGTTTGAATTCAAAATGCTAATCACTACTTGTTACCAAATATTGCTTTAGCTGTCTGACTATTAAACTAACATGTGTTGATGAATAGTGATTTTTTAATAACTTATTTTTAAGGTCGTGTTCGGTAACAACGTTTTGAATAGTGTTTAGAATTTTGACCAAGCCAATACACTAATCAGTCAATTTTTAGTGTTTGGTAACCTTGTGTTTTGACCAATATTTCAAGTATCATTTAGCATTTTAAACAACATTTCTGAAAAGCTAACAATATTAACCTTTGTCATTTAAAAGTAGTGTTTCATATTTTTTGGCCAACAAGTATCATTTGGAAATTTTATATTTGGAAATTATCTATATCTTTTTATGTCAATTTATATTAATCAGCTAACCCAACAGCTAAAATTTATCAAACATATTTATTTCAACCGCTTATCTAAACAGCTGTCCATTAACAGCTAAATTAGAAATCATATCAACTATTTAAACAGCTATCGGCTACCTAATATCCTAAGTTGAGAATTTATACCGTATACTACTTTTTATTGAAGATTAGAAAACTACACATACATAAAATTTCAGCACAATTTAAAAGAAGATAATCTCGGAATAAATATCAAAATAAAAATGATTGAAGAATGAATAGGCAATCACTTTTTTAGAGATTCTTTCATATTTTAGATTCTCCACTAAGAAATGATTATTTTATGAAGTCATCTTTGATATTTTAAATAAATTAAAAAAAGAATGCAATCACTTTTATTTAGGTGACAATAAAAGATGCATATCTCTATGTAATATTTTCTTATAGAGATAGTGCATGATTATGTTTGTCCAAAGTCATTGGTTTTTGATTGCTTTCCTAGGCCTATGCATGGAAAAGACGTCTCTCCACCTTTTTTGTAATAATGTTAACAAATCCTACTAAAATAAATAAAATAATCTCCCACTTGCTCTTTCAATAGATGCGCGATCAAAATTTAAGTATAGACAATCTCATTTTTAAAAGTACCGATTTTTTTGACAACATGACACATGAGAATGTACTATATTACACATGCCTTAATTCGTCTGCTTTGGAATAAATTCCTACGGAGGCGATTTATTCTCGTCTTGAAAATTTTGCTAGACTTGTGACAGATAGGCCTTCGATTTTCCTTACCCTTCTCTTAGGCGACCCACAATGCTGTCAAACTTAGGGCCAATCGAGGACTGATTTTTCGTATGAGAAAGTTAGAGAAGCTCTTTATAACTACCTTCATTGAAAGTCATGTAATAAGACTTTACCATATATAAAACAACGTATTAAAAAGACTATATTTGGGAAGATCATTTGAATTCTCAACAGAACTGTTACATAGTCGATTGTTTAATAGAATGACTTTGACCTATACCTATTTTTGAGATTCTAACCAAGAATTGTATAACTTAAACGTGGATCTAAATCTAAAACGATTTGATACAAGCTATGCTCGACCCGAATTCGAGCTTAACCAAGCAAGAAGGCAAGTTGGTAACGAAAATAAAGGTGGGGACTTGGCTTTGACAATAAGGGTCGGGACAGGTGAGGTAATGTCGTTAAGTTTGACCAAATGGCGGCTGGACTGATAGTAAATCAAAATTGGATTTTTTTGGATTTATGGCATCACCGAGATCACCCAGAAATTTCACATCGCATTCGTCATTTGGAAAAGAGCGTGAATTGCACCCCAAGAAAAATATTATCAAAGTTCGTAGATTTGTCCAACTTGCCCTGCTTTTTCAGTTATAAGTTATTCACCATGTCAATTAGTTTTGGTCTTATTATAAGTAGGATAGCAATTGGAAGAGGGAGACAGAGAGAATCTAGTAGTTGAGAAATTAAGCAGAGTAAGGCTGTGGGTTGAGCACTTTCTTTCTGCCATTGACATTGTGCTGCTCCATCAAGTAAGAACCTCTTACCGGCTTTAAGTTGCATTCATCATACATTCGTCTTTCTCCTAATTACTACTGACATGGAAGCAAGCTTTATCTGTTCTTTTCATTGTTGTTGATCGCTGATTATCACTGATTAGTGATGATTCTGATGAGTGCTAAACTGCTGATGAGTATTGATCAGTGCTGATCAGAACTGAAATTATATATAACTAGAAAATACGACGAAGTGTTGAAGTGCCTAATTAGCGCTCATGGGTGCTGATCAGTGGTGAATTCTGATGATAAATTCTTGTCATAAGTAGAAAAGAGCAAACCCTCATTACATTTCCATACCATACACATTATATAAAGCTATAACGTTAACAATCTGGTGTTTTGAACTTGAGGAAAGGGAACCCCCCCCCCCCCCCCCAAAAAAAAAAAACCTGCCCTAAGAATTACATCATAGACTCAGGTTTATGCAGCCCTTTCGCTTCCCCATTACTTTTTATAGGCATTCCCTTATTTTTTTTCAATAACTAATCTCCAAAACGCCAACAACACAACAGGGGCGGGGGAAGAGTCGACTCAAGGGAGTTTAAGGCAGAATATAATGGCCGAGTTTATCCTGATTCATGATTTTCCAATTGGCTTAACGGCATTAGAAATGCACACACCAAGGTCTATATAATAGCGTATGTATATGGTGCCGCTGGGATGAGCAATGGGGTGGCTCAAGTAGGGTCAAGGTCTCAAGGATGACCCATTAGCACAGTCGGTCAGGTTGAGCATTTGTATTTGGATCAATGGGTTAAGTCGGGTTGGATTAGTATCAGTCCATGTTCGATGTGGTGTTAAATGGAGTGATAACTTGAACATGAATGTAATGAGGTGATGATTGTCATTAATAGGTGACTTATAACAGCCCACGGCGCCTGAAAGTGTTAAATGTGTTGGGTTGCAGGTAGGTGGACATGAACGAGGAGAATGATGGGTTGGTGCCAAAGTTGACAATTTCCAGCAGTAAGGGTGGTGCTGAACAAGATCAAGGCAATAATAAGAAGCACCAGAAAGGGGAATGGAAACAGACAGATGGTGGTTCTGACAAAGTCCCATTCTACAAGCTCTTTGCTTTTGCAGATGCTACTGATAAGGCTCTTATGATCATTGGCTCCCTTGGTGCTATTGGAAATGGTGTATGTGAGCCCTTGATGACCATCCTTCTTGGTGATCTCATTGATGCTTTTGGTCAGAATCAAGACAGCAACAAGCACATCATTCATGTTATCTCTCAGGTATGCCCAATTAATGTAGGTTTTAACAATCTGGTTCTTGTGCTTATTATGATATATGTAACCAAAATGTGACATCCTGCAGATATCTCTCAAGTTTGTGTATTTGGCCATTGGAGCAGGCATTGCCGCATTTCTCCGTAAGCATCTTAAACTTGATATGTATTGTTCCGGGGGAATGTTTAACAATGAATAATAACGACAATTCACTTGGAAGTCATCATGGACTAACACAAAGATGCATTTGCTGTTTTTTTTCCCCGGGCAGAGGTGGCTTGTTGGATGGTAACAGGAGAAAGACAAGCAGCAAGAATAAGGAACTTGTACTTGAAAACCATACTTAGACAAGATATTGCATTCTTTGACAAAGAAACAAACACAGGCGAAGTTGTTGGTAGGATGTCTGGTGATACTGTTCTCATACAGGATGCTATGGGCGAGAAGGTGATTCGATTTTTAATTCTTATTCAAGCCTATATTCTTCTTCTTTAAGCCATGGTCTTCTTTGTGAATGTGTTTGTTGGGTCTGTCTTTGTGGTCTTTAGGTTGGGAAGTTCATACAGTTGGTGGCAACCTTCATCAGTGGTTTTGTTATCGCGTTCATAAAAGGATGGCTTCTTACCCTGGTCTTGTTGGCCTGCATACCCTTCACTGCAATTGCTGTTGCAATTATGACCATCACCATAGGTAGGCTGGCAACACAGGGCCAAAATGCTTATGCAGATGCAGCAATTGTTGTAGAGCAAACTATAGGCTCAATAAGAACTGTGAGTTCAACTACCTAATTTGCTTATTATTACCTCTTCAAATATACGCAAATTCATTTTGACACTGTGGGATGATCTTCCCTTAAGGTGGCATCATTTACTGGAGAGAAACAAGCCATTGCAGATTACAATAAAGCCATTGTCGGTGCCTATAAATCAGGTGTGTTTGAAGGGGTGGCTGCAGGAGCAGGCTTTGGTGCAGTTGTATGTTTTATGTTTTGCAGCTATGCTTTGGCTGTATGGTTCGGCTCAAGGTTGATTCTTCAAGGACATTATACTGGGGGCACTGTCATTACTGTCATAATCGCTGTTTTGACGGGTTCCATGTTAGTTCATTCGACCAACTCTTTCTAATTTTCTTTCTCTACTCTTTTGGTTTGAAATGGAACCAACCTGTGCAATCCTCCACTTCAGCCTTCAGGATGGTTGCTCATGGGACCTTCCCAGGCCCTGCCTAGGCAGGTCTTCTAGGTAAGGATTTCGATTGGAACAATGACTTCTCATTTGATTCAATTGATGCAGGTCACTGGGGCAAGCATCACCGTGCATGAGTGCCTTTGCTGCAGGCCAAGCAGCAGCATACAAGATGTTTGGGACCATCAATAGGAAACCAGAAATCGACCCCTTTGACCCCAATGGCAAAGTATTAGATGATATCCATGGAGATATTGAGTTGAGAGATGTGTATTTCAGTTATCCAACTAGACCAAATGAGAATATCTACAGTGGATTTTCTCTTTCCATATCGAGAGGCACAACTGCAGCTTTGGTTGGCCAAAGTGGCAGTGGAAAATCAACAGTGATCAGTCTTATGCAGAGATTCTATGACCCCCTTTCTGGAGAAGTTCTAATCGATGGAATCAATCTCAAAGAATTTCAGCTGAGATGGATCAGGCAAAAGATTGGCCTGGTTAATCAAGAGCCTGCATTATTCGCTTGCTCAATTAAAGATAATATTGCGTATGGGAAGGATGATGCCACAATTGAAGAAATCAGAGCTGCAGCTGAGCTTGCAAATGCTGCTAAGTTTATTGATAAGTTACCTAAGGTTCAACCTGTTGTTTCCATTTCTTTCATTTCTATATATCGTAACTAAAAATGAAATGAATTTCTGAGTATCTTCTTGTTCGGAAACGTTTAACAATGTGACAGGGACTAGACACCTTAGTTGGCGAGCATGGAGCTCAACTCTCCGGAGGACAAAAGCAGAGAGTGGCCATAGCAAGGGCCATTTTGAAAGATCCAAGGATTTTACTTTTGGATGAAGCCACAAGTGCACTTGATGCTGAATCTGAGAGGATTGTGCAAGAAGCATTAGACAGGATCATGGTAAACCGGACTACTGTTATAGTTGCTCATCGTTTGAGTACGGTGAGGAATGCTGATATGATTGCAGTCATCCATCAAGGAAAGGTGGTTGAGAAAGGTAATCTTATAATGTAAATTATAACCCCCATGAAAGAGGAAAAATAAAGAAAAAAACTTTATAAAAGATGGTAGCTAAATAACTTTTGTGTAGGCTGGTTTTCAGCTTTTCTGAAGCTTTATCGTCGTTATATTGCTTTTGTGCAAATGGATCAGGTCCACACTCTGAGTTAGTCAAGGATCCGGAGGGAGCATATTCTCAACTGATACGTCTGCAGGAAATGAGAAAAGAGTCTGAAAAAGGTGAAGGTGATAGACAAATGTCAAGACAGTCCAGCCAACTTCAATTATCTTTGAGATCATTAAGTCATGAATCCAGTGGAATGGGCCATCATTCATTCAAAATGGTATTTGGGGTCCCAATGGATCATCCGGAAGGTGCCGTGCAAGAACCTGATGTTGAAGCTTTGCCAACTTCACAAGGACTAGCAGAAGTTTCAATTAGGCGTCTAGCTTCTCTTAACAAGCCCGAAATTCCAGTGCTGCTGCTTGGAGTACTCTCTGCCATTGCGAATGGTGTCATTTTTCCAATTTTTGCCATTCTTTTTTCGAGTGCTATTGAAATGTTTTTTAAGCCAGCTCATCAATTGAGGAAGGACTCGAGATTCTGGGCCCTAATGTTTTTAGTCCTTGGCCTGGCATCATTCGTGACGAACCCTGCCCGGACTTACTTCTTTTCTGTGGCTGGGTGTAAGTTGATACAAAGGATTAGATCCATGTGCTTTGAGAAAGTAGTTAACATGGAAGTAAGTTGGTTTGATGAGCCTGAGCATTCAAGTGGTGCAATTGGGGCTAGGCTATCTGCTGATGCAGCAAGTGTGCGTGCCTTGGTTGGAGATGCATTGGGTTTGCTTGTTCAAAATCTAGCAACTGCAATTGGCGGTTTACTGATTGCTTTCCTTGCAAATTGGCAGTTGTCACTGATTATCCTGTTGTTGATCCCCTTTATGGGCCTTAATGGATATCTCCACATGAAGTTTATAAAGGGATTCAGTGCTGATGCTAAGGTTAGCTCTTTCTCTCATATACACTTGCTAGACATTTGTCAGGCCAAGGCTCTGAAATTTTGCGCTGCATTGTAAGCTAAAAAAATTGCAAGTCACATCTAACAACTTATTAAACCTCATACAGAAAGCTGTGATTATGAACCTTTATTTCATGTTTTATAGGGTTCAATGCTGTGTTATCAGTAGATGAAGTTTATAAAGGGATTCAGTGCTGAACTCTCATGTGTCACATGCATATAAACTTGCTAGACATTTATTAGGCCAAGCCTCTGAAAATTTGTGCTGCATTGTAAGCTAAAGAATTTGCAAATCACATCTAACAACCTATTAAACCTCATACAGAAAGCTTTAACTATAGAACTTTATGTCACATTCGATAGGGTTCAAAGCAATGTTATCAATAGAAGAAAACTAGCCGAACTTCTGCTATTGTATCAAATATATATGAGAATAGAGTGACATCTGTTTTCCCCCTTTCCATTTTGGCAGAAGAAGTATGAAGAGGCAAGCCAAGTAGCTAATGATGCGGTTGGAAGCATAAGAACGGTTTCTTCTTTTTGCGCTGAGGAGAAGGTAATGGAACTATATGAAAAGAAATGTGAAGGGCCAATGGAAGCTGGTATCAAGCGAGGATTGATTAGCGGGTTTGGTTTTGGGTTGTCATTTGCCCTGCTATTTTGTGTCTACGCCACCAGCTTCTATGCAGGAGCCCAACTTGTTGGCCATGGGAAGGCATCATTTTCAGATGTTTTCAAGGCAAGTATATGTTCCTCCAAAGTTGTATGAAAACCAAATCAGGTTTTTCTTTCTTAAAAGAAAAAAAAAATAAAATTACGCTGTATGGCATTGCAGGTCTTCTTTGCATTGGCCATGGTAGGAATAGGAATATCACAATCAGACTCCTTGGCTCCTGATAGTGGCAAGGCCAAGACTGCTGCTGCTTCTGTTTTTGCACTCCTTGATCGCAAGTCTAAGATAGACCCGAGTGATGAATCTGGGATGACCTTGGATAATGTTAAAGGTGAAATAGAGCTCCGTCATGTCAGCTTCAGATATCCAACACGACCTGATATTGAAATTTTTCGAGACCTATGTTTGAGTATTAATGCTGGGAAGGTAAGAAACAGAATCTCAGATATCCATACATAAGTTGAATTTGCATTTCAACATGAGATATTAAAAACAATGAAAAGAGAAGAAAAGATGAGATGAGAAAGATTAATGTTTATATATCTCCTGTCAGACTGTGGCTCTTGTTGGAGAAAGTGGGAGTGGAAAATCGACAGTCATATCACTCTTGCAAAGATTTTATGATCCAGATTCTGGCTGTATCACACTAGACGGAATTGAAATTCAAAAATTTCAATTGAAGTGGTTAAGACAACAAATGGGGTTGGTAAGCCAAGAGCCTATTCTGTTTAATGACACAATACGTGCCAATATTGCATATGGGAAGGGAGGAAATGCCCCAGAGGCCGAAATCATAGCTGCGGCAGAGCTGGCTAATGCTCATAACTTCATCAGTAGCTTGCAACAGGTTGGTATTAATATTTCAACTTCTTCAGTAATTGGATATCTTTTATTTTTTTTTAAAAAAAGGTAACTCAATGATTTAAAAGTAATAAAAATTTGGTGGGCAGGGTTATGATACAGTTGTAGGTGAAAGAGGCATTCAGATGTCAGGAGGGCAGAAGCAAAGGATTGCAATCGCACGGGCCATAGTGAAGAATCCGAGAATATTGCTTCTGGATGAAGCCACGAGTGCATTAGATGCTGAGTCTGAGAGGATTGTACAGGATGCACTTGACCGAGTCATGGTTAACCGGACTACAGTAATTGTGGCTCATCGATTAAGCACCATCAAGAATGCGGATGTCATTGCCGTAGTCAAGAATGGAGTCATTGCAGAGAAAGGGAAGCATGAAAGTCTAATTCGTATCAAAGATGGAGTATATGCTTCCTTGGTAGCACTTCACATGAGTGCATCCTGAACTCTAATCTCAAGCACAATCTCCCTCTCCTCCCCCCACCAGAAAAAGATGTACAACCGATTTTGATTATGTCATTTAGCAGATCTCATTACTAACTTTTTGGTTGATAGATGAGGGTGGATTTATGTTGTATGAAAAAAAAAAAAGAAGAGGAAATGAGTGTAAAGGGCAGCCCGGTGCACAAGCATTCCGCGTTCACGTAGGGTCTAAGGTTGTATGAGCAAAAGGAAATGAGTGTAAATATATAAAAGTGCTAGTTTGTGCAATGTAATACAAAGAAAAAGAAACTGTTCTAGTTCAGTCTAAGGTTCATTTGGCTGCTCAGCACTGTACCTTCTGAGTTTCTGCACCTTGTTTTGATTTTTCATTTGCTGTTATCATGCTAACCCTAGGATATTTTTTTCCCAGCTATTAGTTGTAAATTCAGGATTCATGGCATTATATACTTGACAGGTAATAAGTAATCATTATCCAACTTAATTTTTCGAAACTAAAACTTGCTTTATTGTCTCAGAGTTTGCTTCCCCCATTCATGGTTGCCTTTAGAAGACAGCTAGAAAGAAGCCATTGCAAATTAGCATTGTCTGCAATCTATACCATTATCTTGGGGGTCATATACTCCTAGGAGCAACATAAGCACACGTGCAGTATAAACTGTCTACATGATAAATACATGTAGGAAAAAAACATATACATGAACCCGCTAGAACACACTCCTAGTGTACGATGCATTTTGTGCAGTCAGTTGTCAACTTTCTTAAAGCTCACATTGAGTTTTTTAATATGTTTTGATGAAAGACAAAAAGAGATCAATCAATTGACATATTCATCATAATAATTATTATTGTTTAAATGTGCTATATTTTTGACGTGGATGTTGTAGTATTAATATTACTTAATTGATTTTATATAAGGGGTCACAATATCTTTGAAATTGTTTAATATTCAAATTTGAATATGTAATCTTTATGATATTATATTGTATGATTCAAATTCGAATATGAGATTATGATTCTCCAAATATGGACATATCTTTTGAAATTCAATTCTAGTTGTTGCTTGGCCTAAAAATAACACTAACAGATTTTTAGCATCAACGAGCCGTTACAAGAAATCAGCAAGGTAGCTATTGAAGATTTGGAGCTGTTAGTGAAAATTAGTTGTAGTTCAAGGCCTTGAAGTTGGATTCCAAAGGCTTGAGGATCAGCTGAAGATTTTCCTTCCATATTCGAAAGTAATGACTATTTCAACTCTCTTTGTTATAAAAAGGAAAGACCTTGCAGCTGAGAGAGACACAAAAAAGAGAGTACAAGCAATTGTCATACTCAATACGCACTTGCATACTTTGCGCTTTAACTTGCTTTACATTTATTCAAGTTGTATTGTTCAACTTGTAAGCAGGGTGGGATTATAGAGTTGAAGGATCAACTCTACCAACGACTTGTTGAACGATCAACTTGTAACTTGGAACTTAGAGTAGGTGTACTCTAGAGTTGTGTAATCCCTCCTAACAAAATTGAGTTAATCCTAGAGTTAGCGAACTCTAGGCGGGGATTAAGCGTGGTTGAGGCTAACCTCGTTAAAAATTACTCGTGTCTTGTCCAGGTTTACTTTCCGCATTTCTATTTCGATTATTTTGAGACTTTGATTATCATCCTATTCACACCCCCTCTAAAGTGATTTAATTAGCCAAAATCGGACCAATAATTGGCATCAGAGCAGGAGCTATTATTTTAAGACTTGACCGTCTGTAGCTAGATCCATGGCTAGTTTGTTAAATGCTTCTATAAATTGTTTTCCAATATTTGATGGAACTAATTTTTCTCTTTGGAAATGCAGGATGAAGCCATTTATTAGATTCATCAATTTTGATTTTTGGGACATCATTTCGAATGGTTCTTTACCAAATTGGAGAAAAAACGATGGAAGTACTGCCAACGAGTCAAAGAGTGAATACACTCAAGATGACTGCAAGATGCTCAAGAAAAATTCTAGAGTTTTATATACTTTGCAATGTGCTCTAAATGATGAAATATTTAATCATGTTTGCTATTGTGAGACAGCTAAAGATCTTTAGGAAAAACTTACATTACTATATGAAGACAAAAGCCATGAAAATCTCAATTCGTCAAGAAGGGACAATATACTTAGCAACTTGAATGACGAAAAAGAGATTACTCATTTTTGTCTAATGGTAAATGAAGAAGTTAGAGATCAGGATGCAAGAGACAATGATGATGATGATGAAAGCACAAGTGATGATGAAGAAGAAGATGAGGAAATGGAATATGACATTCTAGATTAGGTATATGATTGTCTTCATAATTATTCTAAACGTAAATTAATAAAAGTCTTACTTTATTATATTAGACATCAAGAAGGATACATTTCTAATATTATATAAGCTTTTTTATAATTACCATAATATTCATATTTTATATTATAACTAATAGTATGAAACATTTTAATTACTAACGCAACAATAATTTTTTCAATGGTAAATGGATTTTACAATTACAAGACTTAGCATGCTTACATTATTAGTAAAATAAGTTTAATTATCGATAAACAGTTAGGTGATTTGGGTTTAATCACAACTAATTCATACATACTTTAATTTATAAGTGCTGAATAATACTAAGTTATGTTGAATGATATTGAATTATATTTAATTGTGCTGAGTTATAGCAAATGTATCAAATATTGTTGATAATACTTATGATAATTGAAAAAGGATACGCTTTCAATATGAAAATGAGTCTTTTGTGGACAGCAGCTCATGGTTTATCATTCTTGATCTTAAATTATATTTGCATTAGATGAAAAAAGTAACAATCATATCATCATATATCATATATCTATCTATATAAATAACAACAACAACGCCTCCCAGTGTGGGTCCCGCTTTCACGGGGTCTGGGGAGATCCAGCTGTAGGCAACTTTACCTCTACCGGTATTCCTACCCATAGAGAGGTTGATCCCAAGAGACCCACGAAAAAGGTTTTGTGAAAAAGTTTTAGAGAGGAAAGCGCTTGCATAACATTTAAAGCTGAAGCTGAAAAGAGGAAAATTAGTGCCAAAAAAAGCTGGAGCTGAAAGAAGCTAAAAGAAACGTGAAAGAACGTACCTCAACAATCCACATTAGGCAGCTGCCGTCACTCCCAGTCTCTACTTATGAGCACGACCGACCCCTACCAGTACTAAGCCACTACAGCTACTGACAACTACAGAGACGCTACTCTGCCCTCTAAGATCCTAATCCTATCCCGCCACAATCTCCTATCCTGAGTCAGGTCCTCCGACAAACCCACTACTTTTAAATCCTCTCTAATCACCTCGTCCAAACTCTTCTTCAGCCTACCCCTGCCTCTCTTACCACCAGGAAGGTCGATCAACTCACACCTCCTCACTGGAGCGGCAATACTTCTCCTTTTTACGTGGCCGAACCATCGGAGTCTCGATTCCCTCATCTTCTCTTCGATGGGGGCCACTTTAGCTAAGTCCCTGATTTCACAATTCTTAACTCTGTCCATTCTCGTAAAACCACACATCCACCTGACCATCCTCATCTCAGCTACCATCAACCTCTGGACCTGCGTATTTTTTAGGGGCCAACACTCCAATCCATAAAGGACAGCAGGTCTGACTACCATCCGATAAACTTTGCCTTTTAAATCTAAGGGCACCCTCTTGTCACACAGCACCCCTGAGACAGCTTTTCATTTTTGCCAGCCCACTCTTATGCGCTGGTTAATATCCTCGTCAACATCCCCATTTTGCTGGATGATCGAGCCAAGGTACTTAAAGTTATCTACCTTTGGTATTTGTCTCCCATCCAGGGTGACTTTCCCCCCTCTTCTCTCCTTCCACTGAAACAACAATGCAGGTATTTCGTTTTCGATCTAGTTAATCTAAAACCTCTAACTTCCAGCGTAAGCCGCAAACTCTCCAACTTGTCATTCACCCCCTGCCTGGTCTCATCGATAAGAACAATGTCATCTGCAAAAAGCATACACCATGGGACCTTATCCTGACTCCCTCTAGTAAGTTCATCTAAAACTAAGGTGAAAAGAAACGGGCTTAGGGCTGAGCCCTGATGCAGACCCATACTAACAGCGAAGTCATTTGAGACTCCTCCCGACGTCCTAACACTCGTCCGCCCTCCCTCGCACATATCCTTAATCACACGGATATACAAAGGCGACACCCCTTTCTTTTCCAAACAACTCCATACCACTTCCCGCGGGACTCTATCATATGCTTTTTCCAGGTCAGTGAACACCATATGGAGATCCACCTTTCTATCCCTGTACAAGCCCATGAGCCTTCTGAGAAGGTAAATCGCCTCTATGGTCGACCTGCCTGGTATAAAACCAAATTGATTCTCTGAAATGGCAACATCTCTTTGCAACCTTCTCTCAATCACCCTCTCCCAAAGCTTCATAGTATGGTTGATCAACTTGATACCCCTAAAATTATTACAGTCTTGAATATCCCCTTTGTTTTTGTACAGGGGGATCTTAGTAGTCCTAAAAATGACGTTGAAAAGTTCGGATAGCCATTCTAAACCTGCTTCCCCCAAATACTTCCAAACTTCTACCGGAATCTGATCCGGACCCTCTGCCTTCCCATTCGCCATTTTCTTCAAGGCCTCCTTAATCTCATCCTTTTTTATATGGCCACACACTCGTGGCTCAACATGCCTATCACTACCTTCTCCATCCCTACTACAGGCTACTCCCAACTCTTCTTCATTAAGGAGTTTAGCAAAGAGCCTTTGCCATCTCTCCTTGATTTCAGCATCCTCATACAGCACCTTACCATCTTCGTCCTTGATGCACCTCACCACCCCTAAATCCCAAGTCTTACTTGCCCTAACCTTTGCTAGTCTAAAAACTTCCTTCTCCCCCTCCTTGGTCCCCAATCTATGATACAGTCTATCAAAAGTTAGGCTCTTTGCTACGGTCACAGCTTTCTTGGCTACTTTCTTAGCCGCCTTATATCTAATACTCTTAGTCTCCCTTTCTTCATCAGAACCACTATTCATGACCTCCGCGTAAGCCTCTTTTTTCTCCCTGACTTTCTCCTTTATCTCCTCGTTCCACCACCAGGCACCCTCCATCTTGTTTTCACCTCTCCTAGAGGAGCCCAGGATTTCCTTAGCCGATCTACGAATACAATCTACCATAACCTCCCACATTGAATCTGCATCTTCTGTCCTACTCCACGCTCCTTCCCCAGTAATTCTCTCTGCTATTAATCCCGCGTTCTCCTTCGTGAGGGTCCACCACTTAACTCTGGGGTCTCCTACTCTCCTCTTCTTCCTCTTTGACCACTCTGCGTCCAGAACCAGCAACCTATGTTGCGTACCCAGGTACTCACTAGGGATCACCTTACAGTCCTTACACGATCTCCGGCTATCCGTCTTCATTAGGAAGTAATGGATTTGGGTCCTGCAGGTGCCGCTCTTGAAGGTCACTAGGTGATCCTCGTTCTTCTTGAAAAAGGAGTTGACCACCAGCAAATCAAAGGGCACCGCAAAATCCAGCATAGAAACCCCTCCTGAGTTTCTCTCTCCGAAACCAAAACCCCCGTGAACCGCCTCGTATCCAACTGAGTCCGCGCCAATATGGCCGTTAAAATCACTTCCCAAGAAGAGTTTCTCACTCCGAGGTACATCTTGTATGACCATATCTAAATCCTCCCAAAAGAGCTTCTTAATGTCCTCCGGTAAACCTACATGAGGCGCATAAACACTAACCACATTCACGAAAACTGAACCCACCAAAACCTTAATGGCCATAATTCGGTCGCTCTTACGCCGTACTTCGACCACGAAGTCCGCCAGCTCCTTCTCAACCAAGATGCCAACTCCATTTTTCGCCTTGATTGACCCCGAGTACCAAAGTTTGTACCCATCAATCTCTCTAACTTTAGCTCCCACCCATTTCGTCTCTTGAACACACACTATGCTAATCTTATGCCTACGCAAAGGCTTAATTAATTCTATGGACATACCCGCAAGAGACCCAATATTCCACGACGCTAGACGCACCTTCTGCAGCCCTATACTCTTCCTAACCCCATTAACCCCCGGAGGACCAGCTGAAGCTGCTACATAGCTCGCCACAAACGAAGACGACTACTATGCAAAAAATAAATAAATATAAAGTACTAAATAGATAAATAGACAAATAAATATCTATATAAATAAATCTATCTAAAATTGGGTGATTCCATATGATTTTGCCACGTGTCTTAATTTTGATGGTTAGGATATTAACCCTATGTAGGTCATTTTGACTTTTAGCTAGCATATAATTAACTCTTTTTTAATTTTTTTATACACTCCGAAATACTTTTCATTTTCTCCTTGATCAATTATTGAGAAATTAAAAAAGTGACACATTCATAAACCTAAAAAATTAACAAATAAAAAATAATTTAATTAATACAAAAACCTCAATAATGAAAGTAAGATTTATGTTAAGTGTTTATAATTCTGAATATGGACAAATTATTTAGCTCAACCCTTACATCGCAAGGGTAATAGTTCTAGTCATATCGAATATCACATCATATATCATTTATCATATATATCATATAAAATTGAATGGATTGAATACGTTAATGGTATTTTGACAAGTGTCGAATTCTTATTGTTTATCTCATATTTGTATTAATAGTATGTGACTATGTTTTATTTGATTAATTTAATTGTCATCAATTTTATTAGCCATATTTAAGTATCAATGTTAAATAATTTTTTTTATTCAACTGTTTTAACAATTATGAATTTATAAATTGATCGGTTTGATATTTCAGTTGTCATCATTCAGTATCCAAATTATAAGAGACAACTCCCATAGACCAAATGACATTAAACATATGCCAAAATTATTTAAAATATATATATATATATATATATATATATATATATATATATATATATATATATATATATATATGTCCCGGGCTAAGATAAAGGTGACATTATCCAAGGATAAAAGGCAAGAGAACAAAATTCATATTGAACGCTTTTTATTTAAAAAAAAAAGTAAAAAGGTTAGTGTCAAATGGTATTCACATATAATAGTTGTGTATTTAATTTTGAAATATATAAATACATTTATCATACATAGTTTAATATTTTTATATCTTCTATGTTTCTTTATTCAATAAAAGGGTCTTTAAATAATGATATTTATTTTACAAATATAATAGAATCATTGAACACTTACATTCGTGAGATTTATTTTACAAATATATCTACAAGGACCCCTGATTAAATTGTAGCATATAAAAATTGAGATGCAAACTTGCCTTATCATCAAAATTAAATGATCCTATATCCTTTTCAGAACGAACGACAAATTGATAGATTATTACATATATTAAATTATATGCAATCCATTGATAACGAATCCTTTGATTTCAAATTTTGTATTATATGATAAATACATTTACAGGCTTCAAAATTATATATACAATTATGAATGATCATATATGTATATCGTTTGACACTAACCTCTTCATCCCTTTTTCCCTGTATTTGTTCTTTTTTAATAAAAACCATCAAATATAAGAATCGTTCTTTTTATCATGCTACAAATAGTGTACAACTAACAATATAGTTGTTAATCTAAATAATATGTCAAAAATAAAATAGTTTATGTAGATGTTTTTCAGTAATAATTAGTTACGTTAAACATATTAGTGCTTCTAATTAACATAAATAATAAAATCACATACCCTTTGAAGAAAAATAATATGATCATAAAATTTTCACACATGTCCGTGCGAAGTACGGAATGCATACTAGTCATCATATATATAATATAAAACTAAATAGATTGATGTATGATTGACAAGCGTTGGATTATTATTGGCTTTTTTTTTTCTCCTTAATTTCAATTAGCCCATTATTAATTGTTAGTTCTAAATTAATAATAATAGTAATGAACATTTAATGTACACTTTTACTCAAACAAGTTTTAAACATAAAAAATGTTTTACAATTAAATTTAATTTGTGAATAGTAATTATTGAAGATTTATGTACTCTATTATTTATAGGATTTGAGATTTTTTTTTTTTTTTGGGTAGAAAGGGGGTGGGGCGATTATATTAAATTGCTATCAATCAAGGCATACATGTCTTTTGAGGCCCGTTCGAGGATATCGTCGGGGACATCAAATTCCCACACCTTGCCATTTAAACAAAGGGGTTGTTGATGGCCAAGATCGTGGGCTACCCTGTTACCATCTCTCTTTACAAAAGACCATGAGATGAAATCAAACTATTCGACAAAGGAAAGAATGTCACTAACATAAAAACCAACAGCAGTGTCATAAATCTGGCTAGACTTGAACATATTAATCAAGGGGAGGCAATCTCCTTCAATGATGATAGTGCGCGCACCATATTCAAAGGGGGCCTGAATTTCATACAAGTAAGATCTAGCTTCCTCTACCATTGCATTGGCTGGACCCTGACCATGCTTTGCTCCCGCGAGGGGCACGTCTCCATCCTGATTTCATAAGACAAACCCCCATCCCCAGAAGGTATCACCGCTTACGTTGCTGTCGAAATTGAGCTTCAGGTATCCGACTGTGAGGGGCTCCACGTGGTTGGATGTTGTGCTGAAGCCGTCAAAATGTGGCTGGACTCGTTTTCTTAGGCTTCACGGTAGCTTTTGACGAAGTCAATTGCTCTCCTTCCCAAGTCGTGGAGATTCCCATCTAGTTTGTTGAAGATAATCGATTCCGGGCATTCCAGCATTCCTATAGAACTGCCAAGAAGTCACCAAAGCTATCATGGTCAAGTAGTCGCCTAGCGCGATCAATGCAACCTGCCAGCATGCGGTATTTGGTCGTCCACGGGGGTTCATCGAAGTCGTGCCTTGCCCTATTTTCGATGCAAGCAGGCACTGAAGGACTACATAAGTGTCCAACTCTTCAATATGTCCACATATGCTGCAAGACATTGAGAAATTAGGAATAAGTTTAGAGACAGCCAAAGTTGAGGCGAGTATACCTGTTAACGCTCGCCATGCAAATAGCTTGATCCGGGGGGGTATGTGGCAATTCCAAATAGCTCGCTATAGAGAATGATCATTTGATGAGGAGGACCCAGAGTTCGCCTGCGAATCAGCTATGAGCATGTGGTAGCCAGAAAGAGCCTTGTGGATGAAAGTGCTAGGTGAGCTTGTCGGGTGGCCAGGAACTGCATAGAGGGATTTTTAGGATCAGCTCTGAGTCGCAACCAAGGAAGACCTGTCATACTAGGGACTCTCACCAGCAAGCCGAGGCGCGGTCTATGAGGTCACTAACCTTGAGGTTGGCCCATGCATCAGCTTTTGGTGTAATGGGTTTAAAGGAAGTAAGACGGGGTAACCGACGATCGTCGCTGACATTCAGCTTACGTGCATCCCCCACTAGCCATTGAGACCCACGAATTATAACATGCCTAGCGCTCCACAAGTTACGCCAAGTGTAGCTGGGGCGACTTCCGAGAGAGGCGTTGAAGAGATCATCTTCCGAGTAGTACCTAGCACGCAGGAGTCTGGCCACAAGTGAGTCAGGATCTTTCAAGAGCCGCCATAGTTGCTTGGCTAAAAGGGCCCTATTGAAGAGTTCCATGTCTCTAAAGCCTAGGCTACCATCGTCTTTACGCCGGCAGAGGTGTGATGCATTAATCCAGTGTATTTTGCGGTCAGCTGGGTGGTGACCCCAACAGAAACTAACTATCACAGATTGGATGGATTGACATAACTCCTTGGACAACTGGAAGGTACTCATAATGTAGGTAGGGATTGCTTGAGCGACAGTTTTTATCAGCACTTCCCTACCCACCCATGATGCAAGTCTATCCATAAAACCCGATAGTCGTTTCTTGATGCGATCAACTAGGAAGATGAATGGTTTCTTCCTAGAGCGGCCAACAAAAGTAGGGGCTCTTAAGTATTTGTCATGTGATAATACTTCCCGAATGTCCAAGCATAAGGTAATTTACTAGTGATGCTCGACTGGAACTCCCTTGCTGAAAACCACATTTGTCTTGGTGAAGTTGATCATTTGCCCAGATGCCCGTTCATACTTGCATAATAAATCCCAAAGAGCCGTCGCTTGGACTGTCGTTGCACCACAAAAAATCATTGTATCGTCCGCAAATAGTAAGTGTGAAATAATAGGTGTGTGGTTGCACAATGAGTACCACGCAACGTGTTTCATACCACAACCCTTCTAAGAAGGCCAGAGAGCCCCTTCGATATAGAGAAAAAGATATGGAGAAATGGGGTCGCCTTGCCGAATGCCTCGACTGGGGATAACATGGCCTATCGGGACCTCATTAATAAGGAACAAAAAGGAGGCTGATTTGATACATTTCATAACTAGGTCCACCCATTGTTGACAAAAGCCCAATCTACGCATAATATTGGCCAGAAAAGGCCATTCTACTCGGTTAAAGGCCTTGACATGTCTAGTTTTACCGCCATTGAGCCTTTTGTACTTGGATCGCCATGCATTGCATGTAGGATTTCAAAGGCAATAAGTATATTGTCTGAAATGAGGTGATCTTTAATAAATGCTCCTTAAGTGTCGGAAATAGTGCCAAGCAGAAAGGGTTTAAGGCGGTTTATGATGACCTTAGTTACCAGCTTATACGTCACATTACAAAGGTTTATCGAGCGGAACTCAGAAATTGTATCTATCTTTTGTTTTTTAAGGGATGAGTGCCATATATGTAGTGTTAAGCTTTGGTAGTATGGGGTGGCCATAAAGGATGGAGAGAACCACGTCCGACACATTGTAATGCCCCTAAAATGCTAATGACTTGATTTACAGAAAACTGCAGCGGAAGACTTAATGATAGAAGACGATACCGTCGTCCTGATAAGGACAAGGCTCACTGAAACCATTTAATTTTGCAACTCATGTTCATAATCACAATTTCTATTAAACTAAAATACTCCAAGACCAAAGTCCATAATAATTCAACTTCAATACAATCGACTTAATCATACCATGTGCTAACTCACACTCTATACTATACAAGTATATTGAATATAGACCCAACTTGACCCTGAGGTCGATCCTAACATTCATGCTATGCTGAATCCACTGTGAGCATCTGATGACTTCTAAAAGAGCTTCCTAAATGGAGAAACATGTGATACTTCATCACCTAAAATGAAAAACATGAAAATAAATCAAAAATGTGAGTTAAAACTCAGTACATGCATTCCTGTATTATAAAATGAACGTAGAAACACTGTTAATGGATGCCCGCCTCTGCAATTCATTTAGTTCGCAACAACAATGAAAATGAAAGTAATATAAAACTGAATTGCTCATTATTATCTAGATGTGAACCCCTTGCAATGATATGATCTATATATAGGTGTACACCTGCCAATCTGATCAAGAGTTGGCCTGAAGTCGCACGAGTAAATGATAGGCTGATACCCTATAGATGATAACTGATGGGGTCACAAGTTAAATGGCAAATCATTATATAAACTGATTCATTGATAAACTTATTAAGAGTTGTAACTTGATAAACATGTTTTGCTTTCTAAAGATACAGACAATGAACGTACTTTGAGTCGTTAAACAAATGTTATCTTACTTGATAAATATGTTCTGACTTGATAACACTTATGCATAAGGAGAAACGATAACTAGGCATCGACTCTGTTTCATAAATGTCATTATAGGTATGTGCAGTTAGCAAATGATCCTTACTCATACAATTGAGTAAGTAAAAGTATGTATAATAGAAATTGAGTAATTAAATGGTATACATAACTTGGGTATTTCAATATAACTTCAAAACTGAATTAATAAAAGTAATTAAATCCGATATAAAGTAAATAAAAATAAAATAGACGACAGTGTGATAAATGAAATTACAAAGGAAAAAGTCTTGATGGTGACAAATGAGGGAGTGGTTGTGGCTTTTTTTGATATAGGTTCCTAATAAGGGTTTAAGGCTCGCTAATCCATAATTTGGTTCAAGATAACAGCGAGTACACTAGATTGACTTGATAAATATATTTGACACATTCTGAATTGAGTAAGTAATAAAGGTTTGAGGCCAAGAGAGATGTATCCTGGTTCAAAATAGTATAAACTGTAATAACTTGGTTTGATAAATGGGGTTTCTGAGTCAAAAATTCTTTCCACTTCCCATATTTCATTTATAAATCCATTATATATAGAATTCCACCCCAAATGAGTCATTGAACTCAATAGAAGTTATTAAGCTCCCTAGACTTGGTATTTTCTTTGTAAAATCCATAATTAATTCAAAGCTTATAAACAAGCCCCTAAATTGTGTACTTGTCTTCTTATTTCTCATTAATCAAGCTAAAAGCTTCATGAAAGTCCATGAATATTCATTTCCTCCTTAAATAACCTTGCTTGGCCCAAAATACACAACATGAATGCATGATCAATCTCACTCAATCTTTATTATTGCTCATTACACAATTACTTAAAATGCTTTCAAAAATCACCAAACTCAAAATACTCAACCAACATTCATAAAATCTTATAGAAAATTCAAAATAACATGGACAATCTACAGTAAACTTTTTGAAATTTTCCTCCAAGTATACGCTGCACAGAAATTGTAATAACAGCCCAATTTGCACCAAAACAGGTCAGTTCATTTCAAAAATTTATAACTTGTACCCTTCACCTCAAATGGAGACCCAAAACCCCAATATGGAAAGATTACGAAGTCTCAAAAAACTTTCATTAGAACATCAAGCATGATTCCTATCATAGGGTTCCCAAAATGGGGTTAGAACATAAGTATGCCAGTTTTAATCTAACCTGCACAGTCCTCGTAAAACGACCATAACTTTGTCTACAGAACTTGGATTAAGGATATTCAAAAGGAATTTGAAATCTAACTCACTTATCTATCTACCCATCAAAAATTATAATTTTTAGCTAGGCCGATCATTACCAATTTACTGGCAAAGTGTCCCATATTTTCTGTCAGTTCACAGCCACATTATTTTTGCTTTGTCCTCTTTTTTTCACATAAATCCTCTTTTGAAATCGTTCCAAATCACCAAAAACATCATCATAATCATCAATACGACTAAAGATGATAAAATCATATACAAAACAATACAAATCCCATCACTTGAAACTTAAGCTTATATGATCATGAACAACCTCAATCCTTGCATGCTTTTAAGCTTAACTAACAATTGAAACATCAAAATAATTCTTATTTATATCAAGATAACATGATCCATAATCAAATCCAACACAAAACCAAGAATCAAAATCAAAATCAATAAGATAGGTGATAGAGTTACTCACTTTGAGCTTGAATATATCAAGATGGAGGTGGTGTTTGGTGGTGATAGGAGGTGGAGATGGTGGCTGGTGGTGTTGGGGCTAGAGGCTGGGAGTAGAGGTAGCAGGCTGAAACAGCAGTAGGAGGGGCTAGAGGTGGTGCTGCCATGTAGGTTTAGAGGAGAGAGGAAGAAGAAGACTAAGGTTTCCGCTTGACTGAAAATGATTTCGAGTTTATCTTGAATACATAGCTAATATTTAAGCATGAAAAGTGACTTTATGCCAATTAAAATTAGGTACAAATAATGGTGATTAACTTAATTTAATAACACCAAAATTTTCGGGCCATAATTTGAGCCCAAAATGAATCGGGTCGCAATTTGAGCCCAAATGGATTGGGCCAAACTTAATGAATTTGGGCTCAAATTTTTGCATGATTAAAAATTAAATTTTTGTGATATTATGAAAAATAATTTATCACCTAATTATATTTAGTAGAACCTAATATCGTGTAACACCCCGAGTGTGGTTTAAAAGGATCGAAGTGACTACTTATATCATCAAAGGTGCACCTTTCTTTTCGAGAAGCCCACTCTTAAGAACTCCACAGTTAAGCGTGCTTGTTGGGGAGCAATCTTGGAATAGGTGACCTCCTGGGAAGTTTCCCGGGCAGCGTGTGAGCGAGGACGAAACACGCCGGAAAGACTTGTGATGATTTATGGGGCCAGTCGTTGATCCTTGAAGACGTTATTGGTAAGACCTGTGACCGAGAGGGGTCGGGGTACCAATTTAGTCAGGGGAGAAAGAAGATCTCGTTGAAATCGTTGCCCACTAGTCAGGGGAGAAAGGAGCGGGGTTCTAAGTCCAAGATGAGCTGGCCAGTTTTCCATTTTTGCTGTGATTCTAGCTAACCGTAGATGCCGGAAAATCTCCAGGTGTTGGTGTCATTAGCCCAATTTACTAAAACATTGATGTGATGGGATGAACATGAGAGCAAGCTTACCTCTACTTCCTTATCCCATAAGAGGGCTAGCCCTCCCCTTTGCCCTTTGGCATCAACGAAAATACCGTGGAAGTCCCCAAGATCATGAAGCATTTATTCCATCTCAAGCTTGCTTTTTTTGGTCTCTGAGAGGAAGACCAGCTTTGCACAAGCCTCCGTAATAGTTTACGGAGATCAGTGACTGCCTGGGTTGCGCCAGGACCCTGGCAGTTCAAGTTAAGGACACTCATGGTGCTGGGCAGGGCTGTTGAGCAACCTCCGCCGAGTCAGTTTGAGCGTCAAACAGGTTCTATTCGGTCACCTTTTTGGTGTTACGGATTAGACCTCTTTGGTGTTGTACATCATCAAGCTTGCGTTTAAAGGCCTCGGGGCCGGGTTCAATTATTGTAGCCGCATCAATGACCATATTGACAGATCCTTCCGCAACCATGGACTGTATATCGTGGTCTTTTGCAGCTCCATTATCGAAGGCCAGTTTGGTTCGAGCCTTGGAGCACGTTGCCTTATTTGAGAAAGCCGAGTACAACCTTTTCTCCTCATATAGCTCTATCTCAGCATTACAGCGACGAGATTTTAACGGTGAGGTGCATATCCAAGATCCGTATTGAAGGCTCGGGTCGTCTTCTTCAATTTGGACAGTGTCATATCCGGCTAGGGCGTGGCCAAGTTGCCCACACCCGTAGCAAAAGTCGGGTAGCTTTATGTACTTAAATTTAATCCAAATTTGCCTTTCAGTGACTTTAATATAGATCCCTCGTCTCAGCAGTTTGGATATATCGATATCAACCCGAAAGTATAGGGCTTTGTCGATGCCTAACATTGTCGCATCGTCACAGCTAACAAACTCCCCTATGTGGGAGGCAAGTATTCGAGCAAAGGAGACAGTCTATTTTTTGCCCGGAACGTCGTACGCCTTGACCCAAAATCATGCCGTTCAGAATTTCACTTCAGAGGGCACTTCCAAGCCTATCATCTGTTTCAAAAGGAGTAGGCTTCCATCGAACACCCAGGGGCCCTCGTTGAGGATGTAGTCCTTATCTGCAACAGCAAAAAATTGAAAGGCAAAGAGGTTAGCGTCTAAATCTCTGATTATGAGTCCTGTACTTGTTGCAGAAAAAGTGAGTTTTAATATTTATAAACCCCAAGTGTAAGGTGTATCGTTGAGTACTTAGGGTGTCGTCCGCAGGGAATTGTGTTTTCAACTACCAGAGTTTACTAGAGCGTCTCAATCTAGGCGTGATCAACGGTGAAGGAGGGGAACTAAACTACGCTACAAATACAGAAACAAGCGACTTGGAATTGTGATTTTACCAATTAGTGAACCAACTAATCAATACGAGTCCTAATCCACCCAAATTACGCTATGAACAAGAGATGGTCGGTTGCACCATCAAAGACCACCCAAGCCCTCTCTCAAGGGTCATGAGCTAGTATAATTCGTGTAACCACCTACTTTCGTGGGGTTAGTCGAATTAGACCACAAAACTAGCAACCCCGGACCTAGCTCGATTCGGATACTACTTTCGTGTCCTGAACTCGGCCATTCCCTCTCCCACACTAGCGAATTGACCTCACCTCTCAGCATAAGTCAATCGCCCAAAAATATGGATGAAAACCCTCTCAGACATTTCATCGAACACTTGGCGGGCGTGAAGGAAAACTCTAAATTCTAGGCATAGATTGGGTATGGTTAGGCCTAGTACAAGATCAATTAGCCATCAAGAGGCTAATCACAACCCAAGCCAACACAATCTACCCACAAAACATCACAAACACAAGGAAACCTAAACTAACAAATAAGAACATAAACTTGAAGAACAAAAACAAAGACAATGAGGTAAAACGAATCTAAATTACTAAATAACATGAATTAGCAACAGAAACTAAACATATAAACTAAACAAAGCAAAAATAAGAATTAAAATGGCAAAACATGAATAAGAACAACAATGAAATAAATAGAGAAAAGGAAGAGGGAAACTTATACTTGAATTGATCGAAGAACTTGAAATCCACAAGCTTGAATCCCAAAATACAAACTATAATCCTAATCTAATCCTCCTATTGAGGTTTTTATTGACTAAAACGTAAACTAAAACTACTCTAAGAAATCGCCTGGAAGAACCCCCGAGCGACCCCTCACAAACAGACGCCCGAACGGACTTAAATAGAAAACCGAAGCCGCGACGAATCTGGGGAGGTGGCACGGGCGTGCCATGTGGCACGGCCTGCCCGTGCCAAGTGGCACGGCCGTGCCACATGGCACGGCCACACCGTGCCACATTGCTGTGGCACGGTGCCGCCTCCCCCCGGTTTGTCCGGTTTTGCTGGTTTTCGCCGGTTTTCGCTGTTTTTCTTCGTTTTGTCCCATCTTCGTCCCTTTTCGCGACGTTTGCTTGATTTGGAGTTATTTCCTACAAAATATAAATAAAACAAGGTAAAATCCTATAAAATAAAGTTATTATACGAGTAAAAGTTGGGTGAAAGAAGCACGTAAAATGGGTAAATTTACCGTTCAACACACCCCCACACCTATCTTTTGCTCGTCCTCGAGCAAAATAAAAGAAAAACTAAAGTAAACAACTAACTCACTTTCGTAGGAATCACGGTTGCATTTAGCATATGCAACAAGCCCTTTAAACCCCTTGGTCACCCCAAGTGGACGAGTAAGGTCTCGTGAGGGTTTGCAGAAGATATACCCACAAAATCTCAAAAAAGGAAAAACAAAGAAAAGAGAAACAAAAATCGAAAAATAAAAGTAGCAAAACACAATATATACATGGGGATAAACTGTACACAATCGAATCAACCAAAACCACCTAATAGCTCAAATATCAGTCTGTACACAGACATTATATGCATTTCAGGACACATCATCCCAAAGAGTGGCATCCAGACATCAGCTTTTCACCCCACGACGCATGAGGACATTGAATCCATCCTGGTGCCTAGTGTGCAAGTGTATCATCACCCTGAAACTAAGCCTACCAAAACCAAACTCAATCCCACGCAATTGACACAAGCTACCTTTTTGATTGGCTAGCATAGAAAGCAGGCTTCCCCAATAGCAGTATTGCCTCAAAGGGTAACACCCAGTAGCGCATGCCTCAAAGGGGTACTTGTCATTTCCAACTCTTTTCTTCCCCACTTTCTTTTCTTTCCATTATTATTATTTTTTTTCAATACAAACTCATGTTACGCCTCAAAGGGATACACCCAGTAGCGCTTGAATTTGTTTGTTTTTGCTTTTGTTTTGGAAAAAGAAATGGGGGTGCCAGCACATATAAAGGGAACTGTGCAGTAGACAATGGGAGAGTCGATCGTGGAAGACTAAGAATTCAGGATGATGACAATACATGAATTCAGGACTGGATTGCAAAATTACGATGGACTGTTGGGGTTAGAACTGAGGTCTAAAACGACAGATTGGGGATGAATATCTATCATACACATTATACTTATATACGAGCTAACAGTCAAGGTATCAAGGATCAAGGCTGATCAAAATAGTACAAAACTCCCCTAAATGCAAAAAGAAAAGAAAATTTTGTACAAAAAGGAGAAAAAAATGAAAAAGTTATACAAAAATGAAAAATTTTCACCAAAAAAAATAAAAAGAAAAGGGGAGATGACCCCACCCCCACACCTAAATCTCACAATGTCCTCATTGGGAGCCGTGAGTCATCACCAACACACAAAAATAAAGAAAGACAAAATCAAACACAAGAAAAACAAAAATCGACAAAAATATACACAAGCTAATACACTCTCCCAAAAAATACAATTCTCACCCAAAACAACAACACGATCACACATAAATACAAACTAACACCACCAAAAATAAATGTAGACCAATCCAATAACACCACCAATCACAACACAATAAAAATCTACAAAGACACAAAAATGGTGATCATAGCCAATAACGGCTCAACAACATCCAAATTTCACCACAAGATGATCACCAACTAAAAACACAATCCTAATATTCACAACTAAACAAAAACAAAAAGGGAAGAAAAGAAAAATAAAAAGAAGGGGGGGAAGAGAAGAGTGAGAACGAATATACCAGGTCGGGTACAGAATGTACCCAAACTACACCTCGCTAGGACGAGGTTGGGGAAGCGCGAGGAGCATCAGCCACACCTCGGCGGCGTTCAGGACGCGCATCGGCAACTCAGATGCTGTCAACGCTCGCAGAAGTTTATCAAACACCTGAGCCTGCAACTCAGATGAGTGTAAGTAGGAGCACTGAAACAGGAATGCAGAAATAATAGTAAGTGCTCTCCTAAATTTATCAAATGCCTTAGAAAAATCAGTAGAATGATTGAATTCAATAGGAAAGATGATTTTTTCAGGCATGTCCTCTAGGTATAGACTATAAGGGTCAGGGGAGGGGTCATACCCTCTAAAGGCACCTAGGGACTCCATACAGTCTATCTCATTCCCCTCAAGCATATCATGACATGCAACGAGTGATAAATTATGGTACTCAGGGGAAGAGGAGGGTAGTGAACATGAAGAAGCATGAGAAATATCAAGGGAGTTGAGGGATACATGGTCAGTAAGATCAGGACTAGATGAAACTACAGCCACAGCATCCACACAGGACTCCCCCTCGAGAATCTTGTCAAGATCCTGCACCTCACTACAAGTACCGTCTGACTCAAGACAGAAATCATTCCCATCGACCCTAGCACCAACACAAAATGTCGCACCTACCCCGAACTCCGTCGACTGAGCTAAAGGGAAAGGTGGATCAGGATAGGTCAAAGTGTTGTCCTTAAATGTGCTAGGTAGGGATGGAGCAACAAGAGGTAGAGTAGGTAAGGGAGGGTCGAGCACCTCCTCTAGTCCGGACTCTAGAGGAGGAAAAGACGCACCATCATCACACAGATTGACATCAAGTCTAGGAGCACTAGAACTAGGGTCAATCTTGGGTGATAGGTCATACTCCCTCGATTTATTAACAAACTCAGCAAACTCAACTTGTTGCTTGTTCATGGCCTCTATCATACTAGAAATTCTAGCAAAACCATCAGCAGAAATACGATAGGGACAAGAAACACTATCATGGTCAGAACGATGGCAGATCTCACATGCAAGAGGTGTATAATTAGGAATGCAGGGGGATGGGATGGATGAAGTAAATTGACTAGTCTCAAATTCATAAGTATCCCTAGCCAACCACTCAAGTAATTCCCAAGCTTCATCAACGTTTCGAGCACAGAAATCCCAATGCTCCAAAAGAGCACGGGTCTCACAAGTCACACCCTCATAGACCATGTTCAAAATTTCCCACTTCTCGAAGCCAATAACCACAATGAGCAAGAAAAGCATGTAATCTATCATAGTATTGCCAAAACAATTCATGCTCATGTTGAGGGAAGTGGAAAGGAGACATATTTGCTTTTTTCTTTTTTTTTAAAATTTTTGATTTTTTGATTTTTTTGGATTTTCTAAAGGCCTAGTCTTGAATGCTGAAGTAAACCCCAATATTGAAAAACGCCAATTCCCCGGCAACGGCGCCAAAAACTTGTTGCAGAAAAAAAGTTTTAATATTTATAAACCCCAAGTGCAAGGTGTATCGTTGAGTACTTGGGGTGTCGTCCGCAGGGAATTGTGTTTCCAACTACCAGAGTTTACTAGAGCGTCTCAATCTAGGCGTGATCAACGGTGAAGGAGGGGAACTAAACTACGCTACAAATACAGAAACAAGCGACTTGGAATTGTGATTTTACCAATTAGTGAACCAACTAATCAATACGAGTCCTAACCCACCCAAACTACGCTATGAACAAGAGATGGTCGGTTGCACCATCAAAGACCACCCAAGCCCTCTCTCAAGGGTCATGAGCTAGTCTAATTCGTGTAACCACCTACTTTCGTGGGGTTAGTCGAATTAGACCACAAAACTAGCAACCCCGGACCTAGCTCGATTCGGATACTACTTTCGTGTCCCGAACTCGGCCATTCCCTCTCCCACACTAGCAAATTGACCTCACCTCTCAGCATAAGTCAATCGCCCAAAAATATGGATGAAAACCCTCTCAGGCATTTCATCGAACACTTGGCGGGCGTGAAGGAAAACTCTAAGTTCTAGGCATAGATTGGGTATGGTTAGGCCTAGTACAAGATTAATTAGCCATCAAAAGGCTAATCACAACCCAAGCCAACACAATCTACCCACAAAACATAACAAACACAAGGAAACCTAAACTAACAAATAAGAACATAAACTTGAAGAACAAAAACAAAGACAATGAGGTAAAACGAATCTAAATTACTAAATAACATGAATTAGCAACAGAAACTAAACATATAAACTAAACAAAGCAAAAATAAGAATTAAAATGGCAAAACATGAATAAGAACAACAATGAAATAAATAGAGAAAAGGAAGAGGGAAACTTATGCTTGAATTGATCGAAGAACTTGAAATCCACAAGCTTGAATCCCAAAATACAAACTATAATCCTAATCTAATCCTCCTATTGAGGTTTTTATTGACTAAAACGTAAACTAAAACTACTCTAAGAAATCGCCTGGAAGAACCCCCGAGCGACCCCTCACAAACAGACGCCCGAACGGACTTAAATAGAAAACCGAAGCCGCGACGAATCTGGGGAGGTGGCACGGGCGTGCCATGTGGCACGACCGTGGCCGTGCCACATGGCACGGCCACACCGTGCCACATTGCTGTGACACGGTGCCGCCTCCCCCCGGTTTGTCCGGTTTTGCTGGTTTTCGCCGGTTTTCGCTGTTTTTCTTCGTATTGTCCCATCTTCGTCCCTTTTCGCGACGTTTGCTTGATTTGGAGTTATTTCCTACAAAACATAAATAAAACAAGGTAAAATCCTATAAAATAAAGTTATTATACGAGTAAAAGGTGGGTGAAAGAAGCACGCAAAATGGGTAAATTTACCGTTCAACAGTACTCAGCTTCCATATGTAATAGTCCAACCCTAAATTCGTTATTCATTTACATCATCTCTTTTTGTTATTCCCATTTGGACATTTCCAACTAGGCCCTCACCTTGCAATTCATGGGTTCTGTTTTAAATCGATTTAGGCCTTGATAATTTACGAATTTAACGATTTAATTCTTTTTCATGACACTAAAATCATTTAATCTCAAACTTTTGAAAAAAAAAAAAATCGCAAACGCACTCGGTTTCAGTTCTTTCTCTAAACCCGAGCCCGTTTAGGGCCGTTTGCGACGTAGCAAGACTTGATCGGTATTTGTTTAGCTAAACCCTCTTAATTAAGCCTTAATTAAGCTTGATATTTTTGACTTTTCTCCTTTTAATTTCAGCCAAGTAAAATGTTAATATAAATTGTAAAATTTTATTTTTGCTTCATTTTAAACCAAGCTTTCAAGATATTTTCTCTCTCTCCCTCTCCTCCTTCTCTCTACACAGCAGAACAGCACTATTCCAGCCCTCTTTCAACCGCCAAAAACTCACCAAACATTCCCACTCACCACCCCCAAACATCCCTTTCACTTTCATAGGCTTCAAGCATCACTTCTAGCAACTTTCTCAAGCACAAAGTAAGTGTTCTTTTCACCCCTATGCTGATTTTTGTTTTGATTCTTGATCTTGTTGATTTTTGGTTCTTATTATGGTTGTTTTAGTGATGGATTATGCTGTTTTTGAGGTATTAAGAATCTTCTTGTTGATGGATTAAGGTAGAGATGAAGTTAGGGTTAGGGTTTCATCTTGTTCATGCAAGTTACTTGTTCAAGTGAGGTTTATTGCTTGTTTTATCCTTGTTTTGGCTTATGTTTTAATATATTGAAGTTTGTTATGGTGTTTATGGTGTTTGGGAAAAGATGGAAGTGAGTTCAAGTTAACCCAAAGCTAGGGTTTTGTTCAAAATGCATGATTTGGACCAACTAATGCTAAATTTGTGGTGTGTGAGTATATGTGACTAAAAAGGGAGCTTTATTTGATATGAATATGAAGAGAAATTATGTATGGTGTTTTTGTATGAGGTTGGGATGTACCAAAGTGTATTTACACACTCTTAAAAAAAAGAGTTTGAGTTGAGGATTGGTGAAAAAAACATGAAGGAAAACACTAAAACAGTGCTGCTGAAATTTTCAGAAAAACAGGGCAGACTTTGAAATGAAACTGGTAATGATCGGCCAATCCAAAAATTCTGATTTTTGGTGGGGAGATAGGATCAGTGTGTTAGCTTCAAAATGACTCTTGAATCGCATCAATCCGAGGTCTGTGGAGAAAGTTATGGTCATTTTACCGAACCTGTGCAGGATGGGTTTAAAACTGACATGTTGGTGTTCTAACCCCTTTTTGGGAAACCTAGCATGGGAATCATGTTTTGAGTCCTTGGTGAAAGTTTTAGAGGCTTTCCTAAGCTATTTATATTGGGGTCTTACGTCCTATTTTGAGGTCGGGACAATAAGTTGTGGTTTATTCTTTCCGTGCCCTCCTTTTAAAACCTTATGTTCTAAACTAGCTACCATGCCTTAAATCACATTTCTTGGTTTACATCAACGTCTGTTTGGTTACTCATGAACTGTTGTGTAAAAGCTCTTCATAAGCCAGTTTTATTTAAAATTATCAGTTATGAAAACATGATCGTTTCTAACCTCATGTTCCTGTAATGGACTTTTGAGCAGAATCAAGGCCTAAGCTTCCATTTTCTTCACTTTTGTATATCTCTTTCCTCTGTGCATTAACATTTAAAATTTCCAGGTACGTTTATTGCCTGTATCTTTAGTACTCAGCATGCATTTATCAAAATCATAATGTTTTGATAAGCACATCAATGAATCATTTTAATCAGTGTTTCATCACATAATTGGTGACCCCGTCAGTTATCAGTTACAGGGCATTGCCCTCAGTTACCCGCGCGGCTTCAGGCCAGGTCCCTCGGTCGGCTTGGCAGGTGTACACCTATTCACAGATCGTAACAGTTACTAGAGGGGTGCACTAGCAGATAATAATCAGCAATACAGTTTTATATACCTCTCATTCCCTGTTTTCACTTAAAATGAATTGCAAGTGGGCCCTAAATTACTTTTCAATGAACCTTTAACAGTACAGGGATGCATGTACTGAGCTTTGGCTCACAGTTCGAAATATTTTTTTTATGTTTTGTTTTAGGAAAATGTTCAGTGAATCGCCCCGAGGCGGGCGGGGAGGCCGGAGATGCCAAATGAGACAAACCATTCATGTGGTTAACGGTGTGGGAGAGCTAAGATGCTATCTTAGCATATGGTGATGTATTTAAGTTAAATTATGTATTTTGATGTTGCGACTGTATTTCTGAACCAAGTTATGTAAGGTAGTGTTATCTTTGGAGTGTTAGAACCTTTTTGTATATAACTAAATGGTTTGGGTGTTATGATGGTGTATACCCTATTATGGGGTAACCTTTGGATTAAGATAAGTCTTCATGTTTAATGCAAGCCTTGTCCTTCATGGACGGCGGTAACGCCTCGTTCATTGAGTCATTGTATCTCATTGGTAATCTTAAGCAGATGAAAACAGGCAATGGATCATGTATACTTGGGGTGTTACAGATTTGGTATCAGAGTCAGGTTGAGATTTTCTAGAGGAATGTGGAGTTAGAAACTATAGGGTGAGAATGGTAGTAGTGAGGGGGCTATCCATAGTATATTGCTAGAATGATATTAAGAGTGTAATAACGATATTAGACTGCCAGTTGCTTTCATTTGTATGTTTCTTGTTTATGGATATGCATGCCTCTCATATATGTGTTTTCTGTGTTAGATGGACCCTTATGGTGTTAATATGCTGCCGGGGGGATCTATGATAGCTCACATTGCGTTGCTACACATGAGTATGGAAGCCCATGCACAGGACCCTTATTCTGAGTTCCACAGTACTAACGTTCGTGCACAGAGACTGCTTGGGTCCTTACCCCCGGTTGGCCCGTGGGTAGAGTTTAGGCAACGTTACCAGAATTTTATGATGACAGGGAACCCAGGCGTGGACGGGCTTAGGTTTCAGGCCCAGGGGGCGTGGATGACGCTCACTACGGAACTGTTATTGAGAGAGGAATTTGAATTGAGGGGACTAACTATGGAAACTCTTCAGCATGTTTTCCCCCTATATCAGGTCCATCCTCCACCTGTAGCCCCGGTACCAGCACAGGGGCCACCCTCCCTGCCAGTCCCAGCACCAGCACAGGGGCCACCCATTTCACCTGCACCAGCCACCCCATTGATGCCTGATAGTCCTGGGGAGGCTTACATGGTAATAGACTTCCCCAGCACCCCAGAAGTTGTGGTGATTAGCTCTGGGGATGAGGACCACCAGGGTGATGAGGACGATCCAGAGGAGGACGATCCCGAGGAGGATCAAGACGGTGATGAGATAGGGATAGAGCAGCAAGGGGAGCAAGAGGCAGATGAGTTGATGATGGACTTAGGGGAGGCGCATGAGCCACAAGTTCAACAGGAGGTCGATAGTGCCGAATCAGAGGCATCTACAAGTATCTTTGATTCAGGTGAAGAACCTGATGATGAGTCTGACCCAGATTACGATCCATCTAGAGATCGTTAGGTGGTTCTATGGGCTAGTCTAGCGGTTTTATTTTGAGCCCGGTGTGTAGATATAGTTTTGGCTGGATTGGATAACTACATTTTGTGGGGCATCTGATATTGTATATAGTTAATTCAATCCTCGCCAGTGGTGATGATAGGGTCCGTACCTCTTTTTGGATATGTGACGGACTTAGTGCCTAGGGGCTATTTAGTCTTTAGTGATAGGGAACTTAGTTAGGTGTAATATGCTTTTGTTGCTCATGTAGCTCATGTATATAAATCAACGATGCATGTAAGTAAGCAGTTTTGAAATGAAATGATGATGTTTTAAGTTATGATATAATCTTCAAGCCACCTCTTATGTAATTATTGGGCATGCTTATCTTATACGTCTGGAGGTTCCAATGTTTGAATTGATTTATTTAATGTATGATCAGAATGTCCCAGTCAGTGCACAACAACATGGAGGTTCAAGTAGAGGACAATATGGAACAAGGCCAGGGATCGGGTGATCAAGCCTCTTGTCAGGAACCACAACATGGTGACACGCCACCATTGCCCTCTGTATTAGCTAGCAACTTAGGAAACCCAAGTTATTGGCCAACCTTAGTTGCCGAATTGATGAAGCGAATTCCCCAGGTACCTGTTGAAGCCCCTTCTAAAGAGGATAAATTGGCAGATAGGGTAGCACGTCGCAATCCTAAAGTTTATAATGGATCTTATGATCCAGTAGTGCTAGAAGAATGGATAAGGGGAATGGAGAAAGTTTTCACAGTCGTTGGAGTACCAGAGGAAAAGAAAATGAACATTGGGACGTATTATTTATCAGGTGAAGCGGACATTTGGTGGAGTACTGTGAAGGATAAGCTCCTAAGGCCTGAATTCACCTGGAGTAAATTTTTAGTAGAGTTGAGGGCGAAATTTTACCCAGCTGTGGTGCAAAGGCAAAAGGAAAAGGAATTCATGGAGTTGAAAATGAGCGGCAGCATGTCAGTGATGCAATATGCTAGTAAGTTCACAGAACTAGCTAGGTTTGTCCCTGAATTTGTATCCTCTGAAAGGTTAAAGATGAGAAGGTTCGAGGAAGGTTTGGCCTTCTACATCCGGAATCACTTAGCGGGGCAACCAATTTCGACTTATCAAGAACTATATGAGCGAGCAGCTGAAGTGGAACGAGTGAAGACGGAGTTGAGAGCTCTGAATCCAATCAACCATAAGAGAAAGGGGTTTGAACGGGGGACTCTGAGTGAAAGTGTGAACCAGAACCAGAAGAAGCCTACTCCTCTTCCCTCTAAGAGCCGTCCTATGGGCTCGACTGTACCTGTACCCTGTGCAAAGTGTGGAAGAATAAATCACACCACTCCTGAATGCCGAGTTGGCACCAACAAATGCATGTGGTGTGGAAGTCCTGATCACCTCATCACTGCATGCCCCCGCCGACTGAAAGCGGTAGACAAGGGCGCAGCAAAACCTTTGGCTCCGCCCCGTCAGGGACCCCCACCTGCAAGGCCTGCAGTTGCAGCAAGGGCGTTTGTAATGAACAAAAAGGAAGCTGCTACCTCTGGTACGGTAGTCACTGGAACTCTCTTTTTAAATTCAAAGCCATTTTGTGTATTATTTGATTCGGGCGCCACTCATTCTTTTATATCTGCCCAATCTGCTATGCAATTGAGTCTGGAGAACAAGAGGATGGAAACCAATTATAGAATTAAGCTACCCAACAACTCTGTGATTGAGTGCCCCCTCTCTTATGAACTTGTCCCCATCATCATTGATGAAGCTACATTCCCTATAGACTTGATTCAATTTGACTTGTCTGATTTTGATATCATTTTGGGGATGAATTGGTTGCACACTTATGGAGCCAAAATTGACTGTGAAGATCTTAAGGTTATTCTGAAGGATGAGAAAGGGAGAAAAGTGTGTTTTTATAGACAGAGAGAGGCAAAATCTTGTTTTTTGATTTCCGCTGTTAAAGCAAGTAAGCTGTTATGTCAGGGATGTATTGGATATTGGTGTTATGCTATTGACTCCCAAACAAAAGAAGAGAAAGCGGAGAATATACCTGTAGTTTGTGAATTTGAAGATGTTTTTCCTGAGGAGTTACCAGGACTACCCCCACAACGGAAAATTGATTTTGGAATCGAATTAATTCCTGGGGCCCAACCTATTTCAAAAGCCCCATATCGTATGGCCCCAACTGAGCTTAAGGAATTAAAGATTCAACTAGATGAACTGTTACAAAAGGGCTTTATTAGGCCAAGTGTGTCACCATGGGGTGCTCCAGTGTTGTTTGTCAAGAAAAAGGATGGAACCTTAAGACTCTGTATTGATTACAGGGAGTTGAACAAGATTACCATCAAAAACAAATATCCTTTACCACGAATAGATGATTTATTTGATCAACTAAAAGGAGCAGGAGTATTCTCTAAGATTGATTTGAGGTCAGGGTACCATCAACTCAGGATTAAGCCTGAGAACATTCCTAAGACAGCGTTTAGAACCAGGTATGGTCACTATGAGTTCACGGTGATGCCTTTTGGTCTCACTAATGCTCCTGCAGTCTTCATGGACCTTATGAACAGGGTTTTCAGACCTTATTTAGACAAGTTTGTAGTGGTGTTCATAGATGATATCCTTATCTATTCTAAGGATAAAGAGGAAAATGCTGATCAACTGCGGATAGTATTGCAAACTTTGAGGGAACATCAACTCTATGGCAAATTAAAGAAATGTGAATTTTGGTTGGAGGAGGTGGTGTTTTTGGGGCATGTGATTACCAAAGAAGGAATTAAAGTTGACCCCCAAAAGGTGAAAGCAATCACAGAATGGCCAAGGCCTACCAATGTCACTGAAATTAGAAGCTTTCTGGGTTTAGCAGGCTATTATCAAAGATTTGTCAAAGACTTTTCGAAAATAGCTTCACCACTGACCAACCTACTGAAGAAGGTGAATAAGTTTGAGTGGACTGAAAAGTGTGAGAAAGCTTTCCAAGAGCTGCGACAGCGACTAACTACCGCCCCAATCCTAACATTACCAATGGAAGGAAAGGGGTATACTGTTTATAGTGACGCTTCGAAGAACGGTTTGGGGTGCGTACTGATGCAGGAGAACAAAGTAATAGCTTATGCCTCTAGACAACTCAAGCCATATGAGAAAAACTACCCTACCCATGACCTGGAATTAGCAGCCGTGGTCTTCGCATTGAAAATTTGGAGACATTACTTATATGGGGTATCGTGCAAGATCTATACTGATCATCAAAGTTTAAAGTATATTTTCACCCAGAAGGAGCTCAATTTGAGGCAACGGCGTTGGCTTGAGTTGCTTAAAGACTATGATTTGCAGATTCAATATCACCCTGGTAAAGCAAATGTGGTGGCGGATGCCTTAAGTAGGAAGGCGCAACATAGCTCGAACACTGTGGTGATTACTCAATTGAATCTCTTAAGAGAACTTGAGGACTTTGGGATTCAATTGGTATCCCACGGGCAAACGAAGGCTCGATTATCAGCACTCACTGTACAACCTTCCTTAGGGGAAGAAATTCAACTGAACCAGGAAAGTGATCCCGAACTTCAAAGAATCAAACAAAATTTAGAGAAAGGGAAGTCTCCGGGATTTGTAATAAGCGAGGATGGGACTCTGAGGTTCCAGAATCGCCTATGTGTGCCCAAAAATGGAGAATTAAGAAAGCGGATCCTGGAAGAGGCTCATAATACTCGTTATTCAGTGCATCCAGGAGGCACCAAGATGTACAGAGGTCTGAGACAACATTTTTGGTGGAATAATATGAAGAAGGATGTTGCAAAATATGTAGATAAGTGTCTAATTTGTCAGAAAGTTAAAGCAGAGCATCAACGTCCTGTCGGTGAACTACGACCCTTAGAAATTCCCACTTGGAAGTGGGATTCGATCTCGATGGACTTTGTTATGGGTTTACCGATTTCTGCCTCGAAAAAGAACGCTATCTGGGTCATAGTTGATCGACTCACAAAGTCAGCGCATTTCTTGCCCATCAAGGATACTTGGGGAGTTGAAAAACTAGCCCAACTGTATGTCAAGGAGATAGTCCGTCTACATGGAATCCCTTTAGACATAGTTTCAGATCGGGATCAAAGATTCCAAGCACGTTTCTGGCAAGCGCTTCAAAAAGGCTTTGGGACCAAACTAAGTTTCAGTAGTTCCTACCACCCAGAAACAGATGGACAAACTGAAAGGGTGAATCAAATTTTGGAAGACATGCTAAGAGCTTGTGTATTGGAGTTTCAAGGAAAGTGGAAAGATGACTTGCCTTTGGTGGAATTTTCTTATAACAACAGCTATCAATCCACCATCAAAATGGTCCCATTTGAGGCTTTATACGGGAGAAAATGTAAAACCCCGTTGTGCTGGAGTGATTTAGACGAGGCATTGATTATAGGTCCTGACATGATTCAAGAGACCACTGAAACAATAAGAAAAATTCGGGAACATATCAGGATCGCCCAAAGTCGACAAAAAAGTTATGCAGACAAAAGAAGAAGGCCTCTGCAGTTTCAAGTCGGCGATAAAGTTTTTCTGAAAGTCTCACCAACCAAAGGTATCAAAAGGTTCGGAGTGCGGGGTAAATTGAGTCCAAGGTACATTGGACCTTACGAAATCATCGAAAAGCTGAATCCTGTAGCTTATCGGCTAGATCTACCTACAGAACTTGGGCACATACATAATGTGTTCCATGTCTCTCAGCTTAAGAAATACATTCCAGATCCAGACCATACCATTGTAGCTGAACCTATCGAGATTACGGAAGATCTAGTATATGAGGAGCGCCCTGTCCAAATACTAGATCGCAGGATCAAGCAGCTGCGCAACAAGCAGATATCATTGGTCAAAGTACTCTGGTCAAACCACACCTCCCAAGAAGCCACCTGGGAGACCGAAGAGGCTATGAGAACTGCATATCCATATTTATTCGAGGTAATCCTGCATAATAGGGTGAAATTCGTTAGTTTCGAGGACGAAACTTTTTAAGGGGGGAAGACTGTAATAGTCCAACCCTAAATTCGTTATTCATTTACATCATCTCTTTTTGTTATTCCCATTCGGACATTTCCAACTAGGCCCTCACCTTGCAATTCATGGGTTCTGTTTTAAATCGATTTAGGCCTTGATAATTTACGAATTTAACGATTTAATTCTTTTTCATGACACTAAAATCATTTAATCTCAAACTTTTGAAAAAAAAAAAAAAATCAAACGCACTCGGTTTCAGTTCTTTCTCTAAACCCGAGCCCGTTTAGGGCCGTTTGCGACGTAGCAAGACTTGATCGGTATTTGTTTAGCTAAACCCTCTTAATTAAGCCTTAATTAAACTTGATATTTTTGACTTTTCTCCTTTTAATTTCAGCCAAGTAAAATGTTAATATAAATTGTAAAATCTTCATTTTTGCTTCATTTTAAACCAAGCTTTCAAGACATTTTCTCTCTCCTCCCTCTCCTCCTTCTCTCTACACGGCCACCAGCAGCAGAACAGCACTATTCCAGCCCTCTTTCAACCACCAAAAACTCACCAAACATTCCCACTCACCACCCCCAAACATCCCTTTCACTTTCATAGGCTTCAAGCATCACTTCTAGCAACTTTCTCAAGCACAAAGTAAGTGTTCTTTTCACCCCTATATTGATTTGTGTTTTGATTCTTGATCTTGTTGATTTTTGGTTCTTATTATGGTTGTTTTAGTGATGGATCATGCTGTTTTTGATGTATTAAGAATCTTCTTGTTGATGGATTAAGGTAGAGATGAAGTTAGGGTTAGGGTTTCATCTTGTTCATGCAAGTTACTTGTTCAAGTGAGGTTTATTGCTTGTTTTATCCTTGTTTTGGCTTATGTTTTAATATATTGAAGTTTGTTGTGGTGTTTATGGTGTTTGGGAAAAGATGGAAGTGAGTTCAAGTTAACCCAAAGCTAGGGTTTTGTTCAAAATGCATGATTTGGACCAACTAATGCTAAATTTGTGGTGTGTGAGTATATGTGACTAAAAAGGGAGCTTGATTTGATATGAATATGAAGAGAAATTATGTATGGTGTTTTTGTATGAGGTTGGGATGTACCAAAGTGTATTTACACACTCTTAAAAAAAAGAGTTTGAGTTGAGGATTGGTGAAAAAAACATGAAGGAAAACACTAAAACAGTGCTGCTGAAATTTCAGAAAAACAGGGCAGACTTTGAAATGAAACTGGTAATGATCGGCCAATCAAAAAATTCTGATTTTTGGTGGGGAGATAGGATAGTGTGTTAGCTTCAAAATGACTCTTGAATCGCATCAATCCGAGGTCTGTGGAGAAAGTTATGGTCATTTTACCGAACCTGTGCAGGATGGGTTTAAAACTGACATGTTGGTGTTCTAACCCCTTTTTGGGAAACCTAGCATGGGAATCATGTTTTGAGTCCTTGGTGAAAGTTTTAGAGGCTTTCCTAAGCTATTTATATTGGGGTCTTACGTCCTATTTTGAGGTCGGGACAATAAGTTGTGGTTTATTCTTTCCGTGCCCTCCTTTTAAAACCTTATGTTCTAAACTAGCTACCATGCCTTAAATCACATTTCTTGGTTTACATCAACGTCTGTTTGGTTACTCATGAACTGTTGTGTAAAAGCTCTTCATAAGCCAGTTTTATTTAAAATTATCAGTTATGAAAACATGATCGTTTCTAACCTCATGTTCCTGTAATGGACTTTTGAGCAGAATCAAGGCCTAAGCTTCCATTTTCTTCACTTTTGTATATCTCTTTCCTCTGTGCATTAACATTTAAAATTTCCAGGTACGTTTATTGCCTGTATCTTTAGTACTCAGCATGCATTTATCAAAATCATAATGTTTTGATAAGCACATCAATGAATCATTTTAATCAGTGTTTCATCACATAATTGGTGACCCCGTCAGTTATCAGTTACAGAGCATTGCCCTCAGTTACCCGCGCGGCTTCAGGCCAGGTCCCTCGGTCGGCTTGGCAGGTGTACACCTATTCACAGATAGTAACAGTTACTAGAGGGGTGCACTAGCAGATAATAATCAGCAATACAGTTTTATATACCTCTCATTCCCTGTTTTCACTTAAAATGAATTGCAAGTGGGCCCTAAATTACTTTTCAATGAACCTTTAACAGTACAGGGATGCATGTACTGAGCTTTGGCTCACAGTTCGAAATATTTTTTTATGTTTTGTTTTAGGAAAATGTTCAGTGAATCGCCCCGAGGCGGGCAGGGAGGCCGGAGATGCCAAATGAGACAAACCATTCTTGTGGTTAACGGTGTGGGAGAGCTAAGATGCTATCTTAGCATATGGTGATGTATTTTGGAGGCTGAAGTACATTTAAGTTAAATTATGTATTTTGATGTTGCGACTGTATTTCTGAATCAAGTTATGTAAGGTTGTGTTATCCTTGGGATGTTAGAACCTTTTTGTATATAATTAAATGGTTTGGGTGTTATGATGGTGTATACCCTATTATGGGGTAACCTTTGGATTAAGATAAATCTTCATGTTTAATGCAAGCCTTGTCCTTCATGGACGGCGGTAACGCCCCGTTCATTGAGTCATTGTATCTCATTGGTAATCTTAAGCAGATGAAAACAGGCAATGGATCATGTATACTTGGGGTGTTACACTATAGGTTTCGGAAGATAGACTTTATTGCCCTTGGATTGAAGGAGCATTGAGTGTGAAGTTTGCCAAGTAGGCACAACGAGATTAGCTCGTCTGTGTGTTATCATCCGCGTCGTTTGCAATGACAATCTGTTCTTCATCAGTTGTTAATCGCAGGTTTTGCCACACCTCTTCGAGTTCCATCGACATGCTTGTATGGAAGGTGTTTGCTAGGGCTGAGCAAGAGTTGCACTTGGTTTCCCTGATAACAGCGTCCCACAAAGATGGTGATCGACACGGCTAGATAGAGGAGGGCACCAATCGATTAAGCTACTCACACCCGTACAAATTGACGGGAACTCCGTGCTACTGCCACATCACCGGAGGGAGGCAAGAGACTCACACAAAGCTAGAGTCAGGGTTTCCTAGCCTTGGAGAGAGAGAATAAGAGTTCAATTAGTATTGGATATCATAAAATGCATAGCAAATCTTATAAGTTTTTAAATTGTAGTAACTGTTTGTGATTTAATTGATAAAGAATATCACAATAAGAATGTGTTAAAAAAGGAAGATACTCTTAGGATTTGAGAAGCTAAAAATGGATTTAGCATGTAATAACATAAGAATGAAAGTATTAATATTTTATACAATTATTTTGGTGGCTGCAAACATTGCATAAAGGATAACAATAGTCAGAAAATCAATGTAAATTATTACAATTATAATAATAAAAACAGTGTAACTATGCACACTAAAAAGACACAAATGCACAACATATTAACATCAACAAAGTAATGTACAATTATTATATATGCATATAAATCCAAACCATATGTGAAAAATAAAATATATTATAATATTAAGATTAGACTATAAATACCCTAAAAAGATGATAACACTACAAAATTTCAACACATGTCCGTGCAAAGTACGGAATGCACACTAGTATAATTTAAAAGTGAATGGTATGAATATATTAATGGTAGATTGGCAAGTGCCACATTATCATTGGTTATCTTCTTTTTCGAAACAATTATATTTAATCCCAAGTGCCACAATAATAAGGATTTGATGCGCTATTTTAATGCTAAAATTTAAAAGTAAAAATAGTTTCAATATTAAACTTAGTTTATAATAAATATTTTTGAGAGGTCAGAAATGTCTTTGCTATAAAATAATATAAAACAATAAAAGAATTAATAAATTACTATGACTATTTTTTAGGTAGTAAACATACATGAGTCACATGGCCAAAATGAAAGTCATAAATTTACTTTTCTATTTGACACAACCATATACAGATTATAGGTTCATTTTTGTATTAGCATTTTTCTTAGAATTTATGCAAAATCTAATATTGAAATCATGAACCAAGAGTACTAAAAATATGATGTGAAAAATGATAAATTATTATAAGTTCATTAATTATTGTAATTTCATTTATATTTATTCAAAAAATTTATTTATATCTATATTTATTGTGTATTATAGTATATCTTAAGTGTTAACAATGATAAATTATTTTTATTTCATTATCAATAAATAAATATTAATAGAAATTTGAACGAAGCACGAAATTCAACCTAGTTTACGTGAATACACCTGCAAGATGATAATCGAAGTGATACTCCACCCCTCCCTTACACATTGTTTGGATTGAGATAGAGAGGGGGAAGGGAGGGAAAGAGAGGGGAGGGTAATGGAGGGGAAGGAAAGGAAAGGATGGTGATTTGTACTCACCTTCATTCCCCTCCCCTCCCCTTCTCTCCCCTTAATCCAAACAGACTGTTACTGATGACACGTTGTCTCAACAGTCAATAAGTAATAGAAGAATAAATTTAGTTGACAATCTGTGTTAACCATGCCAACTTATTTGCACGATCCTTTTTTTTAAAAAAAATATTTATATTTTCTGATTCAATTTAACTCCTGTCCACTTATTTTAAATTAAATCAAAATAATATCCCTCAAAAATATATGTGGAAATTGAAAGAATATATTATAAGAAAGTTCAATTTTAGAAAACCTGGTTGATATTTACTTATGGTATGACATTGATGAGCCTAGTGATGTCTTATGGCTTCCCCAATTGATGTTGTATTTGGTAATATTTTATGAACAATTTTACTCTGTTGATGCAATTGGCAAATTATCTAAGAATAAAGATTTTTTAAGCTAATGAAAAATTTCGAGATAGTGCAAACTATCTTTTTCTAGATATATAAAATGCACACAATAAATCATTATTTTTCAATATTTATTCACATTTACACTATTTTATTTTTTCGCTGGGGCACTAGAGTCGAGTTTTTATCTACCCATGCTTATCATAAATTTAATTTTGAGATGGATTTCATTCATAAATATATTATTATTCTTGGATAGGCAAGAGAATTATTCATAGTGCAAATGATTTTTACGCATTTTGTTGGATGCTTGTATAACTGCCGGCCAATAAATTACATTGGATTGACAAATTATGAAAATCTAATGTAATGTTTGGTTAGATGTAATCAATCTTGTAATACAAATAAGTTTATAATTGTGTTTTTATTACTTTGTTTGGTTGTACGAGACTATTAAAATAAAAGAACTATATTGTAATTATGATTACCACAAACTAAGAAATTATTATTTCATTGTAAAGTTAATTACATTACCTTATCATTGTATTACATCCAACCAAACATCACATAAATGTATAAGTAATAACTTTTTTTAGTTCATGAAATTACAATATTCACTATACCACATCCATTACACTCTAGTAACATAGTAATTAATATCTAAATCTTAAAGATACTTTTTTTCTATTATTATTATTATTATTATTATTATAATAATAATAATATGACATCGCACACATAAAACATGATTTATATCGGTCTAAATGTATTCACAATCACCCTTAGAGCATTCATGCCATAGTTTTAGTGCATGCAAGGTGCGACCAAACAAATAAGAGACACAATCCATACTAGACACAGAATAGCCATGTCAAGAGACACATCACAATTGTACCTAAAAAAAAACCAAAGACGACATGAATTTTCTCATAAAATTATTCTCTTTGAAAAAATAAGTTCATTGAACCAAGTACTAATAATGGATTAAAGTTAATCAAGTTAAAATCAATACGACATGCATTCAAGTATAACAAAAAATATATGGAGGGACCAGAGTTGGCAATAAAGATAGGGACAAATGCAAGCGTCGACACTCCAACGGTGGGATTGGCTAGATGATGTAAAATCGAAGGAGGATTTTGATGTACATGATGGACAGTACATGCAGCCTTATCATCGATGGAATAAATAAATAAGTAAGTAAAAGCTCAGATACCCATCATCATGCAGAAATTTCCCATTCTTCATCCCAGCCACAATTAATCAATTAAAATAGAAGCTTGCATTGCACCCCAAGAAAGATGCTTATCAAAGTTCGTAGACTTTTCCAACTTGCCCTTTTTTCTTTTCAATTTATTGTTTCACTGTGTCAATTGGCTTTGGTCGTGTTGCACATTATTCAGCAGCTATAAATTTGATGATACTGCGGATCTTGGCATACAGAAAGAGAGAGAGAGAGAGAGAGCGAGAGAGGTTGTCGACAAGGAGAGGAAGGCTTTGGGTTGTTTCTACTATACTCATATTGCTGCTCCATTTGGTAAGAACTTCTTACCTGCTCCTAGGATTAGCTATAACGAGCTTACCTCATACTGTTTGAACGTTCGTATTTAGTTGGATTGTCATCTTTTGTGTGTGTCTATATATATATATATATATATATATATATATATATATATATATATATATATATATATAGTTGGATAGATATGAGCTTCGATGCATACTGATTGTCCGATTTATATACATGTTATTTTTAACTAGCTACTTATCACAAACTAGCTAGGGAAAAAGAGAAAAAGAAAAAGAAAAAGTCACTCGATAAGTGATTATATCTATCTTGTTGGGAATTCATTTTTCTAGATTTCAGTCTGTCATGCATTTTCTGATACATTTCATGCATCCTCTTGATATCGTTCAATGCCCCCTCATTTTTGCTTTATTTTGCAGTTATATTTATTTATTTGTCAATTTAGCTTCAAACCAGTTCTTTGGATTCTTTCTCCCTACTTACTATTAACGTGCAGCAATCTTAATTTAGTTGCTGACGTTGATTTCACCGGAAGAATTGGCCAACAGCGGTTATTAATTAGTTAGTTTGAACCTCCTCCTCCCCTGATTTCATTTTCATTTTATATATATATTTTGAAAAAATTTTACTGTGCTAATATTTGAACCAATTGCCAAATTTGTAGTGTTTGAGCCTTTTTTTGATATTGGATCCTCCATTTTATTGGAGTCAAGCTACTGTTGGCCCAATAAGAGTTAAATCTCTCCCATCACAGATTTTACCATTCACAAGACTCGAACCAGAAACTTTACTTAAGGGGAACAAGTTAAGGAAAACAAGTGTCAAACCGCTTGAAACAACCTGTGTTGGGAGTGTTTGAGCTTTAGGAAATGGAAAAATTTCTCCCCTTCCCACCTATTGTTTAACTTATACTATAGTCTCGGGTCTATCATACGACAGTAAAACTGCTGCCCCCAATGTCAACAATCCTAAGTTGGTAGCATTACCATCTACAAGCTAGCTAGCCAGTTGTAATTTTGAGATGTCCTGTCATTTTGTTCTTTTCTGTTTATTTATGTATACATCATGTGATTATAAAACATAAGTTGCTGAAATCACCTTTGCGTTGAATTGATCTTGTTATGAAGTCAGGGATGACGACCTAAAATTACATATGTTAATGTCCACTTGACTCTGGGAGTTTTTCTTGCTGACAACATTCTTTTTTTTTAAATAATTAGTCCCCAATAAGCCAGCAACAAAAGAAGGAAAAGAAAGGGGAGGGGGGGAAGGGTCAAAGAGTTGACTAGGATTTATGAGGGAATCCAACGGACGATTTTGTCCCTGATTCATGTTTTTCCCTGTTGGGATTACAACTGCACACGTGGCCGTATAGGACAGTGATGAGTTGGATTGGGTGGGGTCAAGGACAACCCATTAGCAAAGTTGATTAGAGTGGACATTGTACGTGAATTAAGGAACTGAGTCATGTTGAACTAGGATCAACCCGATCTCAATATGATTTTAGTTGGAGTATAGTCGCACCAAAAACTATTGTTGCCTGTCCTGGTCTAGATTATATCCATAGATCATTATGAAATGTAACTAATTTCAACATGAATGTTAAGAAAAGAAAACCACAGCTCCTAAAAGTGTTTCTTAAGTGTTGCATTGCAGGGTGGTAGAGATGAACAAGGAGAATGGAGTGGTGGAAGAAGCAACAAGTTCCAACAGTAGTGGCACTGTTGTACAAGACCAAGAAAAAATGAAGCACAAGAAGGGGACAGGAGAAGGAGAAGATGCTGGTGCTAACAAAGTCCCATTCTACAAGCTCTTCGCGTTTGCGGATGCTACTGACAAGGCTCTTATGATAGTTGGTTCCATTGGTGCTGTTGGCAATGGTGTATGTATGCCTTTGATGACCATCCTTCTTGGTGACCTCATTGATGCTTTCGGTCAGAATCAAAACAACAGGAAGAATGTCATTCATGTTATATCTCAGGTGTGCCTAATTAATGTGAAATTAACGCACTTCTTTTTGTGCTTTGTTCTGATATGTATAACTGAAATAGTGGATTGTCACAACTTGCAGGTATCTCTCAGGTTTGTCTATTTGGCCATTGGAGTAGCAGTCGCTGCATTTCTCCGTAAGCATCTTGAACTTGATATCTACTGTTCCAGGGGATGTTTAACAATAACAGCAAACTTGGAAGTCATTATCAGCTGATACGAAGATGAATTTCTTGGTTTTTTTCGCCCCAAGCAGAGGTGGCTTGTTGGATGGCAACGGGAGAAAGACAAGCAGCAAGAATAAGGAACTTGTACTTGAAAACTATACTTAGACAAGAAATTGCATTCTTTGACAAAGAAACAAACACAGGTGAAGTTGTTGGCAGGATGTCCGGTGACACTGTTCTCATACAAGATGCCATGGGCGAGAAGGTGACTCAATCATTTAATTGTTATCAAATCTATATTATTCTTGTTTAAGCCATGGTCTTATTTGTTAAATGTGTTTGTTTGGGTTGCTCTTTTGTGATCTTTAGGTTGGGAAGTTCATACAGCTGGTGGCAACCTTCATTGGTGGCTTTGTCATCGCATTCATAAAAGGGTGGCTCCTTACCCTTGTTATGTTGGCGTGCATACCCCTTAGTGCAATTTCTGTTACAATTTTGACTGTTGTCATGGGAAGGGCAGCAGCACAGAGCCAAAATGCTTATGCAAAGGCAGCAATTGTGGTAGAACAGACTATAGGTTCAATCAGAACTGTGAGTTTCAGTACCTAATTTACTCAAGAAAGGTTATTATTTGCTCTTTATATGTATATGCAAACACATTTTGACACTGTATGCATCATCTTATCTCAAGGTGGCATCATTTACAGAAGAGAAACGAGCCATTGCAGATTATAATAAAGCCATTGTCGGTGCCTGTAAGTCAGGTGTCCATGAAGGAGTGGCTGCAGGAGCGGGCTTGGGTGCAATTGTGTGTGTTATGTTTGGAAGCTATGCTTTAGCCATATGGTTTGGCTCAAGGTTGATTCTTCAAGGGCATTATACTGGGGGCGATGTCATTACTGTCATTGTTGCTGTTTTAACGGGTTCCATGTTAGTTGATTCTATCAACTCTTTCTAGTTTTCCTTCTCTATTCTTTTTGTTTGAAATGGACCAGCATATGTGTTTCTGCATATCAGGGGCAAGGTTGCTCGTCAACCTTCTCACACCCTGCCTAGGCGGATCTTTTTGTGTATTAATTTTGATTTCAATATATTATTTAGTCTGAGAATGATGACTTCTCATCTCGTTTGATTGATGCAGGTCGCTAGGGCAAGCATCACCATGCATGAGTGCATTTGCTGCAGGCCAAGCAGCAGCATACAAGATGTTTGAGACCATCAACAGGAAACCACCAATTGATTCTTTTGACCCAAATGGCAAAGTGTTAGATGATATTCGTGGGGATATCGAGTTGAAAGATGTGTATTTCAGTTATCCAACTCGGCCCAATGAGAATATCTTCAGCGGATTTTGCCTTTCCATACAAAAGGGCACAACTGCAGCTTTGGTCGGACAAAGTGGCAGTGGAAAATCAACAGTCATCAGTCTTATAGAGCGATTTTATGACCCGCATTCTGGAGGAGTTCTAATTGATGGAATCAACCTTAAAGAATTTCAGCTGAGATGGATAAGGCAAAAGATCGGCCTGGTTAGTCAAGAGCCTGTATTGTTTGCTTCCTCGATTAGAGACAATATTGCGTATGGGAAAGATGATGCCACAATTGAAGAAATCAGAGCTGCAGCTGAGCTTGCAAATGCTGCGAAGTTTATTGATAAATTGCCAAAGGTTCAAATTCTCCGTTCCATTTGTTTCATTCCTATATGTTGTCACTAAAAATGAAATGACAATAGAATAAAGCATGAATTTTGGAACATCTTTTTACTTAGAAATGTTTAACGCCGTATCAGGGATTAGATACCTTAGTTGGCGAGCATGGAACTCAACTCTCTGGAGGACAAAAGCAGAGAGTTGCCATAGCAAGGGCCATTTTGAAAGATCCAAGGATTTTACTTTTGGATGAAGCCACGAGTGCACTTGACGCGGAGTCTGAGAGGATTGTGCAAGACGCATTAGACAGGATAATGGTGAATCGGACCACTGTTATTGTCGCTCATCGTTTGAGTACAGTGAGGAATGCTGATATGATTGCAGTGATTCATCAAGGGAAGGTGGTTGAGAAAGGTAATCTTGTCAAGTTAAATAATAAAAGAAAACCTCCATATGTCATTTGTGGAAACTGGTATTAGCTTTTCTGAAGATTTACATGAAAGATGGTAGTTATATTACCTTTGTGCAAATGGATCAGGTCCACATTCGGAGCTAGTCAAGGATCCCGAGGGAGCATACTCTCAACTGATACGTCTGCAGGAAATGAAAAGAGAGTCTGAAAAGGGGGAGGGTGATATGGAATTCTCAAGACAGTCTAGCCAAGTACGATCATCCTTAAGATCAGTAAGTTGTGGATCCTCTGGGAGGGGCAACAGCAGCCGTCATTCATTCTCAGTGGTATTTGGGGTGCCGATGGACCCCCTAGAAGGTGCACTGGATGATCCTGAAGTTGAAGATTTGCCAACTTCAGAACAACCACCACAAATTTCAATCAGACGTCTAGCTGTTCTCAACAAGCCTGAAATTCCAGTTCTTCTGCTTGGCGTAATCTCTGCCATTGCGAATGGTGTCATTTTTCCAATTTTTGCCATACTTTTATCGAGTGCTATCGAAATGTTTTATAAACCACCTCATCAATTGAGGAAAGACTCAAGATTTTGGGCCCTCATGTTTTTAGTCCTTGGCCTTGCATCATTTGTGACAAACCCTGCTCGGGCTTACTTCTTTTCTGTGGCTGGTTGTAAGTTGATACAAAGGATAAGATCTATGTGCTTTGAGAAAGTAGTCAACATGGAAGTTAATTGGTTTGATGAGCCCGAGCATTCAAGTGGTGCAATTGGGGCTAGGCTATCTGCTGATGCAGCAAGTGTGCGTGCCTTGGTTGGAGATGCATTGGGGTTGCTTGTTCAAAATCTAGCGACTGCAATTGCCGGTTTACTGATTGCTTTCCTTGCAAACTGGCAGTTGTCTTTGATCATCCTTGTGTTGATCCCCCTTATGGGCCTTAATGGATATATCCAGATGAAGTTTATTAAGGGATTCAGTGCTGATGCTAAGGTTAGTTCTTTCTCACATACGTCACTGTATATACTTGTTAGACGTTTATGAGGCCAAAACTGGAAATCTTGTGCTGGATTGTAGACTACAATTACTAGCTTGGCATTGAGAATTTGCAAATCACATCTAACAACACATTCAGCTTCACACAGAAAGCTGTAACTATAGACCTTTACGTTACATTAGATAGGATTCAACGCAATGTAATCAATAAAAGAAGACTGACTAAAAATTGGATACATTGTACTGCATAGCATTATTAGGCCCTTCCAAATATATATGACGATAAAGTTACATCTGTTTTTTTCCCCTTTTCATGTTCGCAGAAGAAGTACGAAGAGGCGAGCCAAGTAGCTACTGATGCGGTTGGAAGTATAAGAACTGTTTCTTCTTTCTGCGCTGAGGGGAAGGTAATGGAACTATATGAAAAGAAATGCGAAGGGCCAATGGCAGCCGGTATCAAGCAAGGATTGATTAGTGGGTTTGGTTTTGGAATGTCATTTTCTCTTCTATTTTGTGTCTATGCCGCCAGCTTCTATGCAGGAGCCCAACTCGTTGGCCATGGGAAGGCGACATTTTCAGACGTTTTCAAGGCAAGTATATGTTCGTACCAAGTTACATGAAACCATCTCAGGTTTTTTCTACTTTGTCTCCGGTGGTAACCATGTATGGTATTGCAGGTTTTCTTTGCATTGGCCATGGTAGCAATAGGTGTATCACAATCAGACTCGTTGGCTCCTGATAGCGGCAAGGCCAAGGCTGCTGCTGCGTCTGTTTTTGCATTGCTTGATCGCAAGTCTAAGATAGACCCAAGCGATGAATCAGGGATGACCTTGGATGATGTTAAAGGTGAAATCGAACTCCGCCATATCAGCTTTAGATATCCCACCAGACCTGATATCGAAATTTTCCGAGACCTTTGTTTGAGCATTCATGCTGGAAAGGTAAACAACATAATCTCACAGCCACATTAGTGTGATTGAGTTTCTTTTTCTCAGGCCATATCTTTAGAACACATTGCTGTATGGATGTCACATGCTAAAATCGTCAAAGAGAAGATTGATGTTTTTATTGTGTTTGAACCAACCTGTCAGACCGTGGCTCTTGTGGGTGAAAGTGGGAGTGGAAAATCAACAGTCATATCACTCTTGCAAAGATTTTATGATCCGGATTCTGGTCACATCACACTAGACGGAGTCGAAATTCAAAAATTCCAGTTGAAGTGGTTGAGACAACAAATGGGCTTGGTCAGCCAAGAGCCTGTTCTGTTCAATGACACAATACGTGCCAATATTGCATATGGGAAGGGAGGAAATGCCACTGAGACTGAAATCATGGCGGCAGCAGAGCTGGCTAATGCTCATAACTTCATCAGTAGCTTGGAACAGGTTGGTGGCTATGTCAACTTCTTCAGTAATGTGATATCTTCTTTTAAAAAACAAAATGGCAATGCAGTGACGTAAAACTGATAAAACATTGGCGGCCAGGGTTATGATACAGTCGTAGGGGAAAGAGGCATTCAGATGTCAGGAGGGCAGAAGCAAAGGATTGCAATTGCACGTGCCATAGTGAAGAATCCGAGAATTCTGCTGCTGGATGAAGCCACCAGTGCACTAGATGCTGAATCTGAGAGGGTTGTACAGGATGCACTTGATCGAGTCATGGTCAACCGGACTACAGTAATCGTGGCTCATCGATTAAGCACCATCAAGAATGCAGATGTCATTGCAGTAGTCAAGAACGGAGTTATTGCCGAGAAAGGGAAGCATGAAAGTCTAATTCGTATCAAAGATGGAGCTTATGCTTCGTTGGTAGCACTTCACATGAGTGCCTCCTAACCTCCTAATCTCAGTCACAACCCCATCAGAGAAAAGTGTACTGCCATTTTGAGAATATTCATTTCGCTGATTTCATTGCTAATTTCTCTGTTTATAACTGAGGGTGAGTTTATATTTTTGTGCACAAAAGTCACTGAGTAAGTACTTGTATGAAAGTGCTAATTTATTCAATGTAATACAAAGGAAAGAAGCTGCTGTAGCTCAGCCTGAGGTTTCTGTACCCTTTGAATTTTTGTACCCTGTTTTGATTCTTCATTTCATGTTATCATGCTTACCTAATGTTATTTTTTTACTTCTCCTAGCCACTTATATGAGTTATATCAAATTAAATCCAAATAATTAATACTTCTCAACTAGGTAGGAATTGTAAAGTGTATTAATTTTTACTAAGATAACTTTGAAACTATTGATTGCCCACTCTTATTTAACAAAAAGTAAAATCTTGTTTTATGAAAAACATCACTTTAGTTGACAATAGTCTAAAGTAGAACTGTTGGAAGAATCGGCTACAATAAAATTCTTTATATTCAATTCTATGAATTGTGGTTGGTACATGCTTTTATGGTATGAAATTCAACCCAACAATGTCTTATGGCTTTTCCAACCGAGGTTGGTGCTTGGTGACATGTATGAACAATTTTATGTCAAATGTCGCCTTTGTTCATTTCATGTAACTGACAAAATATTTTGGAATACAGACTTTTTAAACTAACAAGGATTTATGAGATATTACAACTTACCTCAACAATCAATCAAAATTTCAAATTGAAAAGCTTCTAGATGTATATAATGCACATAATCATTATTTTTTAGTGTTGAACTTTTTTTTTTTTTGTTTTATTCCTTGAGGACTTGAAATCGAATCTACCCATATTTGATCATAAACTTAATTTTAAGGTCGATTTTAGTTACCTAAATCTTATCCTTGGAAAGGTAAGAAAATCCTTTCATAATCTGGACGATTTTTTACGTATTTTTATTAAGTGCCTGTATCACTGCTCCCCACCGACCCTTGTTGGATTGACACATTATGAGAACCTAGATGTGTAAAAAAATCATTGTTTTTGGTTCATAGAATTACACTATTTATTATAGCACAACCATTACTCTCTTATGTTATAATATTCATATCCTACAAGATATGTACGATCTTTATTACAGCATCATATGTGTAACTCACGCGATTTAAAGAACGTTGTTTTGTACCCCACCTATGGAAACATACATATATATATATATATATATATATATATGTATTTATATATATATATATATATATATATATATATATATATATATATATTATAGTATGCATATACATATATATATATATATATATGTATGTATGTATATATATGTATAGATATATATATATATGTATATATGTACATATATATATATATATATATACACACACACATACACTTTTAAAAAATAATAAAAATTTGTGCATATAATAACTTGCGAATAATGTCCAATAGGACACCAAAGTTTTTTTCTAAGCTTTTTAAAAAAGAAAAAGAGCTCAAGGAAAAAGAAAAAAAGGCAAAAAAGGACTGACGATAACTCCCACTATACGCACGGGAGGCCTTATCACAACAGGCTCTGTCGGCCAGGCTATTATATAAGTACCGTGACTTATCAAAGGACTTATCAGTTGGAAATCAAAATTTGTATTAATTTGGACCTCCCACGTGTCAGATATAGGAAGTCTCCCGATTCCAGCCACCTGAGTGGCGCGTGGGGACCCGCCCGGCCCTGAGGAGAGAGAATATTTAGGAAAGAGAGCAAAAAAAGGGTAAAGGCAGCAAAAAAAGAAAAAAATCAAAAAAATTTTAAAAAAAAAATGAGAAAAATGCCGCTCTATAAAAGCCGGTCCTAGTCAGTCCAACTTCCGGCGTGGTTCACGTCTTCTCCATGTGCTGGTCTGTTCTTTCTCTCTCCTCTCTCATCCCCTTCGCTCTCTGTAACTTCTGTCAATTGAAGGAGAAGAGGTACTCAAATTCTCTCTCTAGCATCCCTCTCTGGATTTTGCTTGTACGATTGGTTTTTCCAAATCAAATTGGAAAAGCAAGAAGAGGGAGTTCTTTTGATGTGATTACAAACCCTAATTTGATGTTCTGTTTCTTGAAACGCAGCCAAATTGGATTGATCTGTGAGCGAAAATGTCGTCGCTTAGTAGAGAACTGGTGTTCTTGATACTCCAGTTCTTAGACGAGGAGAAATTCAAAGAAACAGTTCACAAGTATGATTTTTGATTTTTTGTGTGTGTGTGTTTTGAATTTTTTTGCTGAATTCTCGAGGCGCTTTGGTGTTGATTTTTGAATTGATTTTTTGTTTTGATGTGAAATTTTGGGAACGTCTGAAGGTTGGAGAAAGAGTCGGGGTTTTACTTCAACATGCGGTACTTTGAAGACGCGGTGACTAATGGAGAGTGGGATGAGGTGGAGAAGTATTTGTCTGGGTTCACTAAAGTCGATGATAATCGTTACTCCATGAAAATTTTCTTTGAGATTCGGAAGCAAAAGTATCTGGAAGCTTTGGACCGGTGAGTGCGCCATTTTTGTAAATTGTAATTGAGTTTTGTCAGCATTTATCTGGAAGCAATCCTTGAAGTTGCCAATTTTTGGGTGCATTTATCTGGGTTGTCAGTGAGTTATTAATGATTAATTGGTGACTTAATGTGTTTTGTGAGTTACTGCAGACGCGATCACGCAAAGGCGGTGGAGATTCTGGGGAAGGACTTGAAGGTTTTCTCTACATTCAACGAGGACCTCTTCAAGGAGATCACCATGCTATTGACGCTGAATAACTTTCGGTATGAAGTTTATTTTGCTCGGTTGCATTTAATAATCCTAGATGCGGTCAATTACTGTTTAATTTAATGGACAACTGTTCAAGATAATTAGAAAAATGGCGCGTGACCTTGAACTTAGTTTAAGGGGATTTACAGTTAATTGACATCCTCGCAAATGAACCACGCAGCCATTCTATGTGATTTTCGTTGGTTTTATGGTCGTAAACTGAGCGTTCTAGTTGTTCTTGCCCACTATCAACATGGTTGCATTGATTGTGGTTGCTTATGCTGTGAAATGAGATGTTTAATAATAATAAGGGAATTTTCAAGATACTCAAACCCAGTGGCTTATTGATTTTAGAGTTCTTTTATAAACTCTTTAGGCGGGTCCGTCAGCTAATGATGCATGGTTTTCTCTGTCTAATGAATTTGCACACCTTGTCTGCATGTGGGAATGATAAACATTTCTGAGCATGAACCTTAAGGTGAAAAACGGATAAAGTTTGCGGTTTTTTCCTGACCTCACATGAAAAAGCCATAAAATTCAGGCTGTAAGAACCCAGTTCATGGTTTTCTGTGGCTAATGAATTTGAATGCCTTGTCTGCATGTAGGAATGCTAAACATTTCTAAGCTTAAAGTGAAAAACTGACAAGTTTGCATTTTTCTGCCTGACTCACATGAAAAAATCTATAAAATTCAAGCTGTAAGAACCCTGATCTCGGAGTGTACTGATGATTCTAGCTTATATATTTGCGGAAGTTTAGAACTATTGTATCTTTGATTTAACTGTACAATTTAATTAGAGGGCATGATCTAGTGTCTGTCTGGGTGTTGAGCCTCTGGCTACAGGTTTGCACCCTCTTATATGCACTCATCCTTCAAGGCTGTGTTAGCATTATGATTTATGCATGACAAATATTATGGCTTGAATCACATTATGTTGAATTTTGTGTTGATAAAACCTTTCAAGATCCTTGCTTTCGGAAATCGTTTTTTTCGTTGGTTTTGGTTCTTTTTTTTGGGGGGGGGGGTATTGCCCAAGATTTCTGATCTGCGTCTTATGCTTGGGTTGCTTATTATGTAATTATTCACGTGATTTGGTGTCTTTCTTTCAGAGAGAATGAGCAGTTGTCTAAGTATGGAGATACAAAGTCTGCTAGAGCTATCATGCTCGTAGAACTTAAAAAGTTAATTGAGGCAAACCCACTTTTCCGGGACAAACTGCAGTTTCCCAGCTTCAAGAATTCTAGATTGCGGACGTTAATCAACCAGAGGTAAACATCAGGAATTCATTTTACCCTAAAAATTTCCATGACTTGGTTTTTGTGCTTTTTATTTGCGATGAGATTTATTGATCCAAGTTCTTTTGATCATTTTTCTAGTTTGAACTGGCAGCATCAACTTTGCAAGAATCCGAGGCCTAATCCTGACATTAAGACCCTTTTTGTGGATCATACTTGTGGGCAACCTAATGGAGCAAGGGTGCCGTCTCCAGTCACTAATCCTTTAGCAGGTTCCATTCCCAAAGTTGGGGGTTTTCCACCTTTAGGTGCTCATGGGGTAAATCCAGATCTGCCCTGAATTTGAATTTTGGATTTTGGTGATTGTGGATTGCTTTAAATGTATTTTGATGTGTTCTCATTTATTGCAGCCTTTCCAGGCTGCACCAGCAGGTTTTACTGCACCTCTTGCAGGATGGATGGCTAATCCATCCTCCATACCACACCAGACTGTTTCTGGTGGTCCAATGGGTCTAACTGCTCCAAGTAGTGCAGGTACTTCTATAAATGCCTTAGAATATACATGCTATCCTATATGTTTTTTCTACTATCAGCCTTTTCAATGTGTTGTATGCATTTGATAATTTAGTTATGCTGATTTAATACATCCTGCTCTGTTGTCTTCTGCTCACTCTTCTACACTGCATTCTTCTTCCTCTATGATGAACTATTGGGGATTGGCGAGTAGTGCTGGAGATTTGCACTGGTATGCAAAAGATTCGGACATTGAGTCTGAAATCTGTAAAATTATGGAGAGCTTGTCGTATTGCTTAAACTTTTGTAATGATAGAACTATGTTATTACATGAGTAGTAGGGGTACAGTCCTAAAGCTGATGGATATGGTGCAGCAGAATGAATGCTAAATCCCTAAGATCCCTGACTCCCGGTCAAGTTCGGTACCCTGAAGATAAAGGGAAAAGGTCCACAACTCTCTCATGTGCACTATGCCTTCATGGCTGTTTGAGTGCATGTATATAGACATGGTTGAAAAACAAACTGCATGCATAAGTCATTCTGGATATTTGGCAATGGCGTCAAACAAATACATGGGTTTCATACTAAGCTAGCAGAGACGGCATTAGGGTCTGTATACACTGATATGCCCCAATCTATGTTTAAGAAGATTCATCTTGCGTTGTCGCATCAAGTCATCCTCCCAAGCATTAGCTCCTGTCTTGGCAAGCATCCAACTGGTTTCAGACTAAGCAAGTGGAGATGGCATGGCATTAGCATCTGCATACATTGATATGGCCCAATCTATGTTTTAAGAACATTCAACTCTTGTGTGGTCCCATGAGTCATCCTCTCAAGTGTTAGCTCATGTCTTGGCAAGAATCCAACCGGGATACGTGGAAGCTGTGAAGCCGGTGATGTAGTCAATCTTATGTTGCCTATGGTGAACATGGAGGTGGTATTGTATGTTATCTCTGAAACATCCTGTTTTATGCTGTGCAGCCTCGATAGTGAAACGCCCAAGGACTGCGACAGACAATCCGGCCGTGGACTACCAGACTGCTGACTCTGATCTTGTGTTGAAGCGATCAAGACCTTTCGGAATAGTTGATGAGGTATTGTACATTCACCTTCTACTTATATTGACGCCTATAGTTCTCAGTTTGTAGTTTGTTGTGTGGTTAACTGTGGGGGATGTTCTTTTGGACCATTCAGCTTCTACCAGTTTCTGACATATTTTTGCAGTTCCTCAATTCCGTCAGAATTTTTATCCCAGATATCTACAAATTTTTAATTTTACAGATGTTTAAACACCCATAGCTTCCAATCATGAACAAGTAGACCAGAAGAATAGAAAATTGCAAGAAATTGTTGGGTCTTGAAATTCTTACATATAAGACTAGCGCTCAAAAGAAAGGAAAATCTGGGCTATAAAATGCTTTGCATGGTAAAATTAATATATATCCTTCCTCCACTCCTTCTGCCCCTTTTTGTAGGTAATTTTCTCTAGTCATTTGGTAGTTCTTGTAGCCCACTGTTTGACTGAACTTTATATGAAATTTTCCGTATCCTTTGAAAAAAAACATGCCGTTAAAAGTAAATATTCATAAATTAGCCCTTCCAGAATGACGAGAGAAATATAAACTGTAATTCAAACACATTCATAAAATAAATAGTGCTGAGGAATCAATGGTGTGTAAATTAACCAATGATACGAAGAGAGATAAGTAATACACTAGAGTATTTATTTGTGGTTTCTATAGATCTGTACAAATTACTATAGCTTTCAGATGCTTTTTTTATTTTTGGGATAAGGGTTTAGATGCTTATGTTCTGGATGTTCGTACACTTATTTACAGTCTCTTCCATTTTGCTAACCTACCTAAACGTAACATCTAGCTTTTTCTGCTCCAAAAGGACAGGGCCGTAATCTATAACGTGATAGTATTGCTGTTAACTGTTTGTGGACTCGGTAATGGATACACTTTTATGTTCTGTGTTTACTTCATGAAATAAGATGCTAATGTGGAAGGATAAGCTTCATTTTTGCCGTTTATCAGTAAGCTGCTGCCGTTCTCCGTGTCATTTGATAGATGATTCTTTGTAGGTGAATAACATGCATCTGAACATCTTGCCTGTCACATACCCTGTTCAGAGCCAAAATCAAACTTTACATTCTCCTGATGATTTGCCCAAGACCGTGGTCGCAAGCTTAAGCCAAGGATCAACTGTGAAGAGCATGGATTTCCATCCATTGCAACACTCTTTGCTTGTTGGTTAGTGTCCTGTGATTTTTGCTCCATAGTCCATTTACAGATAATCACTCTTTAGTGTGTGTTTTAGAGTCAAAATTTTTGGAATTTGTTCAATATTTCATGATCCTTGATTTTCTTGTTTCAGTTGGGACAAACATAGGTGATATCTCAATTTGGGAAGTAGGCAGCAAGGACAGGCTTGTGTACAGAAACTTCAAAGTTTGGGAGCCTTCAACATGTTCAGTTGGTCTACAGGTAGACACTTTTTTATTGTAGGACATCTTGATGTTTGAATTTGTCACTATTTTTGTTGCATCCATGCCACATGCTAATAATTACCAATTTCTCACCAGGCTTCTCTGGCAAACGAGTACACTGCTTCAGTTAACCGTGTCATGTGGAGTCCAGATGGAACTCTTTTTGGTATGCATAGTTCCTCTTGGCCTCTTCCTACTTGTTGTGTAGATGTTTTGGGTTTTTAGTTTTAATTTTCTAGTTCATACATCACATACAATATGCTATGAAGTTATAGGTAGCATCCAGTATGTGATTACATGTGATTTACTTTACACAGAAGAAAATATTGGGGCTCAAATAGAGTTGTCTCTGAGAAACTTGTGGATTTTATTGTTTAAAATCTTTTGTGCAGGTGTTGCATATTCCAAGAACATTGTGCATATCTTTTCATATCATGGCGGTACTGAGTTGAGAAACCACCTTGAGGTTTGTTAAAATACTGTGATGATTGATTGCTTCTGTGGTGATTATTTTTTAGTTATTTGATATCATTAATGATTAAGCTCTGGGTCTATATTGTAGATTGATGCACATGCTGGTAATGTGAGTGATCTGGCATTTGCTCACCCAAACAAGCAATTATGCACTGTAACTTGCGGTGAAGACAAGACTATTAAGGTTTGTGGTGTTGGCATTTAGATGTACTTTGATATCAAGTCAGCAAACTAATATTGAGAGGTTGCAGGTTTGGGATGCTGCTACTGGTGCTAAGCTGTACACCTTTGATGGTCATGAAGCACCCGTTTATTCTGTCTGTCCACACCACAAGGAAAACATTCAGGTTGGTGGTTTTTTTTCCGTTCTTTTTTATAATTTTTATGAATGGATTCTTTCTTAGCAGTTAACTCTATTTGGAATCAACAAATTGTTTACCTCTCCTACTTGCCACATTGTAGGCTTAAGAGGGATGATTTGTGGCTTACCTTTACAATTATGCTTTGAAGTGTGTGGTGCACATCACGCACTAGGAGCAATTTTGAAGGGAGCCTCGTGTTAACCATTATAAGGTTTCTGTTAAAAAGACCTCACCCTCGCTCTTTTGTATGGTGGAATGATCTGTCTTTGCTTTGTTAGTTTCGATTTTGAAATACTTGCTGTGTTAGTTTCTATTTTGAAATGCTTTCTATTTTGTCAATTGGTTTGTTGACTGTGTTGTGCTCTCACCAGTCATGCCTAGTGGTTGAATGGGTGCCTGGGAGTGGTTTAGCAGTTGTGAATGTACATGTTCTTGTTTTACGTTTTGGGGGATCTTGGAATTTTATCTGTTTCTATAAAGCTAATATCTCAAAATATATTTGACATTGGCTTGCCAAACTTTTTGTACGAGTAATTAAGTCTTGCCTTTCCTTCTGTTATCAGTTCATATTCTCCACAGCTGTTGATGGAAAGATCAAGGCATGGTTGTATGATAACTTGGGATCTAGAGTTGATTATGATGCCCCTGGTCGTTCGTGCACAACTATGGCTTATTCTGCTGATGGAACAAGGTATATAACTATGTACACAGTGCATGATGTCATATGACTTTGGCAAGATATTCTTGAGGAGGATGAATTTTCCCTTATGAATTATTATTGCAACCTTCTTATGCATTGGAATTTCAGACTGTTCTCCTGTGGTACAAATAAAGAAGGAGAATCCTTCCTTGTGGAGTGGAATGAAAGTGAAGGTGCTGTCAAGCGGTCATACGTGGGACTTGGCAAGAGGTCTGTTGGTGTTGTCCGGTTTGACGCTACGCGGAACAAATTCTTGGCTGCTGGTGATGAATTTGTCATCAAATTTTGGGACATGGACAATGTTAATATTTTGACAACCGTTGATGCTGAGGGTGGATTGCCGGTATGTCGCATATACGCTATCCCTTACCGTCAGTTCTAATTTGGAAACTGCTGCAACATCTTAATCGCTTACCATGCTATTTTTTCAGGCTTCTCCCTGCATTCGATTTAACAAGGAAGGTATATTGTTAGCTGTCTCAACCAGTGATAATGGAATTAAAATCCTTGCCAATACAGATGGTATTCGCCTTGTGCGTTCAATTGAAAGCCGTACACTTGACTCTTCTCGGGTTGCATCTGGGTCAATGGTGAAGGTCAGGATTTGGTGTTTGGTACTCTAGTTTGTTTAATGCATAATCAAAGGTTGTTGTCTATTGATGAGTTTGTTCATCATGTAGAGTCCTCTAATTGGAAGTTTCGCCTCTTCTGGCCCAATTGTTGCTGCAGCAAATGTTGGGGCTTCTGAACGTAATGTGCCCGTGGCACCAATGGTTAGACTCGTAAGATATTTGAGTTACCTGATATTTATTGATATTTTCTTCATTGAATGAAGTTCACCATGATAACTTCATTTTTGTCTCTGTTTGTCTGTGATTTTCCTTCTAAATGCTTATCGTACTGAGTGTTTTTTTTCTGACCTTATATTTCCAAAATATGTCCTTATTTTGTAGAATGGAGACAGTCGGAGTTTGCCTGATGTAAAACCGGACATACGGAAGACTAAAATCTGGAAGTTAACTGAAATCAATGAGTCCTCTCAGCTTTGTTCTCTGCGTCTCCCTGATCACATGTTGACAGTAAGGGTATGTACTTGACAAGTGATTTATATTAGCTCAATTTACACATGCAGATATTGTTTTCTGTGTTTTCCTTTCAAGGAGTATGTGGTGCAGAAGAGATGAAGGGAAAAATTACTAGACTTGCTTCCCATGGGTTCTACCTTAGAGGAGGCTTGCCTTTGATCTTAATAGGCTAATCATTTGGTACCCCGGTACTTTTGAGAGATTTGTTTGATACACAGTATGGAAATAAAGATACGTTTTTCTAAATTTAGATTGATGAATATCATTACTAGAACTTATATTCATTTCCACACTATGTACCAAATGGAATTTTAAAAAATACAGGGATACCAAATGGAACATCCCTTCTTTTATTATGGGTATGGGTGGCTCCTCATGTTTTTGGCAACTGCTTGGAGTTCATTCAGGACGTGTTTGCTGTTGTGTAGTGTCTGCCAAGATTTCTCTTAAAATCTGTGTCAATCTCTAAGTGAGTCATTGATATAGGACAAGAGTGTTACATATCTGTTAGTTTTACTCTGCAATAAGTAATCTGTTATTGGAGATCTCTTATATAATTATTCTTGTTGCAGATTATGAGGTTAATGTATACAAATTCTGGAGGTGCCTTGCTTGCTTTAACGTATAATGCCGTCCACAAGCTTTGGAAATGGCCAAGGAATGAGCATAATGTAGCAGGAAAGGTAGTGCTATTTGAAGTCATATTAAAGAAAAGAAACATTCTGTTTTCTTTCTTTGCTCTTAACATGTTCTTATTTTGCCACTGGTAGGCTACTGCTGCTGTACCTCCCCAATTATGGACACCTCCTAGTGGGATTATAATGACCAACGAAATAGGTGAAGCAAACCCAGAGGAAGCTGTTCCATGCTTTGCTCTCTCTAAAAATGATTCTTATGTGATGTCAGCATCGGGAGGGAAAATCTCTCTGTTTAACATGATGACTTTTAAGGTAATAGTTTTCTGCAGTGCGTTCTCCAAAGTCTTATATCCCGGTTTGTAGGGTTCCTCTTAGTTTTCTTCTGCCATGCCTGGCGTTCTGTGTAACAATCTCTGTGGTGCAGACAATGACAACATTCATGCCCCCTCCACCCGCAGCAACCTCCCTTGCCTTTCATCCACAGGATAACAATATAATTGCTATAGGCATGGATGACTCCACCATTCAGATATACAATGTCCGGGTTGATGAGGTGCGTTGCTGAGAGTATAATTGCTTTTGGAGTTACCTGGTCGTTGGTTGACTAAAATGTTTCTTTTCTTCTTTGACCAGGTTAACAGCAAGCTGAAAGGTCACCAGAAGAGAGTTACTGGTCTTGCTTTCTCTAATGTTCTAGATGTTCTAGTTTCAGCTGGCGCTGATTCACAGGTATGGTTGACAAAATATAGAAAGAAAAATACAGTAAAGTAAGATGTCTGATTATTATTGGTGGCTGGTTCTGTTTCCAAATGCTATTGGTGCTGTTGGGCATGCAACTTTTATCGCTGATTCGGGAAGGTGCTGAAAGAAATAAATGGATAGATTGATGCATAAGCTCGTGTTAGATAACCAATTTCTAGAATCCAGGACACAACTGATTCGTCTACTCTGTACCTGGAGGCAAGAAGGCCTTGTTGCAGAATGTTATAAGCATATTAGTCAGTGAGTTCCAAGGAGCTTGTGTTTCTAGTTTTTTTTTTTGGGGGGGGGGGGGGCGCAATGCCATTGCGTTCCATCAACAATTAACTGTGGTCAAGCTCTAAGTTACATAGATACTGGCAGCATGTTTTTATCATCATCCTTGCCCTTAACATTTCTCTCTTGTTTCATAGAGTCGTATACAGTCAATGGCCAACAAAACATCCTCTCTCCAATGCAGGGATAACGTTGCTACATTTGGATCTCTCACTTTGCATGGGTGGGGTACTGGGGTATGGTTTTTGTTACTGAACCTATTGTGTGATGTGGTGCCTAGAAACAAAGTTTTGTTTGTTTTTGTATTTTCTGACCTCATTCTTCATCTTAATAACTCAAAAGTAACATTCTCTATGGTTATTGTTTTTCCGCCTTTGGATATTTTCCCTCTTTGTTTATGGGATGCAAAGTTATTGGGATTTTCGCTCATTATGTCAATCACTGCAGTTATGTGTTTGGAGCACCAATGGATGGGAGAAGCAAGCAAGTAAATTCTTGCAGATACCGTCTGGAAAAGCTTCAAATCCTCTTGCTCCTACCCGAGTCCAATTTCATCATGATCAAACACATGTATTAGCTGTCCATGAAACTCAGGTTGCCATCTATGAAGCACCAAAGCTGGAAGGTTTAAGACAGGTTGGCACTAACAAGATTGCTATGCTTTTCTAAGGTTTAAGATCATTGTTATTAGTCCATGGGTCATGAGCTTGTCAGCCCCAGAAGATTCATCTGGTTTCATTGAGTTATTCTGAAACTGCTTTCCCGGTGGTCAACTTTCTATCTCTACTGGTAGACTTTCAGCAGAGCTTAATTTGACAGAAGTTGCAATCTAATGGTGAAGATGGATGTGCTTTTGTCATTCCTGATTTCTGTTATTAATTACACAAGACGTTATGTTTCCATTCTTAAGCCAAAAAAACTCAGCAGTATAAGTCTTCCAAGTCTTGACATCACCCTTTGTTCAAGTCAGCAACTAGGTCTCTGCATACGTTAGTTTGGCACCTTTACTTCATTTCAAGTTACAGGTTTCCTTTGGACCATTGCATTGTTCTTTTTGTTGTTGTGCAATGAGTGGGATCCTGAAAAGGCGTGTTGCCATGTCAGTCAATGATTTGCGGCTGCCTGTTATTACTTTTGCACATTTACGTCCATTTCATACGTAGACTGAAGGTTGCATTTAATACTTATTTGTGCATGGCTGGGCCTATGCCAATGATTCACAATGCTTGGTTTTGGACAGTGGTTTCCTCCACGAGAGTCAAGTGGTCCGATTACAGATGCAACGTTCTCATGTGATAGCCAATCGATTTATGTGAGCTTTGAAGATGGGAGTGTAGGTGTTCTGGTCGCTTCAACACTTACCTTGAGGTGTACGATCAGCCCTGCTGCATATTTGCCTTCTAATCCCAGGTATATCACTTGCTGTTTCCTTATTTCTAACAAATCTTAGCAATGCCTATGTATTGCTGAAACCAGCTATAATTGAAATTGCAGCGCTAGAATCTACCCTGTTGTCCTTGCCGCTCATCCAAGTGAACCCAACCAATTTGCTCTGGGGCTTACTGATGGTTGGGTCCATGTTCTGGAGCCACTCGAATCAGAGGGAAAATGGGGCCCTCTGCCACCCGCCGAAAATGGTGCAGGCCCGAGCGCCGCCTCTGCTACTGCTGCTTCTGATCAGCCATCAAGGTAGTCAGAAATGTTGTGAATTCAGCTTGTGCATACCAAAAGAATCATCAAGCGTAGGCCGTTGATAGTTCTTAGAAGGATTTCCAGCTTGTGCCATTTTGGCGATGCAGCAGTTCGGACGCATCAGAGAATATCCTGGCGTACATATTTTGCAGAGAGGGTAAAAAAGGACACACAGGGAGAAAGATAGGGAGAAACAGTGTTAGGTGTTAGGGGTGACATTTGAAAAACCTTGTTTTCAGATTTGCCAGTATGGCGATACAGGAGGTTATGTAGGCTTATGTGATAGTATTTTCTGTAGCTGGCCGGATGTCTTTAGCTATCTTATTCATTTACCATTGAAGTTTCAAATGATCTGTGATGTGCTGCTTGTATCAATGTTTTTCTGCTGTTTCTCCTCCCTCCTTCATTGGTTTTGTTCATTTTGTTTGACAATAAACGTTTAGGTCGAAGATTTTCAACAGGTTCTTGACATGTCCGAACCAGGGATTTAAAACACAGATGCGGGCGTGTTTGCGGTTTCGGTCGCGTTGGCACGGGATCATTTGGATGCGTCCGTCGCGGCGTGAGAAAGTTCACATAGTTGAATTTGTCATCTGTATTTGTATTTTAGTACCACAATTCGCTAAGTAATGTTGTTTTGTAGCATAAGGAAAAAAAATGTAACAATAACTTAATTAACATCAAGGTAACATGATCGTAAATAACGTACAAATAACATATTTAATATAAATATCATAAATTGATTTTAAACTTAGCAAAAAAAGGTCATAATTAACAAATAGTGACACACAACTTTCCTAATTAACAGAAAGGTAATATGATCATAAATAATATAAAGATCACATAATTAACATACAATATGATAACGATAACATATTTAACATCAATAACATATATATAATTAACATAATAATTCATATAAGCATAACAAAAAAACTCACATTATTAACATAAGTAACATAAAAATATCATAATTAACAAAAAAATATCTTGAAATTAATAATATAATGAAGTATTAGTGATAATAACGTAAATATAAATAACTTTCAACAATTTAATTTTTGAAACAAAAATGAATTGCTTGTTGGCCGCCCTTTATTTCAGTTAAACTTTGCACAAAATGAAATCATTAATTTAAGGTTTCTAGAACCCTCGCTCTTCAGTCCCTTTTCCTCACCCTCGCCCTTCAGTCTTCAATCCTCACTCCTCACTCCTCACCTTCGACCACCGGTCCTCCTTTGACTGCCGGTGGCTATCTCTCTCCGCCTTCCTCCTTCGACTGCCTTCCTCCTTCGACTGCCGGTGGCTCTCTCTCTTCGCCTTCCTCCACCGGCCTCCTCCCCTCTCGCTCTTCCCCTTCCTCCTTTGACTCTGTCGCTCTTCCGCCTACTCCTTCACCGGCGCCGTCTGGTCAGATTCCACCGACCAATTTCCTAGTAAGCCACCTACCATTTCACCCTGCCGCCAGCCCAGAATCCAGATCTGCTTCGACGGTTGATGGTTCGCACTTCACAGATATTGGCTGCTGCAAAAAAAGGGAAATAGCGTAAATAAGGTATGTGCTTCTTCCATAGTTGATGCTTTATCTTTATTTCGAAATTGGAATCATCTTTCATGTCAAGAATCTGTTCATTGCGTGTGTTTTGTTGAATTTAGGCCGAGTTATTCGTCCGTTTCACATTCCGTCACGGCCAACACGACCGTTCCCGGGTGACCCGCTTGTAACACCGAGTTTGCGGTGTTTTTCAGTTCGTCCAAGTTGATTTCCGTTTCACAACGGCCGTTCGGGGACGGAACGGTCGAGTTTTAAAACCCTGGTCTGAACGAAAACCCAACCCAGTAATTCTGGAAATTTTGTTCAGTTCAGAAGTTTACGGTATGGCAATTTTCCGCGATGAAAGGATTTTGAGCTTCTGCCGTTGGCTTTCTTTTTATGCTAGTGTGTATTTTTTTTTCTGTCCTCCATGATCTTGTTTAGATGTATAGTATAAACGGCTTGTTTGGTAAAATTAACTGTTTTAGTAATAGTTTGTAGTTTTATTAACTATTAGTAGTTTTACTATTGATTAGCTGTGATATATTAGTGGTTAGCTATTCAACCAGCAATTTGAAATAAATGCGTTTGGTAAATGTAGTTGTTGAAGTAGCAAATTTATGTAAAATAACTAAAAAGGGCACAATAAATAAAGATTTTTGGTAAATGAAATGAAGAATTTTATAGTTTGCAATGCAACCACTAGGTAAAGGCTCTTAAAAGCTATTTTCATTAGTTTTTGAAAAACACTACATAAATTTCTAACTACTACCTTATCAACTATTTTACTGAACACTTTCAAGTACTGGTTTATAACATTTTGACCACTAAAAATCACTAACCTCTACTTCAACCTCTATCACCGAACACAGCCAAGGATGGGAATTGGTGATAAAATTCTTTAATTAAAACAAATTTTGTCTTACCCTGATTTAAAGTTAAAACAATATGTATAATGAATAAAAATGTTAAATTTGATAATGCAATTTTTTAAAAAATTTTTGGGGGCTAAAATTGGATAGTGTAAGATAAGTACTCATGCATTACATAACATATCAAATTATTTGAAATTTATGTGCATGAAATTTTGGTCATATTTGGCAATCAGCTGTTAGTTGTTAACTATTAGTTGATTATATTAATTGTTAGCTATTAGCTGATTGTATTGGTTATTTGACTTTAGCTGATTACATTAGCTGTTTGTGTAGAAAATATGGTAAAGTTAGTTGTTTCCAATAAAGCTACTTGATAAATTTTCATTTATGCCCATGACTCAATTTCATTATTTTTCTTGGATATTTATTTTTCTTTTCGATATGAATTATGAATTAAGGATTATGTGATGTATAAAATTGCATTTATATCCTTCTTAAATTTAGTATTTATTATCCAAATATTTTCTTAATGTTCAATGTTTTCTTTTTTAATAGCAATTGAAATTTATATGAGATTAAAAAAAACATTTATGTATCATGTAAGACTAATTAACATAAATTATTTGTTAAATTAAGAAGTATCAAAATTAAAAGCATTAAAGTAGGCATCATGATCATCCACTACTCTTATCCCAAAAGAAAAAAAATAAATTAAAAAATTTAAAGTATAAGTATCCAACATTTGAAAATAATATTTGTAAATGACATTTGATGTAAATTTGTCCAAATTACAAGGGTTCGTATGATCATTTTAATAATAAAAATTGGAAAGTTCTTTAAAAAAGCTATTCTAATGAGCTTTTTGCAAAATATTTTTTAGATATAAAAAGCTAATCTAACAGGTTAATCAATCAAACAATTCAAATAGCTTAACCTCATAGTCAAACACCTAACACCTCCAAAAAGCTCTTTTTATACCAAAAAAGCCCTTTACTCAACATGGGCTTTGCATATGTTAGATAAGATATTCGTCTTGCAATAAGACACTCTTCAATGTCTGCTCTAAGTCTAAATTAGTATATTTTATGATTTAAAATCACCAATATTTTAATAATTACCTTTAATTAAGAATATTAAGATTAAATATACGTTAGTTACACCAAAAAAGAATTAAACGACACCCTAATCGTGTCAACCATATCGGCGAAGATAAATGGTACATGTATTTTAGAAATATAGTAAATTATGAATAAAATGATATTTTTACACAATTTATAAGTAGTAATATATATATTTTCACTATTCGATCATACGTTTTTTTTAAATTTAAAATATAATACTATGAATTTTAAATCAAAACAACACATTTAATAAGGGTAATGTGGCAAAGTCATTTATCATTTTACTTTGTTTAAATATCTGCTTTTGTTGGTGACCGATTTTTCAGCCTAATTAATAATCGTGTAATTACCATCAATCCAATAATTTTCAAAATCTTAATACATATATCGAATCAAGATGAAAACTATATCTTAATTTGAGGCCCTTATATGTTGCTTGGACGATGATATGTGTCTTACTGCAAGACACTCTTAAATGTCTTGTTGTAACTAAAATTAATATGTTTTATGATCTAAAAATACCAAATTTTTATTAATTACAACTTATTATGAGTTATAAAGTTTTAATATTCGTTAATTACGCCAATAACCACAAACTGACATTCTAAACGGATTAGCTCCATCCACAAGGTATATTACATGTATAATTTTGTAAATGTGCAATATTATATATATAAAAAGATGATTTTACACAATTTATAAGTTTTAACAACCTTCTACTATTCAATCATATCATTTTGTTTCAATTTAATATGTGATAAGATATATTTTTAATTAAAAAAAGACACTTAAAAAGTGCCTTGCGGTAAGAAATTTATCATTTTGCTATGTTGCTTTACTTCTACTCTCGTACAGAAGCCACGTAGCCAGCATGAATGTGACCATGCACGCCCACAACGTCACACGTACTTGCACACCAAATGTCGTCGCCATCACTCAACCTTACTTCATCCTTCTGTGTTTGAACTTGCCGCTGCCTATACTCCCTCATACACAGAGAGAGAGAGAGAGAGAGAGAGGAGGAAAACGATCAAAATGCAAGAAACGCCGGAGCAAATGAGGTTGAAGGACAGGAAACTGATGTTGAGGCTCAAGAACACGAAAGTGAAGGAAATAGTGGCTGAGAAGAGGCGGTTAGTGGAGGTGCCGTACATCGCCAACCTGGCCGACACCATCAACACCCTCGTCGCCAACCGTGTTGTGGCGGTTCCTGTGGCGGCTCCGCCGGGGCAGTGGATCGGGGCTGGCGGCTCAATGATTTTGGAGGCTGATAAGCTTACCGGGGCTGTCAGGAAGCATTACATAGGCATGGTCACCATGCTTGATATCCTGGCTCATATTGCTGGTGATGATTCTGTGAATGGTGGAGATGAGACGGGTGATCTTGATCGGAAGTTGTTGGTGCCGGTCTCGACTATCATTGGCCATTGCCTTGAAGGATTGAGCCTCTGGACTCTCCATCCTAATACTAGGTATTTTGTTACTATTTTTTAATACCATGGATGCTTAAAGTAGACTTGGCAAATGTGTCATTCGATTTGGTCAGTTTCATGTCGATTTAGTTTAGGCGGACTTTAAAGTTAATGAACATTTGATCAAATAAAGTTTTCTCCTACGGAAAAATAGCCTTTAAGGAAAATATTTCAGTCTAGTTTGATTCTGTTGGGCCAATTTCGTTTCAAGTTCAAATCAATTTAGTCTATTTGAACTGTTGGCCGCGCCAAATTTTGGAGGTGGGTTATTTGGTTCGGGTCATTGGTTACTTTTGCCGCAGTCCTTGAGCCAAGTATAGGATTCATGTGTGATTAATTTTAAGCATTTGAGCATATGTACATGTCACTCTTTGACCCAATTTTGGTGATGTAGTGTGCTTGATTGCATGGAAGTTTTAAGCAAGGGAATCCACCGTGCCATGGTACCACTGGATAGCCAAGAGGAGAACAAGCCAGGGGTCGAGCTACTGGAATCGGCATCATCCTATCGAATGCTGACCCAAATGGATGTCATCAAGTTCGTGAAAGCCCATGCTCAACAAGACTTCCAAGATATACTCTCACGCACCGTAAGGGATTCAGGGGGGCTCACTACCACTGTATTTGCGGTGACCAACCAAACCAAAGCTATCGATGCCATCAGGTGCATGAGGAGCGCCTCTCTACTAGCGGTTCCCGTTGTTGAAGCCTATGATGTCCCTCAGGAAGCTCGCTCGCAATTGATAAATGTAAGTGGTTCCAAGTCAATAATTAAAACCAATTGTCAACGGGTGGAGTGTCTTACGACCTTATATACATACTCAAACTCTCTAATTTTATTAATGTGGGACAACCTCAACTTTCACGACTCCGACAATATATGATCTATGCACGATATATGTGAACATCTCATGGCTTTGCAAATGCAGGGATTCGGTAGGAAGCTCGTGGGAACCTTCTCCGCAACAGATATAAGGGGATGCCCGATAGCTGCACTACAACCCTGGCTACAATTGAATGTCATTGACTTCACATCAAGAGTGTTTGAGAACCCCTCCTATGGAGCTCCAGATTTGGTAAACTCTCCAAGGTTACTCGTGACATGTCGTCTGGACTCTCTCTTAACTGATGTCATCGATAAGGTTGTTACTACACACGTGCATAGGGTTTGGGTCACAAACGACGATGGTGCTCTCCTTGGGCTAGTGTCTCTCACGGACATCATTCGAGCTATACGGACTGTTGTCATTGCAGATTCCTGAGGTTTTATAGCCTGATCAGCTGTGCATATGCAGAGGATGCAGGAGCAACCTTTTTGTTTGGACCGTACATATATGTAGAAGCAACCTTTTTGTTTGGGCTGTACGTTTGTTGGGGTTGTCTAAATTTTCAAAGTGATCAACATGCTGCAGTTAATTGTTACCAAATCCACTCCATATGATCCATATGTGACAGAAAGTGAACTCATCCTATTTCTGGTTTCTCGCATATTTTATTCATGTCGGGTTCTCGCATAATTTCATCCAATTTATCATAACATGGTATTTTTTGTGTTTTCCTAGAAAATTTAATACATGATATTGTGTTTTCATGATCAGGCTATTTATCAAAACTAATATAATGTTTGGTTAGATGTAATCAATCTTATAATGCAAACAAGTTTGTAATTGTGTTTTCATTACATTGTTTGGTTGTAAGAGAGTATTGCAACAAAAAAACTATCTTGTAATTATGATTACCACAAACTAAATAATCATGATTACATTGTAAAATTGATTGCATTACACAATCATTACATTACTTTCAACCAAACATCACATAAGTGCAGTTTAATGAGGAACATGTTGGTATCCTAGCATTTTTTTCCCGTTGGAGATCAGGGTCTACCATATTAATCTAGCATATTGGGTGTAATATTGAGTGTAATTAGAACAATAGGTAGCCTAGTACATTGGTTGTTAATTTGTTTGTCAAATATGGCTACAAAATGATTTTTTTTTTTTTTGGGTTGTTTTATATAGCAAATAAAACACGTATACTACAATACCAAATGGTATTATGTTAGGGTATTGTTTTACGCCACCACAACGTACTTACGGTATTCATTTGAAAAGGGATTTGAAAATGGATGCCACCCAACGTACGTATGGTGTTGTTTCGCTGTGCAACCCAAAAGCACAGCGAAACCCACCGCACTTAGTGGAAGTGTTGCATTTTGTGCATGTGACTAGGGGTGTGGCTCAGTCAAAATTTGGGCCAAACTGACTTATGGACGTGTTGCATTTTGTGCCTATAACTATGGGTGTGTCTTAATCAAAATTCAGGCCAAACTGAATTAAATTAGGCCAAATCAAAAATCAAAAATTTTTGAAATTTGGATTGGAGCCAGAGTCAAATTTGCATGGCACTAGATCGGATTGGGCCGAAAATCGCGTGACCTAAACTGGACTACGCTGTATCGGCCAATAGATTATCCGATGTTTAATGAAAAGTAGGAAATTTTAAAATGAGCAAACAATAAAAGGATACATTAAAAATTTTAATAAATTATAGTATAATGCCCTCAACAATACGATTTATAATCCTATGAGAAAATTGTTAGAAATTTAAAAAGATAAAAATTATAAAATCTTCAATCAAAAATGATCTTAATGAACGTAACTAACCAGTAACTGCAGATAACACCAATTTAACAAATAACATAGTAATGTTTTGACTAAAAAGTCATAAGAGCAAATCCAATAGAGGTCTATATATAATTAGGTCTTAAATTATTGCCTAATATAAAAAAAATGCGCTACTGGAGGGGGAAAAAAATGACATTCCAAATGGGTCCATTCAGGTCAGATCCACTTTTCTCGGTTGGACTAAAATATGCAATCCCATCGTCCCCTTCCTTCTCTTTATTAGCCACATCTAAATTAGTTCTCAATCAAACCCACAACAAAACTAATTAATAATTAACCCACATTTCGCATTTATGATATGCAACAAGCACTGATCTCCCTCTTCAACGTCCACATCTCCATCCCTAACTCCCCATTATTCCACAGATCATCATCATCATCATCATCATCATTCTCCAAACCATTGTTCTCAACATGCCTATGTACAGCCACGAAGCCGGATTCGCGGAACAAGGCTCTTCGCAATAGGGTGTCCCCGGTTCCACCCATGGACGGTACTCACTCCCCTAACAGCGACGACGGTTATGATGGTGAGGGCGGATTCAAGGAGTGGTTCGACAAGGCCTCGTTTCGCAAATGGCGAATTAGTTACTTGTGTTGGCTCCTCAAGCACCACCCCATCCCTTGCCTTTTTGCTTGCACACTCGTTTTCTTTATGTGCGTCGAGTATACCCTCCGTATGATCCCTTCCACATCCCCACCTTTCGATCTTGGGTTTGTCGCCACGCGCCTGCTTAGTCGGTTTCTCTCCGCCCGCCCTACCCTCAACACTGTTCTCGCTGCCCTCAACACGGTAAGACAGTCTCACACAAGACTTACTATTCATATGTAATATGTACATGTGTCTCCTATCATGTGCTGGAAAAATCAATTTGATGAAATAAATTGATGACTTGTGAAGGTTTTTTATATGACACTTTTAACAGCAAGCAGGACCCACATTGGATGTTCTTGTATTGTTGTTATTGCATTGTTGTTGAATCTTAAGAGCAATGATGGATATAAACGAACAGGTGTTTGTTGGGATGGAAGTAGCATACATACTATGGACGCTTATAATTGAAGGAAGAGCAAGGCCAGCAATATCAGCCATGATGATGTTCACATGCAGAGGCATCCTGGGCTACTCTACACAGCTTCCATTGCCAAAGGAATACCTTGGCTCAGGGGCCGATTTTCCGGTGGGAAACGTCTCGTTCTTCCTCTTCTACTCAGGCCATGTAGCAACCGCAGTGATCGCCTCGTTAGACATGAGAAGGATGCAGAGGAGGGCGTTGGCGTGGACTTTCGATGTGCTGAATGTCTTGCAAGCTCTGAGGCTATTGACAACAAGAGGCCATTACACCATTGACTTGGGCACCGGCGTTGGAGCCGGCGTCTTGTTCGACTCGCTCGCCGGAAAGTATGAGGAGTACAAGGCTTCAACGACGAGTTACATTCCTCTGGAAGAGAAGGACAAAGCAGCTGATGGCAACGTGTAGCTGTGCATGTGGAAGATGGCAAGATCAAATTCTAAGTGTGCATGCGTGAGGGATGAATAATGGCTCAGCTTGGGCTAAAACCTTAAGGGTTCGTCCCTCAATTGATTTGTGTTCTCTTCCCAACATTCTTTGATTTTTCCTTTGCACTTCACAATGGATACTTGCCGAGTTGTAGTCTGGTTAGATGTTGTTGGGTTTTAAACTTTAGTCTTTGACTTATTAATAATCGGAAAAAATTTACAATGGATTACTTATGTATATATATTTCACAAATGCAGTATATTAGAATCCCCCATTTTTACCAACATGTTGTAACTATTTAGTTTTGTGTTAGATTAATGCATAGTTCAAAAGAGATTATATTTTCGAATTAACAGAACACAGTTAATATATCTGGTGGAATTTTAATCCAAAATCGCCGAAGTCTATATCAAGCTATTGTAAAGGTGTAATGTAGCGGTCGTGATCTTCCATGAATAGCTTGTCACTTCTATGTATACATTGTCACATTCCAATCTCGCAATCACAATTCCACAATTATATAACAGCTATATGTTAGAGCTTGACACTCTATACATGTGCTCCTATAATAAGCCATTCAATAACATACATCGATTACATCACAATTAAATAATGGAGATATAAGTTATCTATGTTAGAGCCTGACACTCCATGTACATGTGCTAGTGTATAGACAGTTAAAAATGGCGTTTCAATTTTTAGATCGCTTGATGATGAAGTTTAACGTCTAAGTTGTGCACTGGGAAGCGTAGCATGCAGAATAAAATTTTGGACTAAATCTTGGATTTTTTTAGAGAGACTGGCAATTTTGAGCCTTCGCTGGTGTCCGCTTGTGTATTAGCCCCGGACCACCCATGAACCCAACCGGGTTCGGTGGACTAGACTGGCCAAGAACCCACTCGGTGAGCTTTCTAACCCAAATTAGGTCTTTTAATTGGTAATAGGCTAGCTAGTGTGGTGGTTGAAATGAGTGGATTATTCACAGACATTTCTAAAACCTTCTTTGATTAGGCCACATCCCTTTTGATTGTTCCTTCGGTTTAAGGGTCCGATTTTTTTTTTTAAAAAAAAGAAGTGAATTATTGGTTTTGTTTGTTATCTTGATAATAATGAAAAAAAAAAAAAAATTCGGATGCACGAGATTAGTAGTTGGATTGATAATGCTGGACTCCCTGATCCAAACAGTTGTTGTTGTTTGGGCCAGGGAGCCCGGCCATTGTCGGTCCAGTAACAAAACAAAGTCACAGAGGCCTTGCTCCTCATCCGGGCCTGTAGTAATGCGAGAGATGTTGGACTGTTAATGGGTTGCGCTAGTGGTTAATTTAAGATTGTAATCCTCCGAGGTTAGATTGTTTTACGCTAGAAAGCATAAATAATGTCCAAACTATGAAATTGATCTCTTACCATTTTATTAATTTTTCTTTAAACCATCAATATTTATTTTCTAGTTGCATAATGGCTGTGAAAGTTTTAGGGTTAACTGACCTTGATTTGCTAAAAGTTTCAAACTTTCACGCCCACCAGAGCATGGCCCGAAAAAGAAAAACACTTATTATTATTATTATTATTATTATTATTATTATTAATAAAAATAAGCTGAATTTTGAGGCAATGGAAACCAATGATCCGACCTTGGGAAATAACTCTTAGTGCTCCGAACTTTGAAGGTATTTACCTTCAATAGCACAGGATCATTTTAAATTGCATTTTACAGATATTTTAAACTTTAAAATGAATTTGAGTGTTGGAACGTGAAAGCGGGTATTGTCCCACATTAATGAAATTAAAGGGCTTGAGCATGCATATAAGTTTGTGCAGTTACTCCACCCATTGCCAATTAATTTTAGATTGAAACCTTATTTGAGCTTGTATGCATGACTCTTTATTAATTGCCCAATTGATATAAAAAATTTAACACTGAGCACTTTGAATTTCATATGCGTATTTGTTTTAAAGATAACATTATTTGGAATTGAGTGAACAATACAATGTAAAATGATAAATATCCTCAAAGTTCAGAGTATTGGGGCTATTTCTCAAGGTCGAATTATTTGTTTTTTACTACCCCCAAAGTTGGAAAAAATATATTCCAAAAATCCTTATTATAATTATTGCTGTTGTTGCTGCTGCTAAGCAACAACAGCAGCAGCAGTAGTAGTAACAATGATAATAATAATACTCCCTCCGTCCCACCGAAGTTGTCAAAACTTTCCTTTATAAATGTCCCAAAAAAGTTGTCAAAATTTCTTTATTGAGTAAAGAAAATGACTTTTTATTTGATATATTAGAGTAATAAATGATGTTCCTTTATTTTTTTAGCATTTCAAAATTTGATCACTTGGGTGGGACAGAGGGACTAATAATGGTGATGATGACGATGACGATGACGACGACGACAAAGAACAAGAACAATAATAAAGACTTTTTAAGTTCCAAATTTATAAACTTAAGTGCAAGATTTATTGTCTAGTATTGGGATGTTATCCGCAAGAAGATGAGTCGTTGAGCTAACTAGGATATTTAAGTTAAGCAATTTGATTAGGCTGAGATTTAAAACTAAGTGAAAGTGACAAGAATATGTACCCAAGAGTGAAATACTAGTAATTTCATTAAAATGCATATAATTAATTTAATTGATTAAATTTCTAAAAGCTGTCATCGACTTCGATTTTTAAATCTACGAAAAACGTCCTCTTTTTGGTGCAAGCTCAGTTTATCTCTCTGCAATTATTTGGTACTTATATTTGTATATACTATATAAAATAGATAAGTTCTTTTAATGTTAATCAGTAACTAATTATCAGAGATAATAATCATGTGACTTAGCTTACCCAAAATATGTTTCAAACGTATAATGGTATGGATCAAGTAGCTAGGTTAGTGAGTAATCCATTAAACATCTACAAAATAGAGGTGATAATGATGCTATCTCGAGCAATGAGTCCTTACCATAATACCTCTAATTAAGTTTAGTAACTAGCTAGAATTAAAAGTAATCATATTCTATTGAGTTCTCTCGGACTAAATGCACTCTTTTTGAAATTAAAATACAAATTATGCCTTTAGAGTCCGGATACTTTTTCGTTGGTAAATCCTAATTTATCAACCCTAACTGATCTTAACTCACTTCAATCAACTTTTATCCATTATACCCAAAAAAAAAAAAAAAAAAACCTACCCACTTCAGCAAACAATTACTACTTCAACGTACTTCAACTAATCTCAACAAACTTTACCATTTACTAATCCATATTTTCCAACGGAAAGAACATGCCCTTAGTTTTCATCCCTCTCCTTCATTTGGCATTTTGAAGTCTGAAAAAGAGAAGGCAACAAAAGTAATTAGTAGAGCTGATTAATAATAAATTACTTTTTGTAGTGGATAACGCCTGTAGTACATATGCACGGGAGGATGAAAAGCAGGACAATATTTATGAAGCTTGTGCTAATTAGTGTGCTAATTAAGGTCATTTGTGTGTGGATATTAACGCCTTAAAAGTGCTTATAGAAGCACTAAACATTCCCGTAATTCTCTCTTTCTTTTGTTTCCCCAATGATATGTTGGCGTCAACCTCTGCATGCGTCACTTCTCTTGTAAGTTCCCTTCTTTTTTTTTTTTTTCACTATTTGCAACTGGCCCCATTTTTGTAAGCATCTTTTCACGGAAAATTTGCCACTATAAACACGGAGTAAGCCAATTAGGCCTTCATTTAATGTTTAAAAGTCTTAATGTTGTCAAACAGGTTAGATTAGTTGAGCTCGTGTCTATGTCGAATATAAATTGACGGAAAAATTTTCAATCTGAATTTAACCCGTTTGTTAAACAGATTGAAAATCTTGACCTATATTCATCAAATGGGTTGAACTGAATTTTACTCATTAACCTATTTAATACAAATGGGTTTGATTTAAGTTATTTGCTATCCATTTACTCATTTAACATTTTGACTAAAGTACTGTTACGAAGCATTACAAAATAAATCTTTTGAGTCCAATATATCATCATAATGCAACCATTATCCATGATCCACAAGAACCATAACCCCAAAATACATATCGTCTTGATTAAACCCCACATTTTCACGGTTCCTCCCCTCCCCCACCCCACCCCAAATATATGGTAATTTGGTAAATTGGTTGGCTGATTTAACCTCTTTAATTAAACGAGTTAAATAAATATTTTTTTCGTGTCAAAATTCTCAATTTAAACTCAACCCGGTTAATTAAACAGGTCAGACGTGCCAACCCTTTTAATTAAATGGGTTGAAAATATTTACACAAATCTACTTAATTTTATACTCGGCTCGGATTGGTAATCATATCATGTGAGTTGTTGACATCCTTAATTAAAGTTGATGCCGTGTATTTTATTAAGTTCTAAATTGTGTTTGCACATTTGACCTTACTCATAGTTGTAATATGTTGTCCTTGTGGTTGATTTGTAGCAAAATAAAAGTATTTAGGTTGAAATATTCTTGAAAATATTTCTTTGGCCCATGCCTCGTCTAAACAGAGGTCTTATAAGTTTGAATTTGGATTAAGATTAGTAACAGAAACTAAACCAAACCAAAATGAAGTATGAGATATCAAATGTATTTTTTTCGCGCACCATTAGAGTAGCCAAAAACATTTTATTGACATTATGTTTCCGACCAATTTAACCTAAAGCTAGAGGGGAAAGAATTTAGGTGTCTAAAGTGTTTAGGTTATCCATGTTTACTTTTTCTAAAGAAAGTTAACCTTATTTTGTGCTTTTTTTAAAAAAAAATAGTTATCCGTATTTTGAACGTTAATAAATTAAAAAAATTATCCGTATTTTGTTGTAACTATTAAAAACTCGACTGACTTTTCTTTTAGAGTTTATCAAGGCCAAGTATTTAGTGTTGTTTTATGGTTATTGGTAAACAATCCATTTATTTTATGATAATGACTGAAGTAATGGATGGTTAACGTTCAAGTATAAGACATATTTCCAGATCTTTAAACTTTATGTTGAATAGATTTAAGAGCATGATATTAGACTTTTTTTGAACAAGAGATTTCATGTTCAAATCTCGATCCACGACCCTCATATTTAGTGAATGCACGAGGGAAGAAGAACTTTTGCAGTAGTCATGCTTCAAACCCAAAGGACATTTGTATGAGTGTATGTGTTGGAATATGTTAAGATAGGAATAGAATTGTATCCAAACTTGGTTCATATTTATGCAAAACACCTTCAGTTGGCCTAAATTGAGTTGTACTCAAATTGTTTGTGCCGCAAGGTAGGGCTGGCCGCATATTAATGTGGGCAATTGTCCCATTGATTGATCAGAGAAGAACAGCAAGAGGTTGAATGAATTCATCAACCCAAACATAACTCATCTCTTTTACAAATAGTTTCTTATCATGGTATCAGAGCCTTGAGTTTCTTTGCAGAAAATTCTTAAACCCAAAAATTCTCATCTAAAATCTAGCCATGGCTGGAAAAAAAATTTGGGATCGAGAATCACTCTCCATATTTCCTTCATCCATCAGAGGGACCTGGAGCACTAATCACAGCTGTGATTTTCAATGGAAAAATTACAAGTTATGGGAAAAATCCATAAGGACCGCACTTAAAGCTAAAAACGAGTTAGAGTTTATAGAAGGAACCCTAACAAAACCTAGTCCAAAAGGAGACGATGATTTACAATTACAAGCCTAGGACATAGCAAATTCGATGATTTGCTATGTCCGAGCGCATGTGGTAAAATTTAAAGAAGCATTATGCAATATCTAACGCCCCAAAAATTCATCAAGTTAAATCTAAACTACTTGAATGCAAGGAAGAAGGCAAGGAAATTGTGGAGTTTTACTCTAAACTCATGGGGCTCTGGACCGAACTGGAGAACTAAATTTGGTTCCCAAAATGTACCTATGGGAAGTGTGAATGCAGCATAGGTGAAAAGATCGCTAAGATGGTGGATGAAGAAAAAGCTCATCAATTTCCGAGGGGCTTGAATGATGAAAAATACTCTAATGTTAGAGAACAGATTCTCGCCCTTGTGCCTCTTCCAACTGCATCAGGACGAGAGTCGCAAGCAAATCATGCTGAACCGGGATAATCGGACTGAGGCTGCTGGAGTGTTTGCCGTAATAGGTGAAACTGAAAAAGGAACGTGCACACACTGCGGCAAATATGGACACGAGGAAGTTGGCTATTTCGAATTAATCGGCTACCCGCCTGGATGAAGCAGCCGTGGTCGAGGCAGAAGGGGTCGCGGGAACAGAGGAGGACGCGGTGGCTGGACTAGAGGAGGAAGAGGAAGAGAGGCAAGACATGAAATCAGTGTTATAAAATACCGTACTGTACCGCACGGTATCGGCCGAAACGTACCATACCAGTCAAGAAATAGTACAAGCGATTATCCGGTGTTGTGCTGATCAAATACCGGTATGCACCGTCAAATATCAAGCAGTACAGCTTAGTCTACATTGATGACATAATTCTTACCGGTAATGATGCTGAAGCCTACAAAAAGCTCATAATTTATCTAAATGAATGCTTTAATATCAAAGATCTTGGCCCATTAAAATATCCTTTGTCAACGAAAATGTGCCCTGGAAATTATAAATGAATGTGGGCTTTTGGGAGCCAAACCGGTTGAGTTTCCAATTGAAGAACATCATAAACTAGCCTTGGCTGAAGGACTGGTACTAGCTGATCCTACTCGACATCATCGACTCATTGGTCGTTTAATATATCTCTCAATTACTCGCTTAGACCTCACATATGTTGTTCATATCCTATCTCAATTCATGCACACTCCAAAAGCTGCACACATGGAAGCTCCGCGACGTGTCCTTCGCTATTGGAAAAGAACCGCCGGTCATGGAATTCTTTTACTGGCTGATAGTAACCTTCGCCTGGTCGAATACTGCGACTCAGATTGGGGTGCATGTCCTCTTTCTCGACAATCTCCAACCGAGTATTTTATTACTCTTAGTGGTTCTCCTATATCCTAGAGAAGCAAGAAGCAGGCCACAGTATTACTTTCTTTAGCTGAAGTAAAATATAGATCTATGGCATTCGCCACTAGCGAAATGGTGTGGTTACAAGCCCTTGTCGCCTCCTTGAGTATATGCCCTCCTCCTATGAAACTTTCCTGCGACAATCAAGCAGCACTGCATATTGCGCGTAATCCTGTATTTCATGAGCGCACAAAACATATTGAGATTAACTATCACTTTGTTCGTGAAAAACTCGAAGCTGACATTCTTACACTCTCTCATGTTGGGACCAAGCAACAACCAGTAGATATCTTCATTAAAGCACTCAGAAAGACACAAGTTCAGCTCTTGAAAAGTAAGTTGGGCATTAGCGACTTGTATGCTCCAACTTGAGGGAGAGTGTCAAGATAGGAATAGAATTGTATCTAGACTTGGTTTATATTTATGTAAAATATCTTCAGCTTGATTAAATTGAGTTGCACTCAAATTGTTTGTGCCGCAAGGTAGGGCTGGCCGTGTATTAATGTGGGCAATTGTCCCATTGATTGATCAGACAAGAACAGCAAGAGGTTGAATGAATTCATCAACCAAACTCATCTTTTTCACAAATAGTTTCTTATCAAAATATAAAACTCATTTTCGAACCCTTAGCCATTAGTTTAAGTTTTTAATATTATACTTCAATAATCAATTATATAACATAATTTTTCAAAAGAGGTCTACATGTATTTTTTTTTCTCTAAGTGGATGAAAGGGCACAGAGGCTAATGAAGGAAAATCCAATCTCAATTTTTTTATAATAATTTTTAACAAAAATTATTATCATATACGTCTTTCAGTCCTCCACATTTAGATAAATATTATGTAATTCATTATTTTTGAAATTATTATTTAGCCACCTCATGTAAGAAATTACTATCATATATATACAAAAAATTTATTATGATTTAACCTCCTCATATATATACTTTTGGAGCCCACATGATAATAAGTAAAAAGTAGGGGTAAGATTTCCAAGAAATAATATAATATGTGTTTGCAACATAGCAGTTGACATTTAATATTTTGGCCTTGGTTGCTTGAAACATAATTGACCAGAAGCCGGTACAGCATTGCTGTCTGGTATAGCCAAGAAGAATAAACAAATAAGTGAAGACAAAATCGCAAGACATGCATGGAGACAAGAGAGCCGGATAATTAATTAATTAGTAGGAAATGGCTTAAAGAATAATAACAGAAATAGTAATTAATTATGAGTAGTATTTATTACGTCAATGGGAAGCATGCCTTTGAAATGTAGGGTAGTCTGAAAGTCTAGGGTTATGTAAACAATTATCAACTATCTTAATCCTCTATCTTTAAAAAAAAATGTCAAATAAACCCCCACACCCATCATTAGGCATTGGGGTTTTGTGCATGTTTGCTCTCATATAAACAATATTAGTTAAATATATATGTATATTGGTAAAACCCATCTCTTCTTCATCAATTTCTCAATTATTTTCAAGCTATGATTGCCTGGTAAATTATTCTGTCATTCATTTCAATGGAAAGGGGTGAGCACTTTTCAAAATCATTACCCTTGTTTTTTGGACAAATATGAGAGGTATATATGAAAATGATAGAAGACATACAGATACTATACTAAATTAAATGTATACTTTGTACAGTAAGTTTTGTATGAGACTGTCTCATGATAGCTTATAATGTGAGACGTCTTATACACTTATTAACCACCACATAAATTTTTAAAAAAATATCTGCGATATAGATGTTCTCATAATAAATTTTGGTGAGACTGTCTCATATTAGAATTTGTGTAATTTGTAAGTTGAGTCTAGCTAACAGATCTATATATTGAGATTAACTAGATTATGCGAAATTATAAAGAGTGGAGCATATCAAAATTAAATTAGAGCACATACAACGCAGCCTCGTCAAGGCTCGCTTGCCTTAGGAATTGAGCCGAGTGGCTCACGATGGGTACAGCCCAAGAGCAAGCAGGCATGGCTTTTTTTTTTGGGGGGGGGGGGGGGGGGGATTGGCTGGGAAGATTTCTTCTTTGCTTCTTTTTATTTACTTGATTTTTCCTTTTTTTTACTTTAAAAAGAAAATTATGTTGCAGAGTGGGTAAATAGGTATTATTCTTAGTGGCAGTTCTAAATATTTAAAGTAGGGGTGTTCATATATTAACATTATCATTACTGTAATAATATCAATAAAAAAAGAAATTATATGATACACATTATATATGGTAGTCCATTTTGTGCAAACGTTCCATTCCCCCCCCCAAAAGTTCTGTCTCGTATTTCTACACTTATGGAAGTTGACAAATAATAATAATATGCCCCATTTTTTTACCCCCAAAAGCTACATTTGTTATTTACTATTTTTCATATTTTGAGTTTGATGTATAAATTGAGCCGAAATTGTAGAATGTTACGATTACGTGGCATTTATCAAAACATTTGGTTACAGAGGACAAATCATCGATACTAAGCAATAAGCCAAAAAAGATTGAGGCATGAAGTAAACATGTCAAACATGAAATACAACTGCAAATAAGCAATCTGTACCAATTAATCGCATCAAAAAAGAAAAAATAGTCTCAAGTTCAAATCAATTATTATGACCAAGTTAAAAAAAAGTCTGCACCAAGAACACATTTTAACTAAACAACCGAAAAAAATAAATAATAAGAATAAAAGAAAATTAAAGAGACTAGAATTAGATTAATTAAAAGTCCAACTCTAGATAAGGGAGGGAGGGAGAGAGAGAAATTTGGACTTGGGTGCATTTAATTTTATTTACTTTTATATCAAGTTTCAACTTTATAACTATACTGTTGATATTTTAAAAAATTAAAAATTGCTAATATGTAAGTTGGATATATTCAAAATTTATTTATGATTTTTTGGACTTAATTTAGAGATGTCTATATATACCAATCTATTTCCATTTAGAATAGCTGATTAGATTTTTTTTTTTTTTTGGAAAAAGCGTGTCCATGGACACCCCTCCTCCACAAGTAGATCCGCCCATGATTATTCTATTTGGTACGTAAATCATAATTGTTATCCTTGCATTATAGTACGGAATACTTGAGAGCCAAAAAAACAGGCTCATAGAGTGATATGAAAAAGATTACTTAAATTTTGGTTTATTATTACACATGCTTAATTCATCTCACAACACTCTCCATTCACAAAAAAAGGGGGACTGCATATTAGAGAATGGTCTCTTTTAGTACAAATTAAATACCAAAACAAAGATAAATAAGTTATCATTAAACTAATGAATCAACAAGTATATCAATTAACAAAACATATATCATACTTTTAAGAATACAAACTCCTATAAATTATATTTACACCACATATTAAAAATTATTTATATAACAAATATACGATGAAAAAATATATATACATAGTCAAAAAGAATACACACTCTTAAAAATATTTTATATATATATATATATATATAAACAATTAATTAGTAATATTTTTCAAGAATCAATTGATGAACAAGTACTGCATTTGCTCCATCAAACTGCGCTTCTATAAATAAATTGGCTGGTTAGCTAGAAGCCTAGGAGCAGACACCGTACCATAGGGTTTTAATTCCCTGCTATTGAATTGTTGTGCTTTCCATGCTGTTGCTGTCCAGAGAGCTGATTATATAATGAATATTCTCTCTCTTTCTCTCTCTGAGTTTCTGCACATCCTCTTAACATTCTCATTTTGATATGATAAATGACAAAAGCTCCAAATGATGCCTCCTGTATCATTCATTCATCTTTTATCATTGGTAGAGGAAAAATTCTAAAATATTAATCTTAATTAATTTTAATTAATTTTAATTTATTTTAATTGAGTTTAATCTATTTCAACTCACTTTTACTATTTTAATTAAGTTTAATTTATCACATAAAAAAATTCAACCCACTTCAACCTACCTCAACCCACTTCAATATATCTCAGCCCACTTCAATCTACGTCACCCTTTTATCCATCTCAATTTACCTACAAAAAGAACATACCCATAGTTAATCACCTTGGAAGCAATTTCCGTTTTTTTTACATATGCATTTGGTAAAATAAAATAAGACGATAATGTAATTGATGGGGGGGAAAAAATTCTTGAATGCTACTAAGAAAAATTAGCTTCTTAAAGTATATTTAGTTGAGAGCTCTTATACTAATTCGAAGTTCGAACTATGTTGACTTTATTAGAAGTATATTTATATATGCGTATGATTACTCTTACTTATATAATAAATTTATATTGAAAAATTCCAATCTCTTTAATAAAAAAATAATAATATGGTCAATCAATAATTAAATGCTAGCTAAATAGCATTAATACTAAATTAAGATTCATAATGAGCAACTATAAATTTAAAATAAAAATATTAGTTAATTAGACAATTAATACAAATTTTGTTGACTCTTGGTGCTAGAATTATGACAATTATGTTATGGAAATTTTTAAGATGTAATATTTTAATTTTTATAATGACCAAGTAATATGTATAAAATAAATTTAAATTAAGACTTCTACCGATATTCTGAATCAAATCAATTAAGGATTACTTTTATGCAACAAGATACTTTTATTGTATAACTCTTACAACAATTCTTACCAATCACCTATGAATAACATCCTCATATTAGTAATGATCATGAAAATCAAGCATATATATTCCGATTATTAGTGAAGTCCATGCATTAAAACTCCTAGCTAATGGTCCATTAAAAAATATATGAGGTGTTTGGCAAACAGTTTTTTGAAGAGTTTTTTAGTGAAAAAGAGCTTTTTTGATCAAAATTAGCTGTTTGACTAAGTAAAAAAACTCATCTGGGTGTTTGATGAAAGAGCTTTTTAGAAGAGCTTTTTGAATCAAAAAAGCTAATTTGAAAAAGCTAATTGTATGAGTTTTTTAGAAGAGTTTTTTGAAGAATTAGCTTTTTATCTCATAATTTTATCAGAAACAGTTAATTTTATTAAATAATTTTTTAATAAATAATTAATACAAATAACTAATTCAAATAAATAATAACTAATAGCTATTATAAATAACTAATGATTAATAACTAACAATTGTTTATCAAATTGGATAATAATATGTGCGATCAGTGGTCAAGTGTTTTTCCACAAACATGCATGGAGTAAGGAGGCAGGAGTTGGCACCCCTAATCGCTAGCAAGAGGACAAGAAGATGGGACACTTGGCATTCATTCAGATATTGCTGATATTCCGTCTGTCACACAGCAGTGACCAGACACTAGTGACTGATTTAAGCAAGCACATAAGAAAAGCAAAGGCAACCTACTAATGTAATTCATTGGGAGCTCAATTTCATTCACTCAGAAAAACAAAAAGTGAACGCAAAAAGCGCAGCCACATAGGGAACGAGGAGGGGAAGAAGTCATGAGCAATAACAAAAGGATAAACTGCGGACGGTGGGGCTTGTAAATTGTAATTGGAAAGCTGGGTTGATTTAACGTGCGATAAGACACTCACGGTAAAACAACAGGGAGAAATTGAGATCGAGAGAGAGAGAGGGGGGGCGCGTGCAGGTGGAATCTGGAGAAAGAGGACAAAGAGCGGCGGAGGGTGTCTTTCATTTGATTTGGGTCTGCTCTGGGTGGTATGTATGTCATATGAATCAATCAATGAATCAGTGACGGACTGACTGAATGAATGAATGAGTGAGTGGGCGGATGCCCATTGACAATGCCCAATGCTATCTCCTGCTATTTTGGTCGGGTTAGTACCACACATTTTCCTCGGTGTTGTTGCCTCATCCCTTTTTCGCTCCCCCACGCCTTTTCATCCCCTCGTTTCAATTCAGAATCACTGCTTACTCATTCACTCACTCGGTTCGAAAAGAAAAGCTGTATACAATTTTTTTGAAAAAAAGAAGATAAGATGTAAGAAGAATATGCCACTATAGAATATTGGTAAACTGAGGTCCTGTTTTTAATTGATAAATTCTAATTTATTAATTTTAATTAATTTTAATTCACTTCACGAATTTTAATAAAAAAAATTAATTTCAACCAATTTCAATCAACTTTAACTAATCTTAACTCATTATTTTAACCAATTTATACCAATTATATAAAAATTATACCAACTTTAATCCCTTCAACCAACTTCATCTATTTTTCAACACCTATTTTCCAACAAAATGAATAGGCTGTTAGATTATGAATTTATTCTTTTCAAATTACCATGAATAGTATTGACGAATGATAATTGATATTGATCAATGCTGATAAATATTAATGAATGCTTGAAAATTAGGAAATTATAACTACGAAATATGATCAAGCACTAATAAATGTTGATTAGTGTTGATGAGTATTGATCGATGTTTATGAGTGCGAAATGGTATTGACATTGATAATAAACATTTACGATAAGTTAAAAAGAACGTATGTGATATTAAGCGAGTGCGAACGCTATGATAGCCGCACCAGTCTCACTGACAATTAATAGCTTAATTAATATTTGATTTTTATAAAGAACTATAATTTATGATTCAATATAGTAATAAAAAATGTATTTAATATTGCATTTAAAAAATGAAGAAATTAAATAACTCTGATATGTTAATATTATCACTAAGTATTAATAAACACTAATCATCAAATTAATTGTAAAATTAAGTGCACAATAACAAGTATATTTAAAAAAGTATTTATAACGAAAGATAAAATTAAATAATTTTAATGTGTGATAGATAAGACGACATTTTGGATCACTGAACATTAATGAACACTAATTATAAAATTAATTATAAAATGTGGAAACTAAATCGTAATTAAACTAAAATTCAAAAATAACCCATCCAACGCACTACATTGCACGTGCTTAAAATCTAGCCAGAGATAATAACTTGTTGACATTTCTGGATCTCAAACCATAGTCATATATGTATAAATGTTTGTATTTACCCAAGATAATTGATTTCTCAGTCTCCTATTAAATGAGTAGCTTGGAAGAATAGTGGCAATAAGATCTCAAGGTCGATTCATGGTTCGCCCATCCCTATTGAAATAGTGAAAGAAGTTTTACATATTGGCAAAAGGTTCGATATTTCTGTCGTTGGAGATGAGAACCTGGCAATTAGAAGAATCACAAGAAGCTTGAAGAAGAAAATAGAAAACAAAGAGCAAGTTTGAGATTCATGTGATCAGATGGTGGAGATCTCAGATGATGTATATGATTATGCCTAGTAGTTGGTTGAACTTTTCTGTCTAAATTTGTATTCTATAGGATGCAGTAGCTGTCTTCTTAATAGCTGTGTAGTGGTTGTATTGTGATTCTTTTTTGTTATGGCTATGTCCCACTAATAATAGTCTAAGAAAATAAAAATGAGTAACTTGGAATGAATTAGCTGAACTGTAGAAACCAATTGGAATTACCTAATACAACTGTTCCACTAAACAAAAAAAAAAAAAAGCTAATTCAACTGTTACAGAAGCATCAATTTGCAGCACCGTTACTTTTGTTGCTATTTGGCTGGGGCAAAGCTGGAAGGCCTTAGAAATGAATGAAGTTGCTTCCTAATTTCTAATGATAAATTCTCTTTTTATCTTATTGGGTGATACAGATCTATCAAAGTTAATTCTATGAATTCATGGTGGTGAATGACTTTGGGGACCCGCTTGAAAATTTGGTATTTGGAATTGGTCAAACTAATTCCTAAGTTTTGGAAAGTTCCGTTTCCGATTCTAAGTATCCACTATGCCTGAATTTGTAATTTTCAACCAACATATTGGATATTTTTCCCCTTGTTTTGTAGGTATATGAAATTAAAACAAGGATAAATATAAACAAATTTACCTTCATCCCACGGCGAAATACGATCAAACCTGACTTTGAATTAGTGGTCAGGGAGGATCACTGGGCAGAGGAACTTCCACGATCCCACAACTTAAAAGTTTTAGGGTTTGTGCAGGAACTCTCTATTTAGGAAACCCTCAATTGTTTCTTGTTTATCTTTTTTCCCCCCTAAATTTGTTCCCTTTTATATTAGCTCGACTAGTCGAGGAATTAGAATTTTAGGTGAAAAATTTTTTAACATGCCATTAGCGTGTTGAATTCAGCTTGTGTGTTTTATGGGTGCATTAATGATGAGGAATGTTTGATATGTCTAGGTCCAAAACTTAAATTGAAAATGGCCCCGATGACATTCAAATTTTACAAAATAAAAGCTTAGTAGGGGCTTTGTCATTGTAAAATTACTAAAAAAATAAAAATATGTTATATTTCTAACAGAGTTCGTTACAACTACAAAAGTTACACTACATAACGATCAACAATTCACTTCACAACCTAACATCTAAAGAACACTCTAAAATTCTCACAATCATGAAATGCTGCAAATTACATGCCAAAGTAGCAGTTCCAGGTTTCAGTGCCCAGTGTTACTTTGGGAATGAAAACCGGAACCAATATGGTTGATTCCTAATTTTTAGAAATCGACACCTGAACTGTTTGATCGAATTTGGTTCAATTCAAGGTACCGAAAATCATTCTAACCTCTAGATTTGGGTCACACATGATGAACCATTCCGTGCAAATATTGTTCGGACTTGTTCTTTTCAACTTATTATAAATAATTATCATCAACGTTCAATATTAATCAACACTGATCAGCATTATATACTCAACACTGTGCACTCAGCACTAATCAACATTAATCAACACTCATCAATATTCATCAACACTTATTATTATTCATCACTATTGATCAATAAAAAGTAACTTATGAGAAGTTGTAAAGGACATGTCAGTTGTGGGACGTTGGTGATAAAGATAGGAGTTAAGATGGTTTAGTGGTCATTTTGCACTTAGCTATAATGAGATGTTAGCAGGATTGAAGCCTTGAGGGTCGCTCCTTTCGAGTCCTGACATTTTTGTACCGTTGATGTTACTGTCTGCGTGACTAAGCTTAAGTAAAACGGACACCAACTCAATGAATTAAAGGTCATGCGCGGGAAACAAAATCTACCAAGATACTTTTAATGTTAATTATGACATGTAAGTTTTAAATCCAATTGAATTTCATTTCAATTGATTTATGACAAGTAAAGTCATGTTTTTTTCAATTTATAGTAAATACTTGTTATAAAAATTGAATATTTCAGTACAATTCAGCACTATTAAATATGTGTTGAAAATAACTAGTTATATTTTCTCTAATGATTCAACATGTTTCCGCATATTACAGTATATTTTAGCATACTTCAGCATGCTTCAACATATTTCAACAATAATAGCCTTTCCAGCTAGAGGCTCGCCTGCCTCGGCCCGAGGCTGGCCGCGAGCCCCGTGCTGGCTCTGGTCCTTTTTTTTTGCTTTTTTTAAAATTTTTATTAATTTTTCCTTTTTTTTGAATTTTAAAAAAGAAGTTGTGTGTTGTAGAGTGAGTTTATGAGTATTATTTTATTTGATTAGTCAAATTTGTGAGCCTTGCATTGTAGAGAGGGAAGATTGTGAGGTGAAAAGTTGACTCACAAGCTGATATAGCAGAGGTAGACTCCACTGGTGAACCAAAAAATTGGCGCACCATTGAGAACGACCTAAGTATCAATAAGTACTTCTTATAAATCGAAAAAAGCATTACCCTAAAGTGATTGCACATTACATGCACTTTCTGTAAGATTCATAGCGGTGCACATATCAAAGTTTACAATTTTAATTATAAAGCCTACACATAGAAATTGAACATTACTAAGTATATGTTTGTGTCCATGTGTGTGCATGTATGTGTGGTATGAACTTGTATTTACCGTTGAATTGATTTACATGAACCATTTCACAGATTAATATAAATTTTCATAGGTGAGTTTCACAAAAATATGCCTAAATTTGCAAGGAGGCACTTTAATTTGTAAATTTGTAAGTACCCACTATGCCTAAATTACTAAGTAGAATGTACACAGAAGCGTGAAGCAGCGGAGCAGTACTTTACGCCAACCCTCCCAAAACCCCAAAAAAAGGTTCACATTTCATATTAGCAATTAACCAAGAACTGTTCCCTAATTACTCCCACTTTCCGCATTTAATTGAAGTTATAACCATCACCATTCCCTTCATACATCGATTAGCCTGCCCTATAAATACTCCCTCCCTCCCCCTCGCACTTCCCGCTCATCACCCACTCACACGCTCACTCACTCACTTAGAAAAATAGAGCTTGTGTTTTGAAGGAAGCACCTGAAAATATAAAGAAAGGCAAAACGGGTCTACCGTTGTGGATGCTGGGCTTGGCCGCTGAGCAATTGCGTGCCGATATGAATCGCTTACTCGCTCTTCTCTTTCATCAAGTCATTCACACCTTCCTTAATTAATCTCTTTTTTTTTTTTTTTTTTTGGTTGGGGTGAAGTTTTTGATGATTGAAGTTTGATCATGATTAATGTATAAACAGGGAGTGTTGGATGAGCAATTTTTACAGTTGCAACAGCTGCAAGATGAGAGCTCACCAAACTTTGTGTCAGAAGTCGTCAACATCTACTTTCATGAGTCTGAAAAACTTCTTCGAAATCTCAGAGCTTTCCTGTAAGTATTTTATTGCTTGAATTACTTCCCATTTAGAACGAATTTGCATGGTGGATGTTCATGAGCTTCATTCTAGTCTCAAACACATCCCATGGTGATTGGAATTCAGTAAGTTTGTCCGTAAAATTTTCATGCATGATTTTGCTGTAAAAATATCAGGATGGATGGGGAGTTTTCAGACTACAAGAAAATAGGGATGCATCTGAATCAGTTCATGGGAAGCAGTTCCAGCATTGGTGCCAAACGAGTCCGAAACGTCTGCGTTGCCTTCCGTGCTGCTTCTGACCAGAACAACCGCATTGGGTCTCTCTCTCTCTCTATCTTCACCACTTTCCACATCTCCCTTTTCAATCCCTGCTTTTCATAATAGCATGCTAATTGCTCATTTACTAAATTAATATTATTCTAATTAATCTGGGGTCTAACTTTAATTATTGCAGCTGCATAAGAGCATTGGAGATGTTAGAGCATGAGTACTGCTACCTCAAGAACAAATTGCTTGAACTTTTCCAAGTAATTACTATATTAATTAATCCCATCTCTACACCTCTCACTAACTCACTCGATTGCCTCGTTAATTAATTACCATATCAATTAATTATTCTCGAATGAGACTGTCTCACAAGTTATGACCGGACGAAATTTTAGAATGAGACAGTCTTGTCTAAGACCAGTTTGAGTTTCTAATTATCTGTTTTCCTTGCGTGTAGATGGAGCAGCAAAGAGTGCTTGCAGCTGGGGTGAGATATCCGGCACAGCACAACTAAAAGATCAACGCAAGAGCAGTGTGAATTTATGGGTTTCATTGCTTTGGAGATGCTTGTCGAGCTTGTATAATTCCTATATAGTGAGGACTAAGGAGCGAGGTAGTACTAGTAGATGCTATCGAATAGGTTGTTAATGCTATGTGCTAGAGGGTGTAACTTTGGATGGGTGTAGAAATCGTAGTGGTGATTAATGAAAGTCCACTTCATCATGAATCCCTGATGATACTTTAGTTATAGCCAATTCTGTGTTTGTTTCCCCCTTTGGCCACATAAATCAAATAATATCTCACTAATCTGTCGAGGGGTCAGCACAAAAAATCGAAACTGGCATTGAGATCGAACCTAAAAACCCGTAAAGCGGTTTGATTTTTCTAAAAAATTGGGCCTGGTTAATCGAACCGAAAAAATTTTACAGTTTTGGTTTCGGTTTCGGTTCTGTCATTTGAGATTCGGTTAACTGCACGGTTAATCGAAACTGAAACTTATACTTTTATTTAAAAAAATAAATTTTATATTGGTCAACTGTAAATTTCATAATTATTAAAAATAAGACTAAACATATAATAACGTGTAAATTAATATTGGTGTCTCAAATAGTTAAATTAATTAAAAAAATAGTGAAAATTGAAAATCAACAACTTAAAATTAATGGTTAATCGGTAATCGAACTGAAAATTCAGTTAACCGAACTGAAAATTCGGTTAATCGAATTTTCCGATTCAGTTATGGTTCACATTTTTAATCAAAAATTTCGGTTCTGTTTTCGGTTCACAATTTTTGCAAACTGAGTTTTCGGTTAATCGGTTTTGATATCTATCCCTATCTCTTTTGTTGTGAATATAAAATATATATTAATCAACTTCTCTCAATCTAAGTTGAGCAAGGCAAAATTTTCTGCAATTAAATTTTTTTTGGAGTTCGGGACTATCTACCTTATTGGAGTTGAGCTCATGTTGGTTCAACAAATGGTAGAGCTCTCCGACTACAAATTTTCTTCACACACAGGACTCAAATTCGAAACCTTACTTAAGGAGAACAAGTGTCAAACCGTTAAACCAACCTATGTTAGTTCTACAATTGAATTTGTAACAATGGAAAGAAAATTGTTGTTGCTAGATTTGATAAATGAGTTGTTCAGTATGTGTTTGATCTAAGCTAACTTATATTAAATCATTTAAATTTAGACTGAATCAAGCAATCTCCTTTTTGTCTCCGTTCAAAATTTCAAACTAGGAAGCAAGAGATCTATAAAAATCCATGGTTGGATCAAATGTAAATCTGAAGATGAGATGATATATATCTAAACTTGACTTTTTTCACGATAAACAAATTGAATAAACCTAAATCATGGCCAAAATCAAGTCAAATAATAGAAGGTTAAAAAAAAAAAAAATTGTGCTCAGATTTAAAATTCGGAACCAAATTTATAACTGTACTCAATTTTTCAGCACGAATAAATTTGAATAATCAAATCAAATAAAATTTCGTCAAGATTACGAAATCATACTGGCAGTCTCTACTAGTGTCTTGGCTCGTTTGAGAGCTAGATTTGCTTCAATTATTTGTCTCTTTCGTTCAGCTTTCCTCAAGTTAGCTTTTGCTTTTTCAAGAGTTTGTTGGACATCTGGTGGATCAATGTTACTACTGCTTTCAGCCTCATTTAGTAAAACAGCAATCTCATTAGAGCTGTTGGGGACTATACAGAAGTATCCAACAAATGACAAGCGACTGTGAATCCTTTAATCAAGTCAGTTCGTGCAGCCCATTTGTCCTGTGAAAAAAAGGCCCTTTGCAATATTCTGGTTGGCAACTTGGGCCCTCAATCCGACAGTCCGACACTTTTCCTGAGCATTCCGAACGATTTGGGCCGCCGGCCTTCAACCCAACCATACAGATGTGGGCTGAAACGAACACAATTTCTCACGAGCAAACCGAATTAAGAAGAGGATGATCGTAATTGTCCTAAAAAATAGGAAAATAGTGAAAAAAAAAAAAAGCTTTAAATTGCTTCAAATGAAAAACGAAAATAAGTTTTAAATCGTCAATTTATGGTCTATATCCTTGATGTTGAGTCTTACATAAATCAATTTTCTATAATGGGTGTGTTCGACAAAATTAGGTATTACAGTAGCATTTATCTGTTTTTATTAGCTAGTAGTTGTCATGTATGTAATAGTGTTTAGCAATTACCTATTCAACTACTCATTTTAAATAATAATGTTCGCTAAATTTAGCTATTCAAGTAGCACTTTTGTGCAAATGACATAAACGGATAAGGATATAAGATAGGAAAAGCATTTTATCTCCTACAAAGGATAAATTGATAATTATAACTGAAACTACTAGAGAGTGGTTATCAAAAGCTAGTTGTTGTAACTTTTAAAAACATTACCTAAACCTCTAACAACTCATTCAACAACTACATTTGGCGAACATTTAAAATTATAATCAATACTAGATTGATCTAGTCAAACGACTAACCTATACCTAAACCACTATTACCGAACACACCCAAGCCCAATTTCGCTGGCCAAGGAATGAATACCTCTGAAAATGAAAGAATGAAGAAATTAATTTCTCTCTTCCAATCCAAAACATCTTCTTGCATGCGACCCTCCTTTTTAGACTCCATTGGTAGCGATGTCCACTTCCACCTGAGATGGAAAAGGACAAGCATAGTATGTCTTCCCTCCTCGAGCGGGATTGACTGACCTTGAGTTTACATATTACAATAACAATCCTCAATATGAGTTTCGTTTTGATGAGATATGAAGATATCTATCTAGATATAAACCATTTATAATGCAAAATATGAGCTCAAGAGTAATATTAATTGAGTTTACAAATTAATAAAATGATAAAAGGCTAATCCAACCATCTAGATACATTCATATAGTAATGCAACACAATCTCCTAATATCAAAATTGTAGATCCATCATTGATGATTTGTAGGATAATGAAAAATAAAATCCCAGCTACAGCACAAGCCAAAAAGTCTTCTCATGCAAACTAGTCGGTGGCACAAGAAATTCATCAATTAACAATAATAATAATAATAATAATAATAATAATAATAGTAGTAAAGAAAGAAAGAAAGAAAAGTTTGTGGAAAGGAAAGGAAGCGAAGATTACATTCGATGATGATGTGGCATTGTCAGTGGACACATGCACGTTGGGCATGTTCGTTATATATAAACATATTGAATCTGCTACTTATTTTAACCTACATAAATATACTTAAGCTTGTTAATTCTTAGTCAAATCTATTTCAACCTGCTTTAATCTACTCTAGTATGCTCAAACCTATTATTGATAGTTAAATCTGCGCCAATACGCTCCAATCCATTCAGAAACCTGCTTCCAAACTGTTATAAACTGCTCCAATCAGCTAAATGCAAGTCAAACCTATTCCAAACCTGTTTTTTGCTCGTCAAATCTACTCAATTCTGCCCTAACATGCTCTAATATACTCCAATATACTTTCTTCTAATGCAATATGCTCATAAGAAATAGGTCCGTTGTTGCCAGTATGAGGAGATGGGATATCAGCCTCTAAATCATTTTCGCCCCTAGAAAGAATGTCCTTATTTCACCTATAAGATTAAATTTTAATTTATCAAAGTATATATTAATTAGCCATATGAAACTGATATTACGTATAGATTTTATTTTCAAAATTACTATGAAAATAATTATCCTGTGGAAAAAGATAACACGCGTGAAACGAAACAAGTAATCTATACTATTATAATAGCAATCTTTCCAAAACCTTAGAATACTACAACGAGAGTAATTTACGGAGATTAGCATGATCTACACCATTAAATTAATTTACCTATTTAATCCAAGCCGGTAAAATAACTATTTTTGTTCAATAGAGATAAGAGCATTCCCAGCCGTGAGCCTGTTTTTTGGCTCACGGGAGGGACCTACCATTGCCACATCAACCTTCTCTCTAATTTTTTTATCTCACAATCCTCACCCTCTCCAATGCAAGGCTCACCACTTTGACTCATCAAATAAAATAATACAAATAGACCCCACACCTAACCATTCTTAATTGGTTTATTGTTTTTGTTTTGGTTAGTTATTTGGGTTTATTAATTTCGGAAAAAATAATGTGCACATAATAATTTGGTAATACAACTAATACAACAATTTTGTTAAAAAAATTACAATTTCTTTTCAAAAACCAAATAAATAATACTAATTTGGTAGAATAATAATTTTTTGGGGGTAAATAATATGCATATAATAATTTGGTAATAGTTGAATAATTTCTAAAAAAATTACAAATGCTTTTTAAAAATTCAATAAATAAATAAATAAAAATTTTAAACAAAAAAAAATCAACAAAACTAATCAAAAAAAGAAACACAAGAAAAATCCAAAAAAATAACAAAAACAAAAAAACAGGAAAAAAATAAGGAAAACAAAAAAAAAGAAAAATAGGAAAATTGGGCCAAAGGGCCGCTCACGGCCGCGAGCCCTCCTGCGGGCCTTGTCTCGCGGGCCTTGCACTGGATCCCCTCCCCTTCCCCCAACCGCTCGCCACGTCAAAAATTAGGCCCGCGAGACGTACGCTGGGCTTGCTCTAATAATTAAAACTGAGATAATAAATACCCCAACTGAGAGGTCTCTTTTCCAGCGCTCCCAGAAATCCAACCTACTCACATGAATAACTACCCTCCCCAACTAATAAATAAATAAGTAAATAAATAAATAAATATTCGCTTATAGAAGAATTTTCAAAACGAAAAAATTATCTACAAGTGCAAATCCCATCTCCCACGGTTCCACATTAGTCAAATTGACAACTTGAGAATTGTTCTCACGCATGACTCTCGCCCATCTCTTTCTCACTCTATCTCTATATCACGTTATCAGTATTCAGATCTCTCCTCTCTGCGGACCCCCAAAAATTGAACTGCCACTGACCTTTTCCTATGCACAGTTCAAGTGACGTTGTTCCCGGACATGAAAAACACCATTGAATTTAGAAGTTTGATGCGGAGAGATTATATGAGGGAAGGGCTAAAGTTCCATTTGCAGAAAAGTAAATGTCCCTCTTTCCTATGCCCTCTGTATCTCTCATCAAAGGAAGAAGATGAAGAATAGTTTCGAATTTGGATTTGGATTTGGATTCGTGTCAGTCACCCCGTTGTTGTACCAATTCCATGATTTGCTTTTGGGTCTAATTTGTGCATAATTTTGTCAGTTTTGAGTTAATTTTGTTTCTTTGGGGTTTAATTATGTTTAAATGTTGAATTTTGTTTACTCATTTGGGTTTGGTTTCTCCTACAATTCAGCAACAGATGGATGAACCGTAATTGCAAATAGAAAAGAGGTACCACTGTCTAATGAATTATTATGCAATTTTTTCAAAATATTTTCCGAATATTGCTACAAATTTTCAATGTATTTTCTTTTTGGCACTATACACTTCTCAACCGCTTCAGATTCTTCTTCTTCCCCCACTGTAGTTCAGCCCATTCTTCTTTTACCATCCTTCCGCTCACACAAATTACGAAATTTGTGCGCAAAATTATACATAGAAAAATTTGTGTGGAAAATGCTAACTCGCTCATCGTTTTGGCATTTTAGGAAATTAGAAGGACACAAAAAATCAGGGAGATATTTTGCCGACCTAGGCAACCTTGACTGATGGACAACCGCTGGCTCCATAGCGTGTAATGATAATTGCCCATGGTAGGACCCTCCCCCCCTCCCCCCCCCCAAAAAAACTTTCTTCCGAGCTGTAATAAAGTATAGTTGATTTTGCATTACTGATTTTGACGCAAGATCTTTTGATCATGGAAGAATTTGGGCAAGTATTGTCAACGAGGAGTTTGATGGTGTTTATTAGTCTTGAGGGTTTTTGTGATTGGATGATAATTTTAGTATGATCTCACTCTGAATCTTCTCTGTACATTTCAATCCCCTTTAATTTTCGTGGTTGCATGACTTTCACATTCAGATTATGTCATGCTGATCTTTTGGTCCATGTGCACTTTTTGGGGGGAGGGGGTACACTTTTTGTATTTTATTGATTTGCGTTTAATTTTAGTTAGTACTAGTGTTATATCCCTTGCTATGCAATGATATGAGTTAATTTTGTTATTAAAAATAATTAAAATATACTAATTTATTAAAATAAGTTAATTTTTGTGTGATAGAATAACTATTATGCTATATAATAGTTCATGGAGGCATGCATATGTTTTTTCTTGCTCTCAATTAGATCACTTAAAATTACATTTTTTTGACATTAAAATTATTTGTTGAGTTAGGTTAAATTTTTAACCTTTAATATGCAAGTCATAATTCTGTTATTTTTGATGAGAATATGTTACTATTCTACTAATTATTGCATAAATTATTCATTAAGTGGTCAAGTCTTTTAATGTAATGTAACATTGTGTTAAATTAGCGTTACTTTTGTGTAACTATTCAAATGCCTATATAGTTAGTTTTTTTTAATTAAATTTCAACTGCAAAGTAATAACATATATAATAGCATATAGTGAATCCTAATTTTTCCCCCCTTTGGAAGGTTAGTAAATCCTAGTTAATAACATTAATGTTAATTAATATGAGTCAACTAACATCCACCAATTATAACTTGCCAATTTATTGTTATATGTCACATCAGCATGCCACATGTCATTCATACATAATTTGTATCTAACTTTTAATATATATATATGATGGATGGATTTGTGTTTCAATGCCCTGTTCCTAATTCTCGTTTTTTTGGTAGTTGGGCTTGAGTATGGCATCAATTGCTTTGATGGACTTTCAGATTTATCATAAGATGCCCGTTTTGGATTTACTATGCAAGTAGCTCCTCTTCTCCAGTGGCACTTCCGCATTCCTTCACTGATATTGCCTATTAGTGACGACATGCATCTAAATTGAACGAACCAATTTTCAGTCAAACCATTAATTTTATTTATATTTGTTTCTCTTCAAGTGTTGCTCTTCAGATGTAACGCCCCCAAGATATGATACCTGATTATTCTAACTTAATCACTTATTTACTCATAATTTGCAGCGGAAGTCTAATGATTGGAGGCATTACTGCCATTCCATAATGGAACAAGGCTACCTGAAATTACCTGTAACACTGTGGGTGCTTGGCTAGCTAATGATCAGCAAGATTTCAACTTTCACTCATTTCTACTATCTTCGTGCTTGTAAGGAGGGGAGCTGTTCACTGATATTTTACCTAAAACAGAAAACACAAAAACATTCGAATAATAAGTCGGAACTCAGCACGTACATCCCGATGTAGTAAAATAAGCTTTAGATTTAATTAGTTGGACGCGTGCATTTCAAAACACTTTATTTTGCAAACAGGAGAGAGAGAATGTGTAAGTAAAGCTGATTTTCCGGTTATTATCTAAAAGTGGACCTCTGTTGACATCTGCAGCGATCTTGAGATAGGTGCACACCTCCCATGCCGATCGGAAAGCCTGAGTTGCAGCCGCGCGAATAAATTGAAGGGCATAAGCCCTGATAATTGATAATTGATGGGGCTACTTGCTTATGTGACAAAGCATTGTATAAAATGATTCATTATATGAATATCATATTGATTTTGTATAGCTTGGGAAACATGTGAGTTTTCGCAGAGCACAGGCAATGTACGTATCTGGTTTTTGGAAGTCTCTCCCCGCTTTATTGAAAATCGTTTGCTGGCAGTTCGAAGCGACGGCAGTGGCCCCACTTCTGCTCCAAATATGTCATTTTCTCGATTAGTGTGAGATTAAGAAATTTTATTTACAGTTTTTGACTTAATGAATAATTTAAATTCACTCGACTTCTCTTTTTATTAATTAGTATAATAATCGTTATTAACATAGCTTGGTCTTATTTTATTTTATTTGATTTTATTTTTACTTGTTCTTCTCCTTCATACTGCTAATGATCGTTTGATGAATGTCATAGCAGCATAATTGTGTGATTCGTCTTGTGTACCGTTATCGCCAGTACCATTCGAATTATTACGGAAACTCGTTAAAACCGTTATTTTTCGCACTTATTAAAATTATTGACATTATCAATCATTATTATTATTATTATTATTATTATTATTATTATTACTACTACTACTACTACTACTACTACTATAGAATCGAGGCTATCTTTACCGTAGTTATTGTTAACGAAGTTATTATGGTTATTGATTTCTTTTCCCCTTTTAACGAGTCGCCGTTAGACATTAAACTTTGGATTGTGATACGGTTTAAGGTGACTTCATAAACTTGGTTTCAGGTTCGAGTTGAGTCTCAGTCATACAATTATCATTAGTGAAATAAAACCACAAAGGCAGATTATGTTAATAGCTCCAAATCCACGAAACTACTTATTCCTTTCCCTCTCCTTGAACAACCACATCCTAGAATCTCACTACCCCATACTTGGTTCTTGATTTTCAAACATTCAAAATCACTATACCTTCCTCCATTCTCCTCTCCACCATCCTCACTTCGTAATTAAAGCTTGTCATATACTTATACGACAATATACTACATATGCTTATATCTCCTCATTTTCGTTTGATTATCACCAAAGATTTGCTTAAATACTATTAAAGCAACCCAATTGAAATTTAAACTTTTCATCCAACATCTAAATCCCAATTACCAACTCATGACAAGCACACACACCCCATCTACAAATTTTAACATCAATTCTCATCAGTGGCGAAGCCAGGAATTTGGAGGAGGGGTGTCGAAGATAAAATGATAATTGTAGTTTAAGAATATCGTTTCCACTTTTTTCATTCAATAGTTAGTTTTTTGAATTTAGAATTTGAAGAGAATGATGATTCTCTACTTATCATTTTGAAATATCTATGTATTTTGAGTTAGAATTTAAATTAACCCATAACTTAAATAACTTTAGAATTAAAATTGGCGAGTTAACCTCATAAATTAAAATTGAAAAAGTAAATTAACCTCAAGTTAAAGGATTAATCAACAAGTTGAACTATTGAGATTAATAAAGTGATATCTTTCTGAAATATTTATATACTTCGATCCAAAATTGAAATTAAACCCACAAACTAAACAAATTTAGAATTGAAATTCACAAATTAAACTCATAAATAGACTTAAAGTAATTAATTTGCAAATTAAGAATTGAATAATAAATTGAGTCCAATTAAAGTAAAACTATAATTAATAGACTATGCACTTTAAATTGGAGGGATGCCTTTGATCCCCCCCCCCAAAAAGGAGAAGGTTCTAACCGAAGAAAACAAAGAAAATGTTGAACAAACAGCGCCAGCAGGATTCAAATTGGCGCTATCCTCTATTATACAGCCAACTCTTAAGTGCTCAAAACCACGGGGTTAAGTAACTCGTAAGTAAAGATACTTGCAATAATTATTATTTATATCAGATTTATGCTTTCAGCACACTACTTTTTTATTTTCTGGCAGGGGAGGGGTGTCAGTTGACACCACTGACACCACGCTCCCTCCGGCAGTGATTCTCATTAATTTCATTCAAATATTCATTATAATTCACGTAAACCACTAAATAAACCACAACCAAGCTTATACATTTACTCCAATTTCAACCCAAATCACCAACCCATGATCAACACATACACACACATTAACCTTATACATATATACACATATTTTTCTATTTAACCATCACTTAACTCATTTAAACACTAATAACCCACATAATCATCTTGAATGTCATTTAAGCCATAAACCCTAATCACCATATTTATGGCAACACATTTGCCTCCAACACATGTGTAACACATTAACTTCATCCAAATATTAGTTGCAATTGATCTAAACACAATTAAAGCAACTTAGTGAGCTTAATTTTTCATTCTAATTACAATCCTAATCACCAACCCATGGTTAAAACATAACATACATACCCTATATATATATATATATATATATATATATACTCTATATATTATATGTTAATATATATATATATATTATATATATACTTATCTATCTATAATATGTCTATATATAATTCACAAATTTCCTTCAATTATTCATGAAACTAATCTAAATATTATCAAAGCATCATAATTAGACAAAATTCAATCATAATATTCAAACCCTCACTCATCACACCACTCCCCAATTCATCCCAACAAGCAACTCAATCCAAACCATCAAACTAATTCAAAAAATTGATAAACTGATGCACACTAAAGCTAATTATGCCATTCACTACAAAATTTTAGATACAAAACATCAAAAATTGAATCAAAAAGGGTTAGGGTTTTCACCTCTCAACCACTCAAACACACACAAGGAGGAGAGGGAATCGGCTGGAATGGTGTCCCTGGTGGTGGCAGGCGGCCAGAAAAGGGGCAGCGGCGGTGGGCGCCGATGATGGCTGGTGGCGAAGACAGTTGGGTGGCCATCGGGCTCACGCGGCAGAACAGAGCAGAAGCAGAAGCAGAAGCAGAGGACAGGGATAAGGGTTCGGGCTGGGTAGAGAAAGGGGGGATTGGGTTTTTGGGTTTTGCTGCTTCTTTTTTTTTGTTTTGGTTTTTTTAGTTTGAATGATTCATTATAAATTTTAATTAATTCTTTTTCCTTTTTCTTTCTACCCTCTTACTTGTTGACACCTAAATATTTTTCTAGATTTTTCTCATCTTTATCCAACCCCTTTTTATTTTTTTATTTCATTCATTATTTATACATATATAGATAATTGAAGTAATAAGTTTGGCTAAAATTAATAAATAAAATTGTACATTTATTGGGTGGAAAAATTTGGGTGAAATATTTTCATTTTTGATTAATATTTAACTCTTTTTATATGCATAACTCACATTATTATTACTATTATTACATTATTACTATATTTATTCGTATGTTATTATTATCAATTTTCAAATTAGCCCTTTAGTAATTAGGCTAATGCTTATTCAGTGGGCATTCAAATATTTATTAGCACTTGAATGAATTATTTAGGAGTATAACAAGATCCATTTTGAGGTCACGTTGTCGTTTCAACTCGCAATGCACAAATATATATACATATATATATATATATAATGGTAAATTGAAATGCGGCGTCCAACTAGATTAATTTGTTATTAAGATAACTCAAAGTAATTAACATGAATCTTAGGTTCAGGCCATTACAGCCTCCCCCCTCAAAATAAGTTTCGTCCTCGAAACTTGCAGTTTAAAAGAGACTTTGATCGTACTTCGAAAAGGTATGGGTACTTGCTTCTCATGTCCTCCTCAGTTTTCCATGTAACCTCAGAGGTATTATGGTTGGCCCAGAGGACCTTAACCAGAGGAATGCTTTTGTTCCGGAGTTGCTTCGCTCTGTTGTTCGATATATGTATGGGACACACCTTGCACATTAGGTTCTCAACGACTTCTACTGATTCTGTTATGATGATATGATTTGGATCAGGGACATATTTATGAGTTGTGAAATGTGAAAAACGTTGTGGACATGCTCAAGTTCTGTTGGCAAATCCAACCTTACAGCCACAATGTTTAATTTCTCAATAATTTTATAAGGCCTGATATATCTAGGGCTTAGTTTGCCTCTGAGGTTGAATCTTCTCACTCTTTTGACTAGAGACACCTTTAAAAATACTTTATCTCCCACTTGAAACTCTAATGGTTTTCTCCTTTTGTCAGCATAACTTTTCTATCTGCTTTGAGCTGCTTTGATATATTCTTGAATCTTCTTTATCATTTCAGTGGTTTCTTGAATCAACTCAAGCCTTAAGGTTAATACCTTATCAAAGCTCACTCTAACACAAAGGAGTTCTGCACTTTCTTCCATACAATACTTCAAAAGGGGTCATCTCAATGGTAGATTGATAGCTGTTATTATAATGAAATTTCACCAACGATAAGTAACCTTCAAGCACACAGACGTCAAAAGGGGTCCACTTCCAGATAATAACCGGCAAATCAGTTTTACTTACACATTCTCTCTCTTGTTTGCAAAATAAAGTGTTTTGAAATGCGGGCGCCCAACTAATTAAAGTTAAAACTTATTTTACTGCACCGAGATGTACGTGCTATGTTTCGACTCATTATTCGAATGTGTTTTGTGTTTTCTATTTTAGGTAAGAGATCAGTGAATAGCTCCCCTCCGGGCAAGCCCGAAGATAGTAGAAATGAGTGAGAGTTGGAATCTTGCTGATCATTAGCTATCCAAGCACTCACAGTGTTACAGGTAATTTCAGGAAGTCTCGTTCCATTATGGAATGACGGTAATGCCTCCAATCATTAGACATCCGCTGCAAATTATGAGTAAATAAGTAATTAAGTTAGAATAATCAGGTATCATATCTTGAGGGCGTTACATCAGACATGGGATTGAGAAGGTGAACCTTTATTTTGAGAAGCTACAAGTTCAAATATTGGAGTTGAAACCCATAAACATGAGGTTGTATCTTCGTTGCGGTATATTTGTTTAAATTTCAAGTGTTAATTGTGCTTTGATGATCTTACTTTTATCCCTTTGCATAAATTCTTTCTTACTCTATTTCTATCTTAGAGTGTGCTACATTTCTGTAAGATTATAATTTATGGATATGTGCATTCTTAACTTCGACAACATCTATTTCTTACCCAATTTCTATCTTTGAGTGTGTGCATGTCACGCTTCATTAATTCTTATATCTATGTTTTCTTGAACTTCAACTACATGCCATTGCCTTCAAAAAAGTTACATGACATTTAGGTCTTTCATTATTTAAATGTGTTAAAGTCTTTGGTGTGTATTACTGTTTAAATTATAAAAAATTGCCAAAAAGCAAAGATTCTAGCACAATTTATTCTGAGACATGGACCATGAACATGCACGACTTGTATGTTATTTGAACTAAGTCTTATTGGTAAAATCGTGTTCATTGTTTGACATATTCTTATTGGCGCTGATTTTCCAATATTTTGTTTTCCAATCCATTTTCATTTTCAACTGGACAAAAGTTGTATTGTGAAAGGCATCTGTATGGTTGATGGCTATTATCTTTCTTTTCTTCTCATCGTTTACGTAGTACATGTAGAGTACTATATCTAATCTTAATGCATTTGCTTTGCCCATTGCTGCATCGGATCCTTCTCTTTTCCTATATCTTTAATCAAATCTTAGTGTCATGTTTTGTTGTGTAACGATGATACAGTAAATCTTATATGTATTGCCATTCTCCACTTGAAATCATTGATTCATGGTTGCCTTTTCTTAGACGAATATTTCTTTCTCACTTGCTACAACTATAGTAATCAAGTTTTGTTTTTAACGTACACATTATTCTCAATCATAACTTCGTCTTCTGGCTCATAAGACTTGATAAGCTTCCTGTTAAGTGTAGGTAAATTTGGGTAGCACATGCATCTGCATGTTTGTGTTGTAAAAATGTTGTCGATTGATCCATGTGCACTTTTTGGGGGGGGGGTTATGGGGGTAAGCTTTTTGTGTTTTGTTGACTTGGGTTTAATTTTTGTTAATATGGATGGATTTGTGTTTGAATGTGCTATTCCTGATTTTCAATTTTTGTGTAATTGGGTTTGAGTATAGCGTCAATTGCGTTGATAGACTTTCAGATTTATCATAAGATGCCCATTTTGGATCTACTACGCAAGTAGCTCCTATTCTCCAATGGTACTCGTGCATTCATTCATTGATATCGCCTATTGGTGATGGCATATATCTAAATTGGACAAACCAATTTTTTGTCAAATCATAATTTTATTTATGTTTGTTGCTCTTCATGTGTTAATGTCTAATCCATTTTTCTTTTTGTGTTTCATGGATTTGTGATCCCATATGTTTTACATATTCTAATCACTTTTGTTTATAGCTCTTCATGCTTCAGATATGGGATTGAGAAGGTGAACCTTTATTTTGACAAGCTACAAGTTGAGACTTTGGAGTTGAAACCAATAAACATGAGGTTTTATCCCTTTGCATAAATTCTTTCTTACCCTATTTCCATCTTAGAGTGCGTAGATGTCTATAAGATTGTATGTTTTGGATTTGTGTTCTCTTGAACTTAATTCGACGGCATCTATTCCAACCCAATTTCTATCTTCAAGTGTGTGCATGTCATGCTCCGTTAATGCTTAGATCTATGTTTTCTTGAACTTTTACATGTCATTGCTTTATAAGTTGTACCATAAAACCACGAGATGTGCGGAAAGATCTTTATAAGTTCTTTTTAGACTTTTGTCATTTCAAATTGAACTAATAAGATAATTTAATTTTTTTAAGATATTTTTTGTTGAAAATTGCTCCGTGCATAGCAAGGATCTATACTAGTAAACTATAACGATAAAGAATATCAAAACAGTACAACATTCTGCTGTGTATTTTATATGTAATGAATTCTCAAGAATCAAATCAACACTTATTTTAAGCATACACTTATTTCATTTTGTCACCGACAGGTCAAAGAAATTTAATATTTTATTTGCTTTTTATCCAAAAATAATAAAACTCAAGAATCAACACATTGTTTGAAAAATTGGTAAAAGTAAGCTATTTCATTTTGTTTTTTGGAATACTGTTGCTTTGCCAGGTAGGTCGGCCCATAATTGACTTGTATTTTATCTATTTTATATTTATATTCACATGTTTAAACTGCAGTCATCATAGAGATTCTTAGAGGTTCTTCTTATATCTTAATGTTTTAAAAATCATCCGTATATAAATGGATACCATTTGCATCATTTTCAATATATACTTGTGCATCGATATCAATATAGATTAGTTAAATAGTTTGTCAGTTATTCTTCTAAAATGAAATTTCAGATTTAAGTATATGTAATGAGTTCTCAAATCCATATAGAAATAACAATCTCCTGAATGTATGTAGGAGTTTGTCTATAGTAATAAAACTATAATTTTCTTACCAAAAACAAAAAAATAACCGACGAAGAGTAATTTAACTGTCTGTGATTATGGATAATGAAAGATTAAGAGAAAAAAGAAAATATACTTCCATATAAATATAAATTTTATAGGGGAGTGATATATGTCTTATTGCAAGACACTCTTAAATATCTTACCTTATTTTAAATTAACATGTTTTATAATTTAAAACCACAATTTTTTCAATGATTATAATTAATTATGAATTGCCAACTTTAAATATTTGTCAGCTCTGCTGACAAAGTATTAGATAATACCCTAATCGCATTAACCTATCTGTGAGTACATATAATACGTGTATTTTACAAATGTGATAAATTATGGATAACAAGATGATTTTATATAATTTATAAGTTATAATATGCTTCCACGATTCGATCATACTATTTTTTTCAATTTAAAAACATAACAGTATGATTTTCTTATCAAAATAAGACACTTATGAAGTGTCTTGCAGCAAAACACTTATTATTTTGTAATTTTATATTCGCTTTTGCACAACCCGTTTTATGATTAATTTTTTTTTTTTGGATTTTTTAAAAAATTGAATCAAAACATCTTCAGGCGGGGGGAAATTACTTTCCGCTTCGATTTCAAATAGTAAATCAATGTTTCATGACATTCACTTTATTTTAAAGAATACAAATCATAAATTAAAATTTTATTTAAATTAAAGAAAGAAGACGATGCATGGCTTTTAGATTTATTTCATATATTTTTCGGGGACTTCAATATGGTTTTAGACATGTAGGTCGTGTTTGGTAAAATTAGCTGTTTTAGTAATGGTTAGCTGTTTTACCAGCTGTTAGTGGTTTTATTAGCGATTAGCTGTGACCCACTAGTAGTTAATAGTTAGCGGTTTAACTAGCGATTTAAAATAAATGCGTTTGGTAAAGGTAACTGCTGAATTAGCATATTTATATAAAATGACTAAAAATGACACAATAAATAAAGGTTTTTAGTAAATAAAAAGAAGAATTTTGTAATTTGCAATACAACCACTAGGTAGAGGTTTTAAAAAGCTACTTTCATTAGCTTTTAAAAAACACTACATAAACCTCTAACCACTGTTTCATTCACTACTTTGCCGAACACTTTAAGTAGTGGTTCATAATATTTTGATCACTATAAACCACTAACCTCTACTTCAACCTCTATTACCGAATACATCCTAGAGTCACTTTACGTGTGTCAATCTTTTACATCCACATGCATACCACTGTACGTCTTAAGGCCAGACGATCAAATCGCGAGCTTTGTGAAGATTTCTTCCCCCCCCCCCCCCCCAAAAAAAAAAAAAGAAAACCTTTGTTTTGGAGTCTTCATGAAGCTCGAAAGATAAGTTTTCCGTAAAATATTAGTGAAATTGTTCTCGTGCTATTTTTGTGTGTTTATTTATACCAAACAATTTTTTTCCTTCGGAGAATAATTCGGTCAAAAGGCCACCCAACAAAAAAGAGAGAGAGAAAAAGGGCCAATCAGAGAAAAAAAAATTATTAATGAAAAAGATAGAAGACTCAGAGTGACGAACGGTATGTAATTTTTGAATAGAAAGATTTGACATAATTTTTAATATACGTATTTAAAAATAATCTTGAGAAATCAAATAAATATAAAAAAGTACTTTTATTTAAAAATAAGAAACAACCATATTGATAGCATATTTTATTCTATCACCGAAAAAAAAAATATTCAATTTTTAAATAGTTAATATATAAATTTTGGTGATCATACATTATGTTATGAGATGAATAGATTAAATATTATAATATGATCATTACAATATTGACCATTGCTCCCAAAAGAAAAAGGAAATTACAATGAATGAGAATAACTTTACTAACTACATGGATGTCTAACTTGTCACAGCACTATTCGCAAATTGTACGGTTGCACTCGGTCCCATAATATAACTTATTCCAATTTTGCACTTATCGGTATTTGCATATGATAATCATGGAGTCCCTGCATGAAAAGGAATGGTGTGGTTTTTGAGCAGTAAGATCTTGATTGAGAGACTCTTCGTCGAGCGAGCTATCAAATGGAGGATTGCTTTATGGTCTAAATTAAAGTCTAGAAGGAGGTTATTCCATATTCCTCAGCGGAGCTGGCGAAAAATTTCGAATCTTTGCACATTCTTTTCTCTTAGTTTCTCTTGGTGTTTGCTGTAGTTTCGTGAGTTGTGTTTCAAATGTGTTGTTTTGCTTCCCTTAGTAAGTGGTCCAGTTTTGTACTTCCATCATTAGTTAGTACATGGAATTATTAGCCTTCCACGGCATAATTAATCGAAAAAAAGAGCATATGATAATCATATTTCTATTTGCAATCTTAGCCTCATTAGCACTCGTCAACATTCTTTAGCACTTATTAACATTGATCAGCAATATCACACATGATAAATTAAAAAGAATAGACTCTTATGTTGCTTACATTTATCAAACAATGAGCATGATAAATTTCATGATCTATATGGTGAACTAAAAAAATAATAACTCTAAATGGCACAACCATAGAAGTGCAAACCCAAATGTTCACTTTTTATATTTTCAAGGACACAACCTTAGGTTGAACGACAAAAAATACAATAGAAGTATTAACTGGTGGAGTATTTAATAAGCTTTTAATTAGATAAATTGTTGAATAAAACCCTCTATATTGATTATTCAAGTTTTGTATTTTTTTTTTTTTTATAAACTAACAACCTTCCGATTATTTTCTTTCATTAAAAAACAAAAAATTTGCGACTGTCTTTTCTTTAATACTTATAAGCGCCATATATTCGGTCTATAAACTTGCGTTATGGATGTAACACTTCTGGGAAGAGAGTCTACATTTTTGCAGATATGAACGAGATCAAAGAGAAATAGTGGCCGCTTTAGAGATTTTAAAGGACCGTCATATATAATAATCTGCATCTGGACACTCGGAACTGCTTTATAACTTACACCTTTTCCTATGCTTCTTCTACTATACGTGTATAGCATGCACAAACAGGATTTGGTAAAATTCGCAGAATGATTTCCAAAAACGTAAAGCAATTAAGTTGCAGGGTTGGACAGAAAGAAAGGAAAATGGAAAAAGACGCTGGAGCAGTTGGAGCAGTTCGCTTTATTTGGTGATCAGTTGAATTTACCTTTGAATTCGCCTGGGGTTGATTACTCCTCAAAGAATCGTAGAATATATGCATATGCCAGCTTCTTTTTCATATTACAGACGTACTTTGAAGCTAGACGTCGCCTAATTAGAAGGAACACTTGCATTTTGCATGAAAAGCTCCCTTTTTTTTTTTTCCTTTAGGGATGGTTCAATTAATTAGTGGGTGATGATACGTGTCTTGCTGCAAGACACTCTTAAATGTCTTGTCTTAACCAAGATTAACATGTTTTATGATTTAAAATCACTGAATTTTTAATAATTTCAACTTATTGAGAGTTATAAAGCTTTAATACATACTCAAATTAGTTATCCGATCCAAACCCGTATTAGAAACGCAAAAATTCCATTTGGACATAGAACTCAAGAATGGGGATGACGAAACCATATTTGTTTCTCAATAATAGAGAAATTAAAATAATTTGGGAAGCAAAATGGGGAAAAACACTCTCATATTATGCCCAACTAAAATGGAAAGAAATAGTTATTACTGACATGATACAAACTCAAATTAGTAGAAGGAAAATGGGAGCTGACAACCACGGGAGAACGACTATTCTTGACCACACATATATTGCAAGCCTGGCAACGTTGCGTGATTGAGACCATTAAAACTTATGCTGTAAACTTAATTTTATAGACCAGAAACTACAATATGATTTGTATATCTTTGCTGTATAATATGAGGAAACAAAGTGCAACTACAACTATATAAAACAGATAAATAGTATTATTTTTAAATAATAATATAAAAACACGTTCATGGTTAGTGAAAATTGAGATATGATTTACATTAAAAACTTCATATTTGAATTCTCACTCTAATTACATGAGTTTCTAAAAGCTGTGATTGTGATTGCAATTGTTGTCCCCAAAAAAAAAAAAAAAGAACGTTTTGATTGTGTGTGATTAATGGCTAAAGTCAAACAAGCGCTACCTTTTCACCTGTAGAAACCTACGTTCGGAAAGGAAAAAAAAAAAAAAAACTAATTTAGTAGGTGTACGTTGAACACGTTCCAATGCCAATGGGAAACCGTGTTACCTTACAACGTTAATACAACGTATTCCACTCGATATGAGTGTCAGAGTCTGAGGCACTCTCCAGTTTCCCAGCATCGCCGTCTTCGGTGCTCCCGTTATCGGCAATTTTTTATGTACTTTAAGAGCATTGGCAATAGGAGTTTCGAATTTCAAAATTTTATTTTATTATATTAATAAAAATTTTAATTTTTTAAAATTTATCTTATTATTTTTAATTTATAAAACTCTAATTTTAATTATCTAATAAAAATATTTATTATGAGTTCACAATATAACAAACAGTTAATTTTTAAATTATTTAAAAATTATTTACACACTTAAAAAAAAGAAAACAAAAAAATATATTAAAAAATATTAAAAGTGGTCCGCGTGTGCCTCACGTGCCGTGTTGTCCCGCGTGTGCCTCACGTGCCGTGCTGGAAATGCTCTAAGGCCATTCCCACCCCATGCCTCGCGTGTCAAGGTGTGGGGCCGCGTGGGACACGTGAAGGTGCCAACCCGTGACATGCAGGTAGGGGCACGCATGGCACCTCGGTCAACCGTGCCTCCCTGTGAGCGGTTCTTTGCTTTTTTTTGTTATTTTTTTTTGTTTTTTGTAATAAATGATTTTTATATGATTAAAAAAATAAGTTGTGTGTTATGAAGTGGGTTCATGATAAATTTTTTTATTAAGTTATTCAAATTGGAGTTCTATGAGTTGGAGAAGTGATGGAATGCAAGTTTCAAAAATCTAGAACTTTTGTTGACGTGGCAGATTAGAATTTCAAAAAATAAAACTCGACTGAAAATGCCCTAAAAAACACGTGTTTTTATTATTCACTTATATATATTTGTTTTACTTGTATATTTATTATACATTAATATTTTAATATATATTTATAAATATAGCCGTTGAAAATACGTATTTTTAGAAATATTATATACATATCACCCATTGTCGAGACAATAAAAACTACCCCCCTCCTGCTTTTTAATTTCCTTTTTATTTTATTTCATTTATGGGGGTACAAATAGGACACCAACGCACAGACTATCCACAACTCACATCAATCCTTCCATTTCAATCCTTCTTATTTCTTTCTCTGTTTCTCCATCTCCATCTCTATCTTCCCTTCAACGTTCCACCAATCCCCACCTTCAACAACACCAAATTATTTTCGAGAAGAAGGATGAAGGTTGGAGAAACGGGGTTCACTTTTGAGAAAGAGACCCGTTTAACTGTTTGTAAGACTTCTTTATTCTGTATTGGGGATGGCTTCAATGTTTATGATTGCAAGGGCCAACTCGTCTTCCGAGTTGACTCCTACGGTCCTGAGTGGCGCGACAAGGATGAACTCGTTCTCATGGACGCCTCTGGTCACTGCCTCCTCACTGTCCGCCGCAAGGTACCTTCTTTTCCCAGTTCACTCAGTGACTCGAGTTGTGATTTTCGTTGGGTTTGTGTGTTTTGAGGATGTGGGTAGTTTTGGATTTTGATTTGGGCAAGTGGGTAGTGGTTGGAATTGGAAGTCGGGTGTGAGTTGGTGATGAATCGTTGTTGTGGACTCGGTGAGTCCGAGTCAGCTCAGCTTGTTACTAGATGTTCGAATTGGTAACATAAAATTTCGTTACCACATCGATATGGTTGTAGACTCGGTGACATCGATTTGGTTCAAGTGGTCAGGTATTTGTTATTCAGATTTGAATTGAAAATTTATGATAAAAAAATTTTATTTTTTATTGAATCAATGATAACTTAATTCTAGTAAAATTAAGAATCCAAAACCTAAAAAAAAATGAGAATAAATGCTTGAATATTTTTTCCTATTCAGCTCAACTCCACCCGTTTTTTTTGGGTAAAAAACCTGAAGTGACTTACATTATTCAAATCTTTCATAGTTTTGTTGCCGGTGACTTTGTTTGATTCTAGTGCCGCATCTCAGCAGGTACTTTACTTACAAGTACCGACTAAAGAATAAATTACGCAATGAATCTTTATTCAAAGTGTTAATTAAAGAAATGATTAAACAAACAGAGGCCCCAACTTAATAGCTTGCAATCTGAAGAATCAAATTAGATCCCCTAACTTAATTTTAAATCCATGATTAATTAATTAATTGCAGAGGCCAAGCCTGCACAATAGGTGGGAAGGGTACCTAGGAGAGAGAAACGAAGGATCAAAGCCAATCTTCAGCGTGAGGAGATCATCAATAATCGGACGGTCAGGAGTGACAGTAGAGATGTACGCGAATCCAGGTGAAGAGTACCATATAGAAGGCTCCTTTTCGAACCGTTCTTGCACGGTCTACGATGCGGTGACCCGGGAAGTCGTGGCGGAGATCCGAAGAAAAGTGGATGCTTCGGCCAACGTGGTCCTTGGGAAAGACGTTTTCTCTCTCCTAGTCAAGCCCGGCTTCGACGCTGCCTTCGCTATGGCGCTCGTTTTGGTTCTCGACCAGATCAGTGAGGGGCTCGTTGAGGTCCTCGGCTCTGGTGAGAGTGATAGCTGTAGTAGTGGACCGTACCCGGCCAGCCCCGTTGGGGCGCACCTTGATGCCCATTGACAGTTTCAAAGTGGGAGTGATCTCTTTTTTTTTTTTTTGGGGTATTTTGTGTTTGTATTTTATATTGGAGTGAATGATGAATGATGAATGATGAATGATGAATGATGATTGATGATGGTTGTGGTGTAAGATCTTTGTTGTCTGGGATATTGTGGTGTAAAATTAGGTTGTTTTGGAAGGTGGTAACACCAGCAATAATAATTAAAGGGGCTATTTGGTAAATAGTTTTTTAAAGAGTTTTTTAATTAAAAAGAGTTTTTTTTTCAAAAATTAGTTATTTCACCAAGTAAAAAAGCTAATTTATATATTTGATAAAAGATTTTTTAAAAAATTTTTTTGGGTTAAAAAAATAATTTGAAAAAGTTAATTTCATAAGTTTTTTGGAATTAACTTTTTGAAGAATTAGTTTTTTGCGAAACAAAAAAACAGCTAATTTTATCAAATAGTTTTTTAACTAATTCATATGCTAATAATTAATAGTTAATATAAACTGCTAGTAACTAATCATTATTTATCAAATAGAGCCAAAGTTGATTGGAGTTTAGTTCAACTAACTGGCTGCTATTTTTGGAAGTTACTGTCAATGGATACGTAGAAATAACTGATAAGTACAACCTGAATAACCAGAAGGCACGCATTCGTTACTAGCCTTATTTGTTGGCATGTAGGCAATCCCAGAATCCCACCAAGTTACTTATATGATGAGACTAATAAGGGTAACCAATGATGTGTCTCTCTCGAGGTTTTGTCCACAACTCCATTTTTTATGGTAATTGACAGCTTTATAAAGTAATAAAAAAATAAATAAAGTGTGTCATGTTGGTAAAGCCTAAAGAGAAAAACATTGTGTATTATATTAGAGATTTAACTGTTTAGGTTTTCCTGAAAGATTGCTCCTGGCAATAATTACTTCTGATCGAAAAGTTACTTTTGTTAGTTCAATCAATTGCCCTTTATTTTTAATGAACAGAAAAAGTTAAAGGGATAAAGATCCAACTCATCCAAGGAAGCAAAATATTTGCTTGCCAACTTTTAATTACAATTACAAATCACCCCCCAACCCAACACCCAAAAAAAAAACTTTTAATCACAAACCGACGTACTGCAGTACATAGCGATATGAAGACACAGGCATGGGAGAAATCTAAACCAATTAGGCTTGAAATTTGAGGCCATTCCCCCCCCCCCCCGATCAAATTGACATTTTACTGGTAACAAACCGTTAGGTTAAAAATTTCGATCCGTTCAGGTGTTTTGAATACATTAAAACTAAAACCCTCATGAGAAAAGTCAAGTTAGGTAATAAGTTTCTACTATGTTTTTACCCATTTATCGTAAAAAAAAGGTGCTAACCTAATTATTGCAGTATTTAACAACATTAGGTTATTGGATGAGAGACCAATGGATTTGAATAATAAGCATAGAAAAGGGGTTCTTAATTACCATAGCATGGAAATGCTAATAAAATGCTTTTAGAAAGCCATTTGAAGTATGTCATTTTTGTGTCATATATTGAACACACATAAATTTTTATTTTGTGTTACAGTGCTTTCGTCTATACAATGAAAAACACTTGTGTGTAGATTGCAATTGTTAAAAATTATTATACATAAGCATTCCGCTAAATAAACTGAATACAAGTTTCAAATTAGAAGAAAATAATTTTCATATGCACACTAAGATAAGCAACACCTTAAAAAATATAGCGAGGTTATTTCAAATCATCAATACCCACTGATGGCCTCAAAAAGATTGATGAATAAATAACTATTATTGGTTCTATACATATGCATTTTTTTTGTTAAACCAATTAAGGTAAAATTTGATCCCAAGTATTTCAGATTAAGTAATTAATCACAAATTAATACTATTAATTGGATATATTTTCCTTCATCTTTAATCAGCAAGAGGCAAGTCAGTCAAAATCAAAAGCACATACATCCAATTATAGAACAAGACAATTCCCCAAGTAATAATTGACGACGCAAGGGGCAAGCGCCACGTACTGTGCTCATCAACTTTTAATGAGACCATATCTTTTTCAGTAGAGGACCTACTAACAGTATGGACAATGTATAGTGCAATAAGCCTTTCATAGAATTGACGTTTTAACTAAAACAAAAGGTTTGATCAGAGCAACATATGCTTGTTGGGCAATTTGTGTGTCTGGGCGCGCGCGTTATACTTTCACAATTAGAAGCTTAAGATCATGCATAGCTGACTTATAACAGGGTTGCAAAATGTCGAAACATACAACCTATGCATTTTTTAAAAAGATTTTTTAATCGTTCATGTGCTAAAAGGATTTTTAAACGTTCATAATCCTATAAATAATTGACGTTCATTCAATAATACTCTTAAAACTATTTCTGAGCATGCCAAACTTTAAGAGTATGAACGTACATTACACCGCCATCCGGTCAAACAAATATTGATGTCTGGGTCGTTTGCTTATATCACATATGAATAATGTGTTCCCCTTCATCTTATTCAAACTACCGTTCATACGCATTAAATATAATGAGTTACTATATATTCATCGTTATATATCCTAAGTTTCGGGTTATTTAATTATTTTATACTTCCATGAATCATATACACTTCTACTCACCGATTAGGCACAATAAAGCATACCAATTATATGCAGATAGTATATTTTCATTTACTTTTCAAACCCCATAATCTGTATTTAATGAATAGACTGGTATGCCATTAAATTTGATTCCATCGACTTCGTGGTGGTATAATGATATCAAGTACTCGGAAAGATCGACATGTTGAGAGTTAACATTAAAAGTGAAATATTCTTATCACTACTCCTGAAATTGAAAATATTGGTGTCTAAAGACACTTTCAAAAATGAATCCTGTACATATTTTCAATCTTTAATTCTCTTTCTCTCCCCAAACTAATGAGGACTAGTTTTCATCAAAATTAATGGTGGCTATAAGGTTAGGTCATAGATAAGACTAGAAGGAGGAATAGAATAAGTTACCTGAAATGACACCGTCTTACAAAATCTTATTATGATAAGATACACTGTTACATTAGCATACGTCTAATTTTTTCAATTTTTGTTATGTATCATATAAGTTATTTCACAATAACTTATTGCGAAATTATATAATCAAATAATTTGTCAAGAAGAAGTAAAATCATTGAAGGGAAATTTTCATTATTGAAATAATTCATTTATTAATATATTCCAAAGGCAAATGCACATGCAGCTTAATCCGGATTTATATATGCACTCAGAATATAGAGCAGGAATTGAATCCTTCACGTTCTTCATATTCTGTATTTTATTTTCACTCAATGATTAGTGATTGGCCAGCATATATATATATATATATATAGATATATATATATATATATATATATATATAATATATATATATATATAATATATATATATATATATATATATATATATATATATATATAATATATATATATATATTATATATATATATATATATATATATAGCATGGCCCAGCATTAGTTTTTCTTGATTTTAAATGGAGGGAGAAAAAAAAAAAAAAAGCACATATTTTTTAAGTAGTACATAGAGGAAGAGAACATGCAGAGCCATAGGTCAGTGACCCAGATCGAAAATTAGGGGTTGGTCCGAATCACAATTCCATTTCCATGCATAGTTTAGCTGGATATGATGCATGTATGTCACTGCAAGATTTGGGAATAATCTTGTCGTTTAAAAACCAATTCTAATTGATCACAAACAATCTAATATGACTTAATTATCCTCATGTATAAATGAAAACTATATAGAGTATACTAATTATCATTTGGATTAGAGAGTAAATATGCTAATTATGTGACAATATATATATTTGATACCATAAGGTGCGGGTGTTTTTTTTTTTTTTTTTAAAATGTGCAAATCCATTTGCACTACTATAGTAATATTGAAATATTGCTCTTTTTTTTTGGGGGGGGGGGGAGTGAGGGTTCTAGAAGGCAAACAGATTTCTAGCTAAACAGGACTTGCCCCAATGGCATGAAGATTGTGTTCGACAACAGCGTTTTTGAGTAGCGTTTAGTGTTTTGATCAAGTCAATACACTAATCAATCAATTTTTAGCATTCGGTAACCTAGTGTTTTGACTAGTATTTCAAGTAGCGTTTAAGCAGCCTTTTTGAAAATCTAACAGTGTTAACTTTTGGTATTCAGAAGTAGCATTTCATATTTTTTGGCCAAAAAATATCTTTTGAAAATTTTATATTTGAAAATTATCTATATCTTTTTATTTTAATTTATATTAATCAGTTAACCCAACGATTAAATCTACTGAAAACATTTATGTCAACCGCTCATCTAAATAGCTATCTGCTAACAGCTAAATTAAAACCGCTATCAATTACCTAAACCGCTATATATGACCTGAACAACTAATTTTATATATCGAATAGGGCCACAGTCTCAGTCCTTCTCAATGAAGGGACTTGGGTTCAAGTTTTGGATCTTATTATAATGTCATTTACGTAGGAGTCTAGGAGATGACAATGGGCCCTTTGTTGTAAAAATTAATCTTGACTTCTTGATACCTGTACAGTCCTGCCATACCATGCTTAAAATAGCAAATAGGTTCCAATAGACTACAGGTCATGAAACTGGACAAATTCTTTGTATCTCTATCATTAGAGTTGGAAAAGCTGACCTGATACGATTATCAATCCGAATCCAATACAAAGTTAAGCAGATTTGGATATGAAGTTTGAGCCCGTTTAATTAAATGGATTGACACGGTAAACTGTTTAATTAATTGGGTTAGGTTCAGGTTGAGAATATCGATACGAAGAAATACATATTTAACCCATTTAATTAAAAGGATTAAATAGGTCAACCCGTTTACTATTTATTTACTGTTTACCGTTTACCATTTACATTTTCTGTGGGAACTAGGTCTTGGAGAATTAGACTTTGTGGTCTCTTCTATAGATTTGCTGGTTGTTGACTTGTTGGTTATATTATTAAGAATTTCAGAGAATTTGACTTTATTTGCTGTTGTTTAAGATTTGACTTGGACATGGTTCGAAACCTAAGTATTTGGTTCTTATGTGAACTTTCTAGGCTGTAAAATTATATTGCAGCTCAGTGTTTTGGTGAAATAGGCTCTGAATATGCTGGAGTTTATAAATTAGCAGCTATTTTAGTATACTTTTAAAAGCAGCTATGTCTTAAGAGTCTGAAAAATATGCAATTTATTTAGTAAATTATCTTTAGGTTGAAATTTGTGTTGCAATTAAATGGGTTGGTGGGTAAATGGGTAACCCGAACCTAACCCGTTTTACCCGTTTAAATGTTAAGTGGTTTGGGTTGAACTTTTTCAACCTGTCTGTTAAACAGGTCGGGTTCAGATTCGGAGAATTTCAACCCGTTTAAGTTTGATACGAATACGAACCTGACCCGACATAACATATTACCCAGCTCTACGTGTCACACAAACTGTTACATATGTAAAAATTGTTGACGTGACATTGCTAGCTGCCATGAGCAATGATGGATCCAAAATTTCTCTTCACCGAGGACCTAATGATTTTGGATGAGAGAGAAGGATGGAACTTACGGTACCATTTGTGATTACGGAATAGTAGCGATTTCATGATATTTGGTATATGAATGAATGTTATACTTCCTCGAACCATCTACTCGCACATTTTATCATTCGAGGATAACAATTTTGGTTTTTGCCTAAATCGAACTGAAATGTTACTGGAGGCACATGCCTCTAGTGCCCAAATGTTAAATCCTCCCAAAAGTATGGTTAATTAATCTCCTAACTAGATGGGGTACAATTTTGAGTTTTCTTTTTTTTTTTTTTTTAATGGGCGTTTGTGTGTTCGGAAGGATTATTTGCTAACACTTTAAAATATAAGAGTTTAATATTTAAGTACCTTTTGAAGATATGGAACTTCTCAAATCTTTGTATTTTAGCACCCTTTATTAGAGATATGAGACCATCATTTTAAAAAAGGATGTGTATCTATATAATGTCAGTTATTACTAAAAATTAGGCATGGAATCCTATTCTTTCAGCTTTCACATATATTCATATCATGCTTTCCCTTGGGTTGTGGTAGAGGGTGCTCATGGGTGTGGCTTCTAAAAATGTTTGAGCTTAAGACCACTATACTATGGGCCTGTTCTTTTTGTTGGTATTTTTCAATTTACCAAATTCAACCCACTTCAATAAAAAATACCAACTTCAACTAATTTCAACCCACCTACTTCAAAATTTTATTCGCACTATTTTAACCAAATTTAACAAATATATTCACTTCAATCTACTTCAAACAATTTCAACCCACTTCCACAAAACATACTAACTTCACTCCACTTTAACTTACTTTAACCACCTTTATGCTTTTACCAATTAACTCCAATTTACCAAGGAAAAGAACAGGCCCATAGGACATCCCAAAAAAATAGGGGAAAAAATTACAATATAGGTTTCCATATCAAGAACACGCATTCATATCGATTCAGAAAGTTGTGCAATGATGTTGATTCCGGTGAGGATGCTTTTGTCAAATTCCAATGTGGCAGCCGAATGATGGCGACAAAGCGCAATGATTCTGTGACAATGAGGTTGTACTGTGTGAAAACCCTCCACTTTGGGACGACGGTAAACTCCAGCAATCATGATGACTTTGGGAATGGATTCATATCGCCAATCATCAACCCAAGGGAAGAGACAATCATCGAGCAGTTGTACATGGTTTTGGATGTGATATTATGGAAGAAGCGCCATCATTGATGAAACAAAGGTGGACAATGTTGGAAAAAAGAAAGGAAAAGTGGATTTCAAATGATGATTCTATTTCCAGAGGAGCCCCTGGAGGTTGGTAGGTAGCTAAAAAAGTAGGATTCAAGGTATTAAGAGAACCGACAAGTAATTGAGTTAATTGCATATTTACACTATGAGGAGTAGCAAAATAACCAGGCAACAATCCATAAACAGTGTGATCGTTACTATAGTTTAGTTACTAGAGGCAAGCTCATATTGGTGTAAGTTACTGGTACTTTCTAACGAGGGAGGTAACTTTTGAGATTTCGCTCTTTTTAGGTGATCTTCTAAAGTCAAGCATGGCCGTTTATATTCAATTCAAATTAGGTGGGTTTGGTCTTATTTTAGGGTGAGTTGTTTTTCCGACGAGATGCTTACATTGTGGGCATGCATTGTACTGCTTGAGCTTAATAATGATTGGAAAAAAACCGCTACAATATAAGTTTTGGGTTGATTAATAAGCCACTTTGAGACATGCCATTTAGGTTATATGTCACTAACAACTACAACTTCTTTCATGAAGGTTTAGACTACTAGTCTTTGAGTAGGTTTTAGATCGGAAGCGTCTAAGAAGATTACCGACCTAAAGTTTGATTAAACGTATGGAGAGAAACCCTTTGAGGCCCAAATAGCCCAATGCTCTGTAGCCCAAAATTCGACTATGGAACACTTGAAGTAAAAAAGATTTCCCTTGTTATAAATTCTCTCTCAAAGCGAGCTAGGATAAGGTCATTTATAAGAGAAAGGGAAGGGGCAAAGATCCCTTAGCAAGTTAAGGGTTAGAACCATGACCTTCGGAATGGAAGGACAGTTCTCCATTACTTATCTGAAGGTGCTTGATATAACTTTGAAAAGCAATATTAGGAATCCGAGCTTCACAATTACTGAGAAAGGGAAAAATGGATTTTCTCCCTTTGGAGAACTTATGCTTCCTTGAGATTAAAAACTCTATTATAATGAGAGGGGGGGGGGGGAACGCGCAATTACATGACTTAAAAGACATAAAAGACCAAAGCTTTTAAGTGTACTAACTAATCAACCCAAATCCGAGAAAGAATATGAGTTGCGTGTAACAATTATGTACAATTTGTTTGTGGATACCTAAAAATCCAAAGAATGGAGTGGATGCTAGTTCTCGTGATACATTCAGAGCCAGTTTGTTTTCAGCATTTTGGAGGAGCGGTTAATGAGTTGAAACAGATTATAACAGGTTGAAGCAGGTTCAAGCGGTTTGGAGCAGGTTCAAGCAAATTTAGAGCAGTTTTGTGAGAAGGTGACAAGAAGTTGGACCACATTGAAGCATGTAGGAGCAGACTATAACGAGTCGGAGCAGATTGAAGTAGATTGGAGTAGGTTGAAACATGTACGGGTTAATATGTAAAAACGAACCGGCCCTTAATACACAGTTAGTAAGCTACTTGCTAAAACCTGGGGTTTAATAAAAGAAAAAATCAAGCGGACTAAATGAATAGCAAAAAGGTTGCACAAATTGTGAAGACTAGCAGCGAAGAGCACCCTAACCACCCTTGACCTGTCATTTCCTGCAGTTGATAAATTACCGTATGTTAGACAAACATCAGGGAAAATAGATACCCAATACTTGAAGAAAATAAGACATTATGAAAAATAACACGTCGCAGAATAAGAAAATTCAAGATTGGTTTCAGAAATTGTAGATTTGTTATGCCCTCGAATGAGCAACCACCCAATTAGTTAGCACATTGGTTCGTCAATCCAACTATGTCAGCCTTTGCGGGTCAGTTTTAAACGAAAAAATTTAACAATATATCACCTGAAAAAAAAAAAAAGAAAAATTGGGTTGGTCAAAAAATTCGCGCCATCTAGACCCCAAAAACGTGACACGATCTTACCTAAACGTAACACGGTCTAACCTAAATATTCCACCAACCCGTTTCAATCTAACCAGAAATCTCATTCTAGACATTTGCAAAACATGTATATCAAAAAATTAAATGTTTTACCTTGAAAGAAAACATGGATGAGGGAGCAGATGAAGGAACAAGTCCAGTGAAGCCAATATCATAGGCAATGCTACCATCAGGCTTGAACAACCCAAAGTTTCTCTCAGAAGTAGGTCCTGGCTTCAAATTCTCATTAAACAGGGCAAAAACATAAGCCTTCACAACCGTGTTAGGCCTATGTGGTGTTCCCTTCTTCTTCAGCAGCTTCTTCCTCAGATTATAGTTATAAGTCCTTGCATTTTCCACCGTCGCTCCAGCCTCGTTTGGGTCCCCCTTTGAGGCCCACCCGGTCTCTGAGACAATCACCTCCATTTTACCAAACCCGAGCCTCTCTAGAGCGAAATGAGCAGCATCGATTTGAGCATCGAACATATTATGATAATGAAGCTTTGTCTTGGCATCATAAGCCCCGGGATTCTTCTTGAAAAGCGCATAGCGAATGTCAATATGCTCCGGGTCACTCATATAGGCCAGAAAAGGGTATGCATTTATATAAAAAGGGGAGCCAACTTCCCAGAAGAATTGCAAGAGTGGCTTCATATAAGGGATGAGTTCTTCCTTAAATGCCCCCGCAGATGGGGGGAATGATGCAGCAAAGACTGCTTCTGAGTGAGGGCTAGAAACTTGTATTATGCCCGTCAAGCGAAGGCGGTCGAGGGCAACATAGACGTTTCCCACCGCAAACACTAACGCCTCCCACAGGTCTCGGTCACCAGAACTACCCAGAACCTCATTTCCCACCGCAATCCCCACTATTTTGGTGCCTGGAAGGAAAGGCTCTACATTTTCCTTTATCCAATCCATGGCTCGGTACTGATTTGCAGCTATGTCTTTCAAGTATTCATTCCCAAGTCCTACGATTATTTCAATGCCAGTCCTATTAAATGCCCTTAGAACACCAGGATCAGCATCATAAATTCTAACATTCTTGATGTTGTTCGCTTTAAGGAGGGTTACTACACTTTCCGGAGCAGGGAGATTATTGGCTATCTTCCCGTAGTTCACCCCATAAGTTCCAGTGAATCCACTGGCAGTTAAATCTGCAGGGAGAGATCAAGGAGCAGAGTCATGTACTGACATTGACCAACTTGGCTGGGAAAGCTGAATAATTAAATATCACACAGATAAAGAAGAAGAACTACATGCAGACATTGCCAAAAGACGAAGGCCGACTACAAGGCTATAACCACACGTACAACATGATAAAAAAGTAAAAGGGAAAAAGACCAGAAAAAGGTTAGAAGGCTATGTAAAATTTCCAAAATTAGCTCCATACTGGAGGCATGATTTTACTCTATGGATATGAAGAATATCATTCACACGGGATACTCAGCAAAACATACCATGAAGACAGAGAAGTATGAGGCAAAAGATTAAAGAGATCCCCATTTGTGTGATGGACTTGTTGATACTGATAAATCATTCCACAAATAGGAAGCTTGTTTATTTAACATGAAAGTGCTTGGAAATTTGTGTTTATTAATAGGGGGAAGCCAAGAATCCAGTATTCAACCAGTGAACTCTGAAACCAGAGGTTCCTTTGATGACATGCCACTGTTACACTTAATGGAAATTTAAAATGGCAAAGGATTCCAAAACCTTATAATAAGATAATAAGCAGGGTTATTTGTTTAGAGGATTTGGAATCTCTTATAAGACTTACCTTTCCATCAAGTATACCTCTTCATCTTTGGTGATTCTCGCATTCTCATTGCTTGGGATTACTTTTTCCCCCTTCAGATTAGTCTCTAAGATTCCCCCTTTCTAAGATTGGCATACTGTTACTCCTTCCAAGGCCGCTCCGCTCATATCCCTTCTTTCTTGAATCCGGATAATGCAAAGCCCTAAATCAATTCTGAAGTCATAAACAGTCCTGACACTGGGGTAAGAGGTGCCTGCAAAAAATGCTTAAAGATTTAACAGAAAAGTTGTTGACAAGAACACTAACAAACCGATTTATTACAATTTTTCATCTGGCAAGATATCTCCAAATATTTCAAGGCCATACTAAAGATTCCCGAGTTCCTCTACAAATTTTAGAGCTCTACACGTTCAAAAGTTTGATTTCATGGCTAAAAATTTCCGAGCAGACCAGACAAAGTGGACATAACCAATTTGTTTTACTCATTCCAAATAGGTTACAATTACAACTTAGATATGAACATCACAACTTGACTCTTCAAATCATAAGAAATGCAGATACGAGCTAAACAAGATGCATGATCACATACTTGTAGCTGAAAACAGCATCAACATCGTATCTTCCATGATTATTCACTTTATCAGAGGTCCTAGTTTAAGGCAGACGAGGCATTGGTAGTACCACCATAAAGCACTAAGTTCCATGGGAAAGCCTTTCACAACAGGGATAAATACCACTTCCCTGTGGCCTGGAACAGAGAGTGTTAATCAACAGGATGAGCGACATCTGGTATGATCGATCAACCCACTATTAAACTGAGCAGCCCAGGAAAATTTTAGTAAAGTCCCAAGCAAACTACTACTGAGCATAACATTAAAAAACTTAATCGACTTCAACAGCTTTTCTGAAATTGGTTTAGCCCTCAAAAGCTCCCAATCTCTTGCTTGGTAATCAATCCAAATACCTTAGCTTGTTTACTTCTGTTAGTTCAGAAAAATAAGAAAAGAATAGGCAAAGTAAAGACCAACTTACAGGAAGGAAGAAACACTTTGCTTCAAGCAGAAATCCTGAAAAGTATTGCAAAACAGAATCATAATCACGAGATATCTAAACATAAGAATTAATACAGTGCTAACCTTTGGGATGTAATCCAATCCAATAAGAACAAGGGAAGAAGTCTTCCTACAAGAAGATAGGGTCGAATGCAATGAGTGGCGGCACTTCAGTGACGTATATAATTTAGAGCGCATAAAAATATAATCTTTCAGAGTACAGGAGCCAAACAGAACAATTCGGAGCCAGAGGGATAAGATCACTAATTGTAAGGAACATAATATTAAGCTTTCACTGGTTAGTTATCACCTTCAATATCCCAACTCAAAACACTCCTAATCATTAACAATAGCAGCATTTGATCTCTTCTACAAATTTTTCCCTGTTAAGGCCTCTATTTTGTGAACTTTCTTTTCATCCCTAATGGCATTATTCTCAATCCAGTTGCATCCCATTTCCTCCTAGCCCTCAGATGCCCTTGACACTAACCTTCTCCTTGTTCTCCATCTATTCACTCATCGCTGAACTTCACTTAGGAGACAGTAAACTTTCCAAAATGAAAATCTTCAACCAGTTTACCCTAAATTTTCTCCGAATCCTTATCACCTTAGCAATCTTCATTATCTCTCCTTGCACTAGATTACACCAGAAGGTGAATCCTCACCCTTTTCACCTTCTCTTCTTCCCCTCCTTAGGCTCATCTTCCTCATCACCAACATCCCAAGCAGGTCTCCTTCATCCTGAACTGAAATGAACCTCTAACCAAATCTCTGACATTCTTAAGCTTGCTCACCTAAAGAACCCAATAGTAATGCTGGCAGTCTGGCACCAAAACACACAGTAAACCACTGCCTTAGGTGCTACCCATTTGAAAATGCCAGCAACATCATTGATCGAAGACTCAATTTACAAACTATACAACCGCCCCCCCCCCCCCAAAAAAACCCAGGTTTTCAATAACTGTTATCAACTACAAATTACAATTAATGTGGTGCTATGTCAACAATATCAGATGCATATTAAAAGGAATCTTGATCACAAGGAAGCAAAGAATCCTTACCATAAGAAATAACGTCAGTCATTGATGTGAAAAAGGCGGACCCAACTGAGTGAACAGCTTGACCCACTGATTTAAGAAGAAACTGGGCCTTCGAAGCACCAATTTTGCTTGATAGATCATCATCAATCCCCGAAGCTGCCATCATTGACGAGAATTTCTGGGTCTCAATTGGGTTCACATCCATCAACACCACCACCGTCTACTGCTGGGTTGATGGGCTTGAATTGGAGTTGGTGATGATGGTGATTAAGGATGATTCATGGTCGAATGCTGGCGGGTTCGCGTCACATGCGGTTTGGGTGATGATGGTGATCATCAGGGGCGAAGGCAACGGCAACGTGGGGTCAGTGGGGTCACCCAACCCCCTCTCCCCAAAAAAAAAATATAAGTCAAAAAATTAAAAAATGCGAAATTGAGGTATGTATTACGTTTGTGGAAAAGGAACATGAAAATTCGATAGCTTAGCGGTTTAGTGTTTGGCTTTGTGTGATGGTGGTCGTGAGTTCGAACTTTCCCCTTCCCATATTTTTGTTTTTTTCAATTCCGATCCCCTCTCCAAATTTCCTGGCTTCGCCACTGGTGATCATCTGTGTGTTTTTTTCTTTTTTTTTGCTTCTTTGATTTTTCGTTTCACTGGAGTTGATTCATCATTAACTTAACAAAAAATAGAGCTTTCCTATCATAAATTTTCTTCCTTCACAAGATTCGAATTCAAAATCTTACTTTAAAAAATTATAAATGTCAAATTACTTGAACTAACCTATGTACTTAGCATCATTTTCATATACTTCTTTTTTATTTAAAAATATTGTTATATTAGTATAACTAAGATTTGCATTATTTTCTCTTTCCAAATAGATTCTCTTCTTTTTTAAGATGTAATATTAATTTATGATGAATAGTATAGTTAATAGGTTTCACCCCACGTTGGTTTAAAATTATGTGAGTCTCTTATATTAATTGATGTACTTTATCCCATTCTCTTCATGTATTAATTCTTAAATCTATTAATTGTTGCTTTAAATTGTAAAATATAATTTACCATTAATAAAACCTATTCAATGGTTGGTTACATGAGCTTTTTGGAGAAAAAGAGTTTTTTTAGGAGAAAAAGAGTTTTTTGAAGAGTTTTAGCTATTTTAACTAGTCAAAATAGTTGAGCTGGTGTTTGTTTAAAAAGTTGTTTGAAAAAGCTATTTTGACCCAAACAACTCTTTCTCAAAAGGCTATTTTCATTAGTCTTTTGAGAATAACTTTAATTTTTGTAAAAATAAAATAATTATCCAAGAGTTTGAAAAAATTATACCACATGCCATTAGCCTTTTGTAGTGATATTAATGTTGTGCCTTATTTAAATTTAATCTATCAACAATTAGATCATTCAAATATATAAATTTCAATTCATAACAATAAAATATCTAGCAAATAACAAAATAATATTCTTAGACATAATTGTCATGTAGATATACACAAGTTGAAAAGAAAATAAGATTAATAAAAATATAAATTATGTACAACTAGTAACAAATTAAGGTTTTATCAATAAAGTTAATTTGTAAATATGATATGAATTTGATTTTTTTGCAATAAAATAAGGCAACTAATAAATGAAAAAAATTATTTTTAATTAAAAAGTAATTTGAAGATAAGGGCATAAATAAAATTTTACTAAATATCATTTTTAAAAGCAGCTAATTTTACCAAATATTTCTTTTATATATAAACAGCTAATTCAAACAGTTAATGCAAACAGTTAATTCAAGCAACTAACAGCTAACAGTTAATACAAGCAACTAACATTTAACCGATGTTTGTCGAACAAGACCTCAATCTACATTCTTTAGCACACTAACTTCATGTATTAATTCTTAGACCTACTAATAAGTCCTTAAATACTAATGGGATCCATGACAACATTGCATTATTCGCACTTGCTTATACACACACATATATATATACATATTTATATGAATGATAACACGTTAATAACTTATAAATAGTGTTAATAATTTAAACATAAAGCAAGATTATTGCACTAAAATTAAGGAAGTTTAAAACTTGCCCATAATATCTTTTCAATAATTTGCATTTTTCTAGATAAAAATGCATTTGATGAAAGAAAATCATTTTCTTCTAACGTATTGTACATGAGTTAAGCTGAATGTCAATGTTTCCTGAACATTTTCTCCAATTGATAAAGGCATCACATTAAATTTTAATATGATACATAAAATGAAAATTATAGACAAACTCATATGTATTTATTCTTAAAGAAGAATTTTACAATATCATTTTATACAATTTTTCTTTTTTAAATCTTCAATATTTCAACCTTTTTACAAATACACAAAAATACTCAACTAAAATAGAAAATCCTTCATCAAATTATTCTTTTCCTTGAAATAAGATGGGTTGGCCTTATTAATGATCCAAGTTCATCTTTATATGGTTTAAGATTCATGGTGAAATATTGTTTATAAATAGTTTCTTGGTCTTGTTATTCAGGCATAACTTTTATAGCATAATGCACAACGGCATGGGTTGGGTTTAGACAACCACAAAGCATAAGAGGCACTTGAGTCTTAATATATTCGTGGGATGTCTCAACAAAATATATTGGTATATTCATCGATTGAAACTTTGCAACATTCAGAGAATCATTTTATACTTAGTCTTCATCCTCATAATCCCAATAACACATCCTATTCCATTATGGTTGTGTCATGGTGTAGCCATTCAATATAAGCATCAGTACTAGTACATCACCGTTGTTTTTCTCAACTTAATTAAAACTTGTTAATGATTAGAAAAATAATAGTAACACATCCTAACCCAAACTAAAATCTCAATTATTGCTAGTTTGCACCTTGATAATGTACCACTCTATCGAATTGATCCAAACGGAAAGGCCCTTATCGAGAATGATGCAACCCCCTGACAAAAAGAAAAACTTGAATATAAGGGGGGTGAGAATGGTGGTTGATGTAAGAAGATGCAAGAAGATGTAAGGAGCTGTAAGGAGATGTAAGCTCTTAGCTAAATCCTAAAAAACGCGAAATAGGATAGGGCCTGAGAGGGGTTGGGGGGGACGGGAGGTCGCTTGATGTGTGGGAAAGTAGGTGGATACAAGGCGTTGCTTGTTCAAAATTATTACGCCGAAACCTGGGGGGACGCTTAGCTCTATGGTGACTGATTTTATTGATTTTGAGCAAGGATGCTGGAAGGAGGGGTTGATTCGTAGTACCTTTGTAGAGTGTGATACTTAGGTGATACTTAGGATGCCCCTTAGTGATTGGTGGCTAACGGATAAATGGGTGTGGCACTATGAATCGAAGGGGAATTTTCGGTCAAGTCGGCATGCCATCTAACTAGGGAGATGCGAAGGCAAGATGGGGCTTCATCATCTGGATGTGACATTGGTTTTTAGAGGAAGATTTGGAGTATGAATGTGCCGCCTAGGATCTGTCTCTTTGCGTGGAGGTTTTGCAATAAAATTCTGGCTTCAAGACCCAATATCAGTTGACAACTTGGGCACTTCGATGCTAGCTGCACAATCTGCGGTTTCAGCATAGAATTAGACGTGGACATCCTTCTTCAGTGTCCCTTAGCCGTCCAGATTTGGAAAGGTAGTAAATTCCAACCTGCTGCTTGTGAGCTCAGGTACTCTTCTCTACTTGATTGTTTGTCTTCGATTATGGGCAAGCTAGACTGGGAGAGCTTCGAGGAGTTTGTGGCGGTTCTTGGGAGTGCTGGAATGCGAGAAATAAATTTAATTTCAATCTCCATATCATAATATTAGGGGGGTGTTAGGTTGAGGATGTTTTATGGTCTTTTATTAAAAAAAGGGGATGAGTAGGGCTGCTTATGAGTTAGCGCATTGAAAACTGTTTAATTTTGAGTCTCGTCTTTGAATTGAGGATGTTTTGGATTTGGTACTAAATCGGACATCGAATGATATATGTGCTTTTGTTAACGCTTCCTTATCGTAATAATACTCCCCTTTTTGGGTTTTATATATATATATATATATATATATATATATATATATATTTGACAGCGCGAAAGCGAGACCCACACTGGAAATTGTTGTTGTTGTTGTGTGTGTGTATATGTATATATATATCATAACAATGGTGTAAGAATTAAAAAAAAAAAAAAATACTTGAATATATAAATGAAAATCTTATTCTAAGAGCATATCCCTAATCTCGTCACTGCTTCGTCCATAGTTTGTTCATTCTTCGGCACACTGCTGCCCAACAAGTAATAGAGACGCTCTCTCCTTGTTCCCTTTGACGATCTCAATCGTATCCCCAATACCCAATTCCTTCTCTTCATCCTCCCAAACTTTGATCATAAGGAAAAGATGAACTTTTTCAAAGCTGTATTCGCAGATGACCCAGATCCACCTTCATCGCCAACGTCCGATCATGAATCTTCACCGTCTTCATCAAAACCGACTATTCCCACCCATCAACCCACAACCTCTGATGATGATGATGCGTCCGAACCCACTAGGAATCAAACAACCCCATGGAGCTTTGGGGGTTTGATTAAGACTTTGCAGGTTAAATCCGATTGGATCGAGACTTACCGTCGTGATCTGGAGGAATTCGGGTCGGGTTTGAAGAAAGAGACAGAAGTTCTTCGTGAAGTTGCTAGCAGGGCTGTCAAAGATTTGCCATCCTCGCTTGAAATTGGGGCTTCTAAGGCTCAAGTTTCCCTTGAATCAGTGGGTCAGGCTATTGATTCAATTGGGTTGGCTGTGGCTGATATTATTTCTCAGGGTAAGGAGTCTTTGCTTGCTAACGATAATGATTCTTCTGATGCATATGATGTTAATAGTGTTGGTGGTAATTCTAATGTGCAAAGTATTGGTTCTTCCGGGAGGTATAGTAGATTTGATGCCCAATTAAGGGCTATTCAGTGTGATGTTAGTACTTATGTTGATGAGCCGGATGATGTTAATGATTACAATAAGTGGTTATCTGCATTTAAGTTGGAGGAGAAAAGTGAGGAAATTGAGGTGTTGATGAGAGAGAATGGGAGTGTTGATGGTATTTATAAAAGGGTAGTGCCTAATAATGTGGAACATGATGTGTTTTGGAGTAGGTACTTTTATCGGGTTCATAGGCTTAATCAAGCTGAGAGTATGAGGGCTAGGTTGGTTAAGAGGGCAATCTCAACTGAGGATGAGGAAGAGTTGAGTTGGGATGTTGATGATGAGGATGAAGAGGAAGTGGAGGTCAAGAAGGTTGATGAGTCCGATGCTAATGTGAATAACTCTAGTCAAAAAGAAGATAATGAACAGAAAAATTTGGAGGAGCATAAAGTGGTTAAGGATTCCGATGATGAGAGCTCAGTGCCTGCTGAACAGAGGGCAGTGACCGGTGACAAGATGCAAGCTATGGAGAAGAGCGGTAGTGCTGTTGAATCGGCTGCTAAGGAATTATCGAACAAGGAAACGCAGTCCAGAGAGACTCCTAAAGCAAAAGATGATGATGAGGCTTCAAAGAAACTCAAGGAGAAGGTAACTCCTGAAGGGAAGACTGAGGTTAGGGAGTCAGGCAAAGATAGTGACATTTCTGTTGTATCGACACAATCATCCACAGAGGAGGACGACATGGGCTGGGATGAGATTGCAGATATTGGTAGTGATGATGAAAAGAAAGTTACACGCAGTAAGAGCCCTGACAGGGAAGAGTTGCGTAAGCGATTAAGTGCTGCCGATGACGATGAAGACTTGAGTTGGGACATCGAAGATGATGACTGAACAGAGAAAGCTTGCTGTTTCATGATATCTAGGTATGGGATTAAATTCTATTGTGTGCAAGTAGTATCTGATCCTCCAGATTCTTCAATTTATCTATTGTTTAGAGGGAAGATAATTTGTGCTTTATTCTGTCTTATTGAACTGCAATCATTCAGTACATTTGATTGCATCTTCTTAGTGTAAATTAAGGAAGAAAACGCTTGTTCGCTTATTTTTATTCAACTGGATGTCCTGAAGGTTAGGTTCGTGATATGCTAAATTACCCCATGATTATTATTCTTTTCAAATTACTAAAGGTTTCTATTCAAACTGAAATATGTCTTGCTTTAGCAGATAGCTTCTTGTCTTTGTGGGCAATCGTTGCAGTTTGTGGTTCCCTTCTCTGATATAATAGTTTCTAAACCTTAAGGAGTTAGGGTAGCTGGCTTTGATAGGGGCTTTGTTTAGTGACAATTGGCATTATTGAAGGTATCTGCAGAAGTAAATACGAGAATATCTATGCCTATGCTGCCTCCCCCCCCCCCCCGAATACCTTGTGCAATCAAAAAGCATTGTTGTTGTGTTGGTTTACGATTTAACAAGTCTCATGGCTCTCTTTCAATCACCACTGGTGCTTGTTCAATTTTCTTATCGTGCTGACATTCAATGGTTCCTATGTAACTGGTGAAGGAAGTGTCATGGTCCTCTTTCAATCACCATTGGTGCCTGTTGGATTCTCTTATTGTGCTTGTATTGAATGGTTACTATGTGACCAATGGATTCTTCTTGCCAAGATCTTTATTCAAAAAGAGGATTAGCTGTGACAAAATGCTAGCTATGCTACAAACAAGGCTGTTAGTGATAGGCACAAGGGTTCTGATATCAAGTATGAAATTGATTGGCAAGATTTGCTAAAAGGCGGAGCTTTGGGGAGGCCTAGGGGTTTGCAGCTACACCTTTCACTGGCGGATATGTCACTTCCAATGGTCCCCATTTGGGGGGGGGGGGGGGGGCGTGGTTTTACACGTCTTCTAACTGCTCTATCGTTTGGTAACAGCTGAGTAAGGAACTTGTCTTCTGTCGTCACAAGCAGAGCTACTGCTTGCCCCCAACTCCTTTTAGATCTGAATAGTCTAGAGTCCTCCATAGGCTCCACGCATAAAAGGTGAAAAGACGGGCGCAGTTATGGCAGTTATATTTAATTACTAAGTTCTTACGCTAAACTCTGGATAAAAACCGTTGACTTCTTATTACTCCACATACAAAAGAAACAGAAGACAAGTTTGGCATTTTTGGCTTTGTTCATGGAAAAATTTCCATGTCGACAAGGTAGTCTAGATGAACCAATGAGTACTTATGTGAAGAATTACATGTATCAGCAGGGAGAAGCGCCCACATCGAGAGCACCACATGTCTTGTTCTTGAGTGACATGTAGCTTTAGCATGGTTAGAATGTGTGCTTGCCTGATTGGCTTTTTCTTGTATCCTGTTGGCATCTCTAATGGAGGCATGGTGCAGAAGGATTTGCTATGCACAGGTGTTAAGGGTATGTATGGTTTTGGAGTTGCTTCAGACATCTTGTTACAGAGTGCTCTCCCTTGTATGACCGTGCTTCCTTTTATATGAAAGCTTGTGCAAAGGCATGCAGAATATCTTTTCTGCTCTTGGGCTAGTCTTGCCTGGTTTACCTGTGCACTTACATTTTGGTCTCCCCATGTTCAAGCTGCCCCTTTTCCCCTTTTTTCCCTTTTTTTTTTTTTTTTTGTTTTTTGGGTCTTCTGCAATTAGTGTCAATCTGATGAATCTTCAGATGTGATATGCATTTCTTCTTGTTGGAGATAACAAGTATTATGGATAGCTATTCTAACCGCAAGGATTCAAAATACGGTTTCGGTCGCGATATGGCGGAAATCGAGAATGGTATTTGATGCCAAAGATCACACGGAGTTTTTGTGCTATTCTCCACAATCAGTATAACAATCTTGGATAATTGCATGTATAACTTAATCTTTATATTATATTTTTTGGAGTATATATTATTAAAAACTCTCACAGTACAACTGGGTAAAAAATATATCCTTCTCACCACATTTGGTGCTTAAGTGCACAAATTATGTCATATTTAATAGTATGTGCTCTCATTATTTCACAAGTAACAACGAAAATGTTTGTGCACAATTTGTAGATGCATAACAAGTTGTAGACGTGATCATACGCTGTTAAGAATGCAGGTATAAGTAATCGTAGTAATGTGTATGCTACTTGTGGAATTATGTATTTGTAGAGGACACATAAGCACCAAATCAAACATATTATTAATTGACACACTTTTTTTTTAATTAAAAAAATATCTCTGTGTATTATTTAGGGTGAGATAAGTGAACACTTATTACTAGATATGATATTGGCGTTAGCATATTAATGTAGAGATTTTTTTTTAAGTGAACGAAGTAGATAAACCTGAGCCCTATAGATTTGATAACAATTCGTAAACTATTAAACTCTGTTAGTTATTCAGCATTTGCATTTATAGAGATTTACTAGATTGCAAGATAACAGTGATTCATAAATTTATTTAGTTCTCTCATATTATAAGCATACTTGTAATCTCCAACTGGTTAGCCAACATTGTAAATTTGTATTGAAAGAGCTCTGCTCTTTATTTGGTCAATAGTAACTTGACTCTATTGAAATGGAAGATCGAATACCCCCAAAAAAAAAAAATCTCCAAATGGTGTTTATGTTAGATAACATTGTAAATCGTTATGATATGTCTTACCGCTTTCTCTAGTTCCAAGTTGTTCAATGTATATTACGTTTCAAACTCCACGGTTCAGTAGGCAACTGCAAACAAGAAAATGCATAACTTCTTTACTCCATATTCCTGTCTTTGGATAATTAGTTGTGTAAACCTTAAGAAAATAGATAAGGACTCCTAACTAGAGATGTCAATGGATCGGATTTAAATCAGATATTGGAACATTCAAATATGCATCCGATCATTATATTCCTACTCGAAAATTTGATCTGAATCCAATCCAATGGATCAAAAGAGAACTTCCTAATCCAATCCAAAATAATTCCTCTCGCCATGCAATAATTTTATACAATTTTTTTATATTTTACCCATCTATCGATGCGATGATGTGCGTTCATATATCGTATTAACCGAATTTTGAACATGTAAGCTAAACGAAGAATAAAAGAAGGAACATATTTTAAGTTCAACAAAATGACAATATGTTCTAACAATTACAAGTCTTAACAATTACAAGATACATTTGAAATATCACAAATAACATGTCCAACTCATAAAAAGGGGGAAAAAAAAAATACGAGTATAAATCCTCCACTTGCTTCATTTCCCCCTTCTTCTCTATTGGCCTTCTATATATTTGTATGGAGCTAAGATTTTCATTAGAATTAATTAAGTATTAGAATATAATTTTGATCATACCACTGATCCATATATTGTTGTCTCTTTTATCTCATCATGTATATTTCATTTACATCTTCATCATAGCCATAGTAATATCACCACATGTTACCCGATTGAGCCCTCATTAACCTCTTTCAATGACATATCTGGTTGCTAAAAGTGGAGATTGAAGGCTTTATTGTTGAGATTTGTAGAAATAGAACACTCATAAAAACATAATACATCAACACAATCATCCATTCAGATCAACCCCAAAAAATGATCAAAATCAACAATCTTCCCAAACTCCAAAATGGCAAAATCCAAAGTCTAACTTCTCTTGTTCTAAACCCCAAAAATCCAACAACACTCCAAACATAAAAATATATATTTTGATTTTATTTTATGAACTGTTAAATTAAGGAGAAAGAAGAGATGTACACTCACGAGAAACTAGAGAGCGAGGTACGATGAAATGTTCACACGCGTTGGCATTGTAGAAATCGGTGAAAATTAAGATAGAGGCTCAAAGAGAGAGAGAGAGAGAGCAGTGAGTTGGAACACAGAGCCGAGAACTGAGGAAGGACCGCTCCGACAGTCCGACTAGCGAGTAGCGAGATACTGAGGCGACTAGCGAGCTGAGCAACGAGAGCAACTAGGGAAGTGGCGAGGGGAGAGAGAGAGTGCAACTGGGGGGAGTATTAGGCCTTCAATGTTTTAATTTTTACATATTAAAAAAAAACTCCTGTTGACAAAAAAATGTAACACTGGCTAAGGTTGACAGCTTGGGAATGGGAGGGAGGGTGGGTATATTAGGTAGGTCTTACTTCTAAAAATTTTAAAATTTAAACCTAAATTTTAAATTTGAAATATTTAAAAAACTAGTTGGATCGAATTGAAAATCGGATCAGATTTTATCCTTCCTCCGAATCTAACTTAGACTCAGATTATTTTTATCAAATTCGAACTCGAATTTCTCTGTTTCGGATTCGAATCAGATAATTTGGCCTTGGATCGAATCAGATCTGCTTCGAATTCGAATGTAACTGTCATATCTGCTCCCAACTCAGCGACCTAGAGCTAATACGCAACTGCTAGAAAAGTCTATTGACTTCTATTAGAATAGCTAGATAATGACTCGCAACTTAGCCACCTAGTTAGAGGTAGCAAGTATGCTTCAAAAGTAACAATGACCGCTGAAAGAATACACAATTAGCCTCTAAAGTCCACCACTTTCAAGGTCTATAGTATCAAGAGTAGGAAACTTGTCATTAGATCAACCTTTTGTTCATATGATTCTTAAACATGATATTTGTGCCCTTCTGAACGAGATATGTTAGGCTTAAGATCTCAACAGCTCCTATGTTGAATTATGGTGCAAGGTATGCAGGAATCTTAGTAACATCCATGCTTCAAATTCAAACGACATTCACATAAGAAGCGAGTAAGAATATAAAACATATTTTTGGATTTTCAATTATTAGTTTAAAAAGAGGGTTCTAAAAAAAAGTCATTTATAATTATCTTTTTAAATTCTTTTCTCAAACTACTTGTTATTCTTATTATAGTAGGGGTTTAAGATTCAATGAAAAGAGACCTAATAATTCAGTATCTAAATGACAAGGTTGGGCATGTAATATATTCATCTTGTCATGCTAATTAGATGGAAGTTGAGGATAATGACCTGACTTGAAAACACTGAAATGTCACATAAACTTGAATTGAACCACAACTTTATTTGCAAATAGAGCGGCAAACCGTAAATAAGAGAGCTAATGTACTCTTCAACCCAACAAAGCCAAAGCCATCACTGTTTGCTTCCTGAAAATGAAGTTGATGCCTTTTGTAATTAATTAAATGTAATAAATTATGACAATGCGTGATGTAGAACAGGGCTGTCATCACAGCCGCACACATAATTTCCCAGACCTGTCCACAGTTTATTACTGGAAAGTAGATCTAATCAATGGGCTAAACTCTGCTCGATCTACTCTGATTCGACTCTCAAAACTGAGGGTTAGGATTGGTTGTTTGGTTTTCAATCGTCAAATTGAAGGTAACCGACTATGATAAGAATTGGGTTCAGATAGAGGTTTTGACACCTTTGATCCGACCCGCCGGCCATTACTTTTTTTAAAAAAATTAAAATTTAGAATCAAAACAAAATACGTTAGGTTTTATTTGTTCAAACTCTTTTTGCCTTTTGCTTTCTCGTCGCCTCTTAGTGTCCCCTTATTCTCTTCTTTAGATCACACTGGCTCATAACGTTTTAACGCTCCCTCTCTGATATTTGAAGTAGTTGGTTTAGTGAACTCAATGTTTTTAACCACTAAAGTACGCATTAGAATATTTATAATTGCTATACATTTAATTGGAACATTATATTCATTTGACCTTTGTTCTTTAGGATGTTTAATATTGAACTTTATAATAAAAAAGAAACTTAGTGAAAAATTTTATTTTCTATATAAAGAAGGTCTGAGGGATGTGTTTGACCCGATGACTCGAGGATACAAGTAAAGTCAGGTCAAGGTCAAGGATATGTCGACCTACATGAAGGTTGGACAAGGTTAGGATCGAGAAAACCCTACTTGACAACCCTCATCATTTGATCCGACCCTCAATTTGATCAGATCTACTGAAAGAGACATGTATATGATATTGTGATGTCATCTCTTTGTCTGGGGGCATAATTACACTAATTGAGGAAATGACTCTATGAAGGAGAAAAGGAATTAAAAAGCTTGGAAGACTAATGCTAGAGCTTTAAAATAGAAGTACACTGAGGTAGTGATATTTAAACTGGCACATTAAGTAGTTCCTTCAAAAATGGTTGTGCACATGGTTATATACATAGATGGGCCCCCCCCCCCCCCTCTCCTCTTCAAAAAAGAATGAGCCATCTCCTCCTTACGTTCATTAGGGCCATGCCAGAAGAAAGGTCAACGAGGGCATCTAGGCCAATGGAGAGGAGGGATACATTTGATGTTCAAGCTTAATAGCTGGTAGTTAGTCACTCCCCAAATTTCCTTAACCAAACAAACTAGACATCACTAATATTCAAGCCCTAACGACATTAGTGAACGAGTGACACGAATGTCATTAGATGAAGAACTCTTTGAAAGGTTGAGATAAGGTACGTTCTCCCTTTGTTAATTTTATGTACACAGGGCTTGCGTGGGTCGTTTAATTGTTTGATTAAGCAATGTATATTTGGGTCTTTGCATGCCTGTATATATGTTTGCATAGATTAGAGTTGGTGATAAGGAAAGCTTATATTTGAGATAATATTTTGAGATTTGTGATAATATTTTCCTTATTTTACGGAGCTTATTGCTCGAGTTAGGGTTAGCTAGACTTCCCACTGACGTATAAGAACATCTCCTGATGTGAATATTGGGCAAGAAGAACAAAAGGAACACACAGCGATGCACGACCTCTTGAACCAAATTTCCTCTCTTCCTTTTGTTAAATTTCTTCATGGTATCAGAGTAGCACTGTTGAAACCGAGCTTAAACTAAATTTAGCCATGGTTGACGGTGGGAGAAAGAGGTTCGTTATTGAGCCGCGTTCATCGTATTTCCTGCACCTGTCTGAGGGACCTGGGATTATGACTACCGCAGTTATCTTCAATGGACAAAATTATGACTTATGGGAGAGGGTTGTAAGAACAGCCTTAAAGGCCAAAAATAAATTGGGATTCCTAGACGGAACACTTACGAGACCGGAGGGACAGAGAAACTGTCAGTTTACCGAAGTGAATGCTTGGGATATGATTAGACCTGACAAAACTAACCCGAAACCCGAACCGAACTATCGGACCCATACCCGACCCGCTACCCGAAATATGCTCACCCGAAAGTAGACCCGAAATCCGAATTGACCCGAACTGAACCATACCCGACCCGAAATTTTCTACAAAGTTGCTTGTTTTGGCATGAGGAGCGTATTTGGGAAAATTGTTGACCCGAGATCGACACGAACCAAACCATGCCCGACCCAAACCGAAACGACCCGAAATGTCACTTAACTCGAAGATGACCCGTCCCCAGCTTGACCCGACCCGTACCCCGAACCAAATGACCCATTTGCCAGGTCTAGATATGATGAATTCGATGTTGTGCTCGTGGTTGCTCAATATCGTCGATCCTAAGCTTCGGATGAGCGTTGCATATTCAGATACTGCCCAAGCTATGTGGGATGACTTAAAGAAAAGGCATGGCATGGAAAACCTATATTGGGATCGAACGACGATGCTTATTCGACACTTCAAAGTCAAATCCTCGGACTTGACCCACTTCCTTCCCTTGATCGGATTTTTAACAAGACTCAACAGGAGGAGCAGCACAAGCAAATTATGGTGTCCCGGGATAGTCGAAGCAAGCCAGCAGTGGCGTTTGTAGCAAAAGGCAAACCGGCCATGGTCGAGAAGGGTGAGTGCAAAATTTGTGGGCGCTACGGACACGAGGAGACAGCGTGTTACGAGGTGATTGGATGGGGGTCACGAGGATGTGGACGTGGCAGCCGAGGAGGCCGGAATAGCAGAGGAGGACGTGCCGGGGGTCGAGGCAGAGGCTATGGACGTGAGGTAGCCTCTGCCGCTGTGCACCAGGACAACTAAGCTGGGCCAGAACATAGCAGTGTGTCTAGTAGCTATTGGGCCAGATGCGAACACACAGCAACAACCCAGACCGTCATGCCTGGGCTGACTCAAACCAAGCACAACGCCTTTTGAGCCTCCTTGATACACCCAAAGCCAGGTATGAGAGGTTGACAGCCAACGTTTCTTGGATGATCGACAATGGAGCATCGTGCCATGTGGTCGGGGACATTTCCATGATGAATAATCTTGAAAAAATATCACCAGTTGCCATTGGACTACCAAACGGCACCTACACCATGGCTTGTGAAAAGGGCTCGGTAACATTGGACAAAGGGATAAAATTGGACAATGTGTTGTTTGTATCCAATTAAATTTTAATTTAGTTTCCTCCAAATTATGTAAACAGTTAAACTGTGTTGTAACGTTCTATTATGATTGCTGTGTGATGCAACACCGTACTTCGAGGATACTGATTGGAGCAGTTAAGAAAAGAGAAGGGGTGTACTACTACAAGCTGACATCCACAAGCCAAATGAATGGCGCTCGCACAAGAAGTTTGTGGCACAAAAGACTTGGGCATCCGTCAACCGACATTTCATGTTATCTACCTCACACTTTGTGGATACATAGTAATTCAAATAATGTTAAAGAAGGTGTTTGTGAGATTTGTGTTTGTGCTAAGCAAACCTGTAGCCCCTTTTCCCACTAGCCATAATAATGCAAAAGATATTTTTGATCTAATTCATTGCGACTTTTAGGGTCCTTATTGAGTCCCCTTGTTATGTGGTGTGAATTATTTCCTAAGCATTGTAGATGATGCCAGCAGGGGCACCTGGGTTTATTTGATAAAAGATCGAACTAAAGCAAGCAGGCTCTTGCAAGGGTTCATTATCATGGTGAAAAATCAGTTTGATAAAGGGGTGAAGGTGGTTCGCAGCAATAATGGAGCTGCGTTCACATCAGGACCCATGCGAGAATTCTACCTGGAGCATGGAGTCTTACGGGAAAGTAGTTGCATCAACATCCCAGAACAAAATGGTAGAGTAGAGCGTAAGCATCGCCACATCCTCAATGTGGCACGAACTCTTCGTTTTCAAGCCCACTTACCAATTCAGTTTTGGAGCGAATGTGTCCTCACAGCAACCTATTTAATAAACAGTACACTCACCAAAAGACAGGTCAAACACCTTACGAGATGCTTTTTCAATGCAGTCTCACTTACAGTGAGATACGGGTTATTGGAATTTTATGCTATGCACGAAATAATCCACGTACGAAAGATAAATTTTCCTCAAGAAGTAGACAGTGTCTGTTTCTTGGGTATCCATAACTTAGATACACATGAAACTTTCGTTAGTTGAGACATCATGTTTGCGAAGATATCTATCCTTTTGCACAACAACATGATGGGTTTGCAATGAACAAAATCGGGATCCTTGGCATTCGGTTATGCTGCCTGATGATTTTGCATATGAGGAGGTTACTGAGCCCAACAATGCACCAGGCCATACCCCCACACATGAGGCCAAGCATGATGTAAGTGGGAGCGATGAAGAGTTGGCCCAGTCCAGCCAGGCGCAGGCATCTTGGTGGACCGGGGGAGCAGCCCCACTATGAGCCCTGATGATGCGTGGCCCATGCCACTGCCCCTGAATCCATTTTGGCATCTTCTTCCCTGGGCCAGGATGTCGCAACTAAAGGTCCAGTCCCACCAGCCACATGACTAGAACAGCACCAAGAGCCCAGCTTGCACGATCTTCCATTGACCACGTGCAACTCACAGTCCCGTTGCCCTCCAGCCCATTTCAAGGACTACATCTGCTACACTGCAACGTCTAAGGAACCCCTCTCTATTGCTCATTGGCTTCAATCGGCATCCTCAGGTACTCCTTATCCCATAGATAATTATGTTACAAACACTAATTTTTCTGTTTCCCATCAGCAATTTTTAGTTGCCATTACTAAAGTGACAAAGCCCAAAAGTTACAGTGAAGCGATCAAACACCCACATTGGAGAGCAGCAATGGAAGAAGAGGTTTCATGCCCTTGAGAAGAATAAGACATGGAACTTACAAGATCTACCAAGTGGGAAGAAACCCACAAGTTGTAAATGGGTCTATCGTGTTAAGAACAACCCTGATGGAACAATTCAGCGCTTCAAAGCCCGTTTGGTTATTCGTGGAGATCACCAAATAGAGGGATTTGATTGTAATAAGACATTTGCCCCTATGGCAAAGATGACTACTGTTCAATGTTCTCTGACTGTTGCAGTATCTAAGAGTTGGGAATTTCATCAGTTGGATGTTAATAATGCCTTCCTGTATGGTGATCTTAATGAAGAAATTTATATGCGATTACCCCCTGGATTTACTTGCAGTACTCCTAACAAAGTCCGCCGACTTCAAAAATCTCTATGTGGACTTCGCCAAGCACCGCATCAGTGGTTCGCCAGGCTCTCTACCAAGCTACGTGAATATGGGTTTATGAATTCTTATGCTGACTACTCTCTTTTTACTTCTCGGAATGGCAATATTCTTATGCCACTACTAGTCTACGTTGATGTTGTGTTAGTTGCAATTGATATTTGTGCTTGCCATGCGTTTAAGAAGTATCTTCATACCTACTTTAGCATCAAAGATCTCAGGCCTTTGAAATATTTCCTTGGGATTGAGATTGCTCGTGGCCCAAGTGGGCTCTTCTCAGTCAGCGCAAATATGCTCTTAAGCTCATGGACGAGTGTAGACTCTTGGGTGCCAAACCCGGTGAGTTTTCCTTGGAAGAAAATCATAAACTAGCCCTTGCTCCTAGACCCCTTTTGCACGATGCGGGTCGCTATCATCATCTCGTGGGCTGGCTTATCTATCTAACCATCACTCGTCATGATTTGCGCTCTGTGGTTCACATCCTCTCTCAGTCTATGTAGGCACCTCGAGAGGAACATATGAATGTCGCTTGTCACGTTTTGCAGTATATCAAAGGGACATCCAACTTTGGGACCCTACTTCAATCATGTCATGATCCCCGCTTATTTGCCTACTATGATTCAAACCAGGGAGCTTGTCCCCTCACACGACGTTCTGTGATGGGCTATCAAGGGACTCTCGGAGGGTCTCCTATTTCATGGAAGACCAAAAAGCAAGTAACGGTCTCCTGGTCATTTGCCGGAGCAGAATATCGCTCCATGGCTGCCGTCACCAGCGAATTAGTATGGTTGAAATTTCTTCTAGCATCTTTGGGTATGATCCACAAAAAACCTATGCAGCTATTTTGTGATAGTCAAGCAACACTCCATATTGTTCGGAATCCTGTTTTCCTTGAACGCACAAAGCACATTGAAATTGATTGCCATTTCGTTCGAGAACGTTATCACGCCGGAGAACTTAATCTAAACTATATTCCTTCCAGGGCCTAGCCCGCAGGCATCTTCACCAAGGCACTTGGCAAGTGCCAATTTCAGTTTTTACCCAGCAGGTTGGGCATGATAAATTTGCATGCACCAACTTGAGGGGGAGTGATAAGGAAAGTATATATTTATGATAATATTTTGAGATTTGTGATAATATTTTATGGAGCTTATTGCTCAAGTTAGAGTTAGCTAGACTTCTCATTGATGTATAAGAACATCTCTTGATGTAAATATGGGCAAGAAGGACATAAGGAATACACGGCCATACACGGCCTCTTGGACCAAATTTCCTCCCTTCCTTTTGTTAAATTTCCTCAGTTGGGAAAGCGTAACTTGGCACAGTAATAGAACACAAATCCAACTTAAATCATTAAAGAAATTGACACTCACGCCTAGGGGTGAGCGGGACCGGGTACCTGGTCGGTTTTTTCGGACGATTGGAATCGAGTCCTAGAATTTGGAACTGGTCCCGGAGCCGGTTGGAACCAAGTCCTAAAATTTGGATCCGGTCCTGGACCTGGTTGGGACAGGGTCCGATTCCGGGTACCCGGTTCTTAAGTAATGTTTTTTATTTTTTTCTCATTTTTTCCAAATAAAATAGAGAGAGAGACGGATTGAAGGAAGTTAAGAATTCACATCTAAGGCTAAATTAAATACGCAATAAATAGGAAAGAAGATTCATGTATTTTAAAATAAACTCAAAGAACTGGAGATAATGTTAATCAGAAACCTATGAATCATGATTATAAAATAAACGATAAACTTAAAAATTATTTTAATTCGCTTGAAATAGAAAGAGAAAGAGAGGGAATCTATCTAAATAATATAAAAACAAATACGTAATAAGCGGCAAGGCTCATGAGGAGAAGAACCAAAACTTATAGGAGAAAATCCATGACGTTTGAGATATATAAAGAGTAAGTCGGAGATAAATTGAAAACCAAAATGACAAAGGGTAAATTGTGATAGTTAGAAGTTGGGTCTTAGTACAAAAGATACATCATTTGAGAATCAAGGGTTTACTTTTTATAATTTTTCATAAAATTCTTTAAATTTTGACCTAGTACTGGATATTGGGTCTGGATTCGGTTCCAAAATTTTAGGACTTGCTTATAACCGGGTCCTAAATTTTGGAACCGGTCCCAGAACCGGTTGAACCAGGTCTGGGTAAGGACCTTCCGGATCCAAACCAGTTCTGGGTCCGAAATCGGATACCCGGTTTTTTTTGCTCACTCCTAAATCACGCCATGCTATTCAATTTTGACCTGAAATCAATACAATGTGACCATATGCGTAGACATATCTTATCCTCATAACACAACAATATAACCTAATTCCTTAAAGTCATTTTTTTTTCCCGGGTAATTAGTGCACCAAAGATGCAAGAGGGGAAAAAACCAATTACAATCATCAACTCAACCACTAGAAGAAAAACACAAAGAAAAAACAACAAAGACAAATGGGTACCCAATCGATCACTAGCACCAAAAGCATAATGTATGACAGTACATCCACCAACCCAAATACTCAATAATTCCTTCCCCACAGCCGGTCTCAGCTTTCTCGTTCCTAGCCGACGCCATTTCGCTCTCACCAAGTTGTCCACCTTCATGTTCAAGACCACCCCGACTAAAACCACTGGGGGCCCCTTCAGCGTTGTTTTGGCCACATCTTACCCACTCTTGTAGTCTTGTGTATCTTACCGTTAATCATTTCATTGATTTTACAAAGCTTTTATTCAATCAAAGGCTTAAGCACCACCAGTTTGCTAGCTGCTACTTTTCATGCGAAAAATAGTCTTCATTATTACTCATTTATTTGCGATTTTTTTTTTTGGGCGCAAAAAGAGATATGAAGATCGATTAAAATTTAAGCTAAATTCTTGTAACAATTTTCAAATAGAACTCATTAGTTAAATTGACTGACACTCACATATGACATATATCATTGATTCATTCACGCAGCTGCACACATGATACATACATATATATATCACAGTAACATAGCAAAATACTTTCCCATCTCTCTTGGCTTCCAAAATCTCTCACATATTACATCAGCTTAGATTATTTTTCTCCTTCCATGCCTCCAGTGTATCCACAAAAACAAAAAGATAGTTACAAAACTCTATACAATCTATGGTTTTGGTCCTTTTTCGTCCATGGGGGAGAAAAGAAACAATCTATCTCTCTACAGATCGAGGAAAAAGCCTATAACTTTACTGGTACATAGTTAATATCACCTGTTTCATAATCACTCGAATTAGCTCTTGTGAATGTAGTTGTCCTCGTGCGCTTGAGTCAATCCAATGGACAACTACGCAGCAGCCAAAGGAAAACGATAAGGAGTTGCTTCTAAATACTTTGGAGCTGATTGAACATTTGAACTATCGATTTTGTCTTTGTTTTCTTCCGCTCCTTCTTCTTCCTCGTCCACATCCCACAGGAATCTCGCATATGAAGCAAGGACATAACTGCATGCATCAATCATATTAGCAAAAATACTGTTGACATCGATCTTCCTAGATTGACATATACTTCTCTAAGCCATTCTTGGCATCCATCTCATATTAGACGTACCGTCGAAGTCAATCGTCAAATGTGAGCTTCCGGGGGGTGGACCTACCATATTGACGGATCTATGTTATGGGCCGGGTCAGGGTGTCCGTAAAAAAAAAAAAAACTAATAATTTATATTTTAAAGGGAGTTACATTAGTATATATGGACACTCCTAAAATGAGTAGTTTAATAAATGAGCACCTTTATTCTATATATTTAGATCTACCCAACAAATACAAATGAAACCGAGAATTAGAAGAAGACAACCTATCTTTAACCAACGCCGCATGAATCATCCACGGAAATTTAAAGTATTTCATAATTTGGTTTGCTTATATCGATGGCCTTTTCTAAACAAGCATGTTTAATAAATTGATATCAAGTTTATATACAACTTGAATCGACCTGTTTATATAAGTGTTCCATCAACTTGATCTAAAACTAATCCAAATTCAAAGGAGCCCCTCGACACAAATTTATATCATAATAGTAAAGGAAAAATAGGTTTTCTACATTTTTTATGTGACATAATTACAGTGATTTGCTTGAATTTAGTCTAGATCAAATTATCAAGAAAAGGGGGGAAAAAACTCACCTATCATCAGGAGCATTTTTGACAGCCTGTTGGAAGTAGCTCTCTGCTCGCTTGGCATCCCTCTGTGTTTGCCAAATGATGTCAGCATATAGTGCTAGCATATTTGCATCACTTGGGCTAGCTAATATTGCTCTTCCACAGTACTCCTCTGCTTTGGCTAGATCTCCACTTACCTTCATAGACAAACATTCCTAAACTTTTTTCACTAAATACTTAATAGTGCTTAATTTGTGCTTAATTGCATTGAATAATACTGAATCGTGCTAAATATAATTATGTTGAAAATTATTAAACACTAATAATAAGTAGTTACTATAAATGGGAAAAAAATGTGGCCTAATATATATATATATATAGTAAAAGTACTATTACTTAACTGCCAACTTGTATTTTGAATTACTGAATTGGGTAAGACATACAATGAGTACTTCCCAACTTGCCGAAAGTCAATCAAAATCCAACAAAGCTCTAAACTAGCCCCACAAAAGGCAACTAATCACTAAATCAAACCAAAAAAAAGTGTAAAAATGGAGTAATATAATCAATTCTGATATTATATATTTAGGAATATGTATTCTCGTAAAGTATATAAATACATGTATTAAAGCTTATCAATATGATAAGTACATGTGAATACAATGTATCACGCGAGTTATAGGAGTACAGTGTAAGTTGTCTAATATAATTAATTAAGTAGCAAAAAAAAAGGGAAGATTGAATAATTGAAACATGATAAGATTTAGCAAAATGATAAATGCCTTATTACAGGACACTTTTAAATATTTTATTTTTACCTAAAAATTATATTATAATATTTTTAAATTAAAAACTGGCATGATCGAGTAGGGGAAACATATCACACCGTACAAATTGTGTAAAATTATCTTTTTACATATAATTTACCAAATTTCTAAAATACATATATCATATACCATTGCAGAGATGAGGTTGATCCAATTAGAATGTTATTTAATACTTCGTCATTGTAGTAGATAAATGCTTAAGTTTGACAATTTATAATTTAGTGTAGTTATTAAAAATTTGATAATTTTAAATTATAAAATACGTTAATTTTAAATTAAATAAAATATTTAAAGGTGTCTTCCCGTGCGACATATAGTATCGCTCTAAGATTTATTAGACACTTACCTCTTTCAAGAACTTGGCATAATTGCCAAGTAAGAGCGGATTGCCAGGATTAGCCTTGATCATCTTCAGATAATACTCCTCAATACCACCGCCATGACGATGATCTCCACTGTTGCTATTACAATCATCATCATCATCAGTAAAGCCGCCACCGGCCATCCCATCTCCGCCGTTGCCGCCGCTTTCGACGATGGTGTCGACCCCTTTATCTTCTCTCTCCTCCTCCTCGACCACCGCCTCGTCGAGGCCGGAGCTAGAGAACAGCCTCTGGAACGGTGTCGTTTCAGTGGGGCTCTGCTTAGACAGGGGCGAAGGCAGGTTTCGGGGGTCGACGTCGGAAAGGGTACGCGTGGCGGGCTTTGAGTGGTCAAGGTTGGGAGAAGGGGGGGAGGAGGAGGAGGAATGAAAGGATGCCGTAAGGGAGGAGACGGATTTGGTGCGGGGAAGGTGCAGGTGAATGGTATTGTCATTGTGATTATGATGATGATGATGATGATCATCAGGGGAAGGGGAGGCTGATGAGTAGTGATGAGGAATCCATGAGTTTGAGATGGGAGTTGATGAGCTTCTCAGTAGCATTGCTTTGATTTGAGTTCTAGAGAGAAAAAGACAGATCTAGAGAGGGTCTGGCAAATATCTGGCTGATTGACGATTGAGAGAAGAAGGGGAAGTGAGATATCGGTCTTGGTGTGTTGTTCAGAGTGAAGTGGGGGTGGGGGAGGGGGAGTATAAATACTACAAGAACATTTAGTATTGATTTCACTTTTGTTGAATTCGGGAAGATTCAAATATAAATAATTTTATCTTTATAAATATTTATGTGGGTAAAAATATTGATTAAATTAGGTCTAGTAAAATCAATCCGAGATTCAAAATACGAATGGAATGAACGGAATTCTATTCGACTCCACATTCAAAATAAACTTACCTAAAAGTGAATCTGAAATCTGAATTGACCCGAACCACATCAAACCCGAGCTGAAATTTCTAACGAAGTTGCTTAATTTTTCATGACAACCTTATTGAATCAAAAATCAGTTGACCCAAAGTCGAGCCGAACTGAAGTTCACTCAACCTAAACCGAACGGACCCAAAATGTCGCTTGGCTCGAAACATAAATCAACCCAGACTTAACCTGATCTATATACAAACTAAATAATCCGTTTATCAGGTCTAATTATAATAGACCCATAAAAAAATTTTCATAAAATATTTTGCTGGAAGAAAACCTTTTAAAAATATTTGAGAATAAAAAGAATTAGAAACCACATACCAAACACATTTGATATTAAAACAGTATTATGAAAAACTAGGTGCGGCAAACAAGGCCTGTAATGGTGAGTATAAATACAAACCACAAATGTGCTCAACTTGACCCCACCAGGCAACATGAGATGCTTTTCATAAAATAATTTCCTTTTTTTTTGAGGGTACGGATAAAAAGATTTTTTTTTTTTTTTGGGGGGGGGGGGGCATTAGAAGTTTCAAAGTGTGCGGGCCTGGTTATATTTGGTGAATACTTTAGTAAAAAAACAGCGGTTGCTTGAGATGAGGTTTATCTACTTGATCAATACCAATAATTGCCTACGATTGGTTATATATATATATATATATATATATATATATATATATATATATATATATATAGGATGAGATCATGGAGGTCATCTACCTATTACCCATAACTGATCACCAAATATAGCAATGCTAATCACCAAAGTAGAAATCATTGATCACTGATCTAGATATTAAGTAAAAACAAATATTATGATTTTTAACGAAAGAAAGCTCGAATGCATCAAAAATAAAACTCTTTTAATTATAATTGAGCGTATGGTTCATGATCAACGAACGTATTTATAGAGATCATCATAGATAGATTAATTAATAACTAAACATAGTTTTGATGAACACTAAAACTTAATCTAATGATCACTAATTAATATCATAAACAAAAATATATATGATGATTATAAACGGAAACTAGGTGGAAAATGCAACAAGTAATGCTCCCTAATCAGAATTGCGTGTATAGTTTATGTTCCACAGATACATTCATTATGGTCAGCATAAATAGATAGATCAATTAATTATCAAACAAATTCTAACAATCACTAAAAATGAATCCATTAATTGCTACTAATATCATTAAAAAAAACTTATATTATTGTTCTTATGAAAATATTTGACTATCAATTGAGTGTATAGTTTTTATCAAGAAACATAATTACAGCAACCACTAACCTTAATTTCACAATTACTATATAGATTAAACGTTCTACTCACATATGTGTCGATGACAGACAAGATTACTAAACATATATAATTTTCATGATCGCTAAAAAAAATCTATTTGATCACTAACTGATATCATACATAGGAATGTATATTATAAACATGACCTTTGATGGATATATTTCGTGATCAACAGGTTTAGTTGCAGTGATCAATAGTTATAGTTCTCGTGATCGTGAGAATTATGCTTAATGATCAATTGATCTATCTATGGCAATCATCACAATCCCATTCTTTGATCACGAACCACACCCTCATTTATAGTTGGAAGAGCTTTATTATTGATATCTTTGAACTTTACTTTCACTAAAAATAATACTACACTTAGTTAATTATAATAATAATTAGTGATCAATATGGTTTTGCTTTCAGTGATCATTAGTAGTTCATTTGGTGATCAATGATGGATAAGATACTAACAGTACCTCCATGCCTTCATACTACTCATCTCACGGAGTAGCTCATCCTACCTAAGTAGCCCCCATACATATGTATATGTGTGTGTGTTTGTATGTGTACACACACACACACACACACACACACACATATATATACACACACACATGCATATATATATATATATATATATATATATTATATATAATATATATATATCTATTATATATATATACATATACATATACATATATACATATATATACATACACATACATATATATACATATATATAATATATATATATATATATATATAGTATATATATTATATATATATATATATATATATGTGTGTGTATATATATATATATATATATATATATATATATATATATATGTATATATACATATACATATACATATACACACACATATATATATGTGTGTGTGTGTGTGTGTATATATATATATATATATATATATTCAATAGTTATTTACCCTTGAATAGTTATTTTCTATAAGGTAGTTTTATATTGTCTTACTGCAAAACTTAAAATAATCTATGAAATGGTCATGTTCTTTCTATTTTGGTCCCCTTTTCTCCGTTCGAGTTACTGAGTAGATGGACCTATCAGTACAAGCGAATGGCTTAAATATGGGCCAGGTGTATTCAGATTTAGGTAAAATATAGATCAAGTATTTTTCGAATTCAGGTAAAATATCGGCAAGCATTTTTTGTTTATAAGGGTTTTGGGTCGTCCCAATGGATTTTGGAGTACCTTTCTATGAGTTATTCCTTTTTTTATCAAAATTAAAGACTCGGTATATTTAAAACTTAAAATTGTTTATGTTTAATGAAAAAATGTTGTAATTGCAATTTATTAAAAAAATATTTAAAATATTCAAACTTTATATGATGCATGTGCGTCATGTACAAGTAGTCAAAGAGTCAACTCCGTGAGTCAGCCCCTGGATTAACATATAGTCGATAATGAGTTGAGTCAGTTATGGGTCAACCTGTCTAAAGCATTGTAACGGTTCGGCGCAGTTTGCTCCGCTAATAACTCATTTAATAATCGAAGTCTTATTAATTAACTTACCATTAATTATCTAATCAAGTACACTTTATTAGTGGGTCAATCCTAACATTAACACGGAGCGGCCTATTGGCCAACGCTACCTCATTGTTAATCCTTCCATCTGAATTTATCTCTTAGTGTTGGAGGTTTATATCATTCATTCGTCCGTCCTTTCTTTTCCAATTAATGTTGTAAATGACTAGGCCTGGCAACGGGTCGGGTTTGGAGTGGGTGAGCCTCCAACCGCATCCATCACCCACATCCATCCGGTCCACCCGTCACCCGCTCATCCGCTCACCCACATCCAATCCACCTGTCATCCGCGGATGAAACAGGTGATAAACGGGTGAAACAGGTAAAACGTGCTCTATCTCATTTCATTCGTTTATCGTTGAAATAAATTTCAAAAGCCTGGACAATTACATATTTACATACAACACCAATGGCTCGGGAACCACATGCCCGATTCTTAAATATAATAATTGCCACAAATGATAAAGATAAGTTAGATAACAACCATCAATTGTCTCTAATTTGGAGGAAAGGGAGAGGATTGTCCAAAGACTGAATGTTCTACAAACAAATAATTCGACAAATACACAAATCTTCAATTCTCTTCAACGAACTACCAAGTGCTGCCCATATAGAGATCATCACCAACCAACGACTATCATTTAAAAAAAATTAGTTAGTAATCATAAGTCTACTAAACATATTCAAATACTCAAAAAATATATGTTATCCAACTAGCGTACTGAATCCACAGTAGTGACTTCAGTATTGCAACTTTTATCTTCACCAACATCTTCATCTTCAAGTATTGTAGCACATGCTTGCGCATTACTAAATGAGGAAACTAAAATGCAAGAAAATAATATGATAAATTAGTATCATATGATAAATTGAAATGAACAACATAAATGTAAAATATCAAAGGCAATTTTATTATTACCTGAATACTCGCCAACTATCCAATTTTGCAAGCACATCAATACCTCCACAGTGTCAAAGTGAAGAGAAGAACGATGAGGACTCAACACCCTACCACCGACACTAAAAGCACTCTCCGAAGCAACGGTAGATGCAGGAATTGGTAAGACATCCCGAGCAATCTTTTTCAATGTTGGGTACTTGGGATCCAAATTCCAAAAGCGAAGGACATCAAAGCTAGAGCTATCTGGATATGGATCATCATCTAAATAATAGTCTAACTCTGTCCTCACATTTGTCTTCTTTTTTGGGGTTTTCTTAGCTTCACCCCATAGAGTACTTTTGTTTTCGACTATAGGAGGAATAGGAGGATCAACTACCACATGACGTTTGCCAAGAACATTAGATGTAGATGGAACATAATCCTCACTACATCCTTGATACTCCATAAGAAGGTCATACAACAAACTTTTAACTCTTTGAAGTTCACCATAAGCCTTATCTCCATAAATCACCTCAAAATAGAACTCCATACATGCTAATTTGTCCCTAGGGTCTGAGATAGCCGCAATAGCAAGAACTCCATTAATTGTTGACCAATATTTGTCAAACTTATCAATCATTTTCAAAGCCATATCCCTAATAATTTGTTCTTCATTTGATAACCATGAAATCAAAGCTACCTTGATATCACATATGTAGCGAAAGAACAAATTAATAGTAGGATACTTTCTACCTGAAAATAACTCAGTCACATCATGAAATACTTTCAATTTTTCGCAAATTTTTTCGGCCAACTCCCAATCAAGATAACTGGGGACAACAAACTTAAAACGAGGATTTTGAGTCTTTAACTTTGAAAAAACCTCTCGATATGGAAAAGCACTAACAAGCATGAGATAGGTGGAGTTCCATCTTGTTTTATAATAAAGTACCAACTTTCTTGAACAATCAATCTTCAAACTCCTAACTTTATCCTCAAACTTTTCAACTCTTTTTGGGGTTGATGTCCAAAACAATACACAATTACGAATCATTTCAATTCCCGAACCAATCACTTCTAAACCATCTTGCACAACCAAATTCAATATATGTGCAGTACACCTCACATGTAAAAAGTCACCATGTAACAAAAGAGATCGAGAATCCAACCTCTCTTGTAAGATATCAACCATTGCATCATTTGCACTGAAGAAATCTTTTCAGTTATATTAAACATATTCAATGTATCCATTAAAACTTGAGCAAGGATTTCTTTTGTATGTGGACAAGGCACATAAGCAAACCTATAAAAAAAAATAATAAAGAAATTATAATGTAGGCAAACAAATAAATATTACATAAAATCATAATATAAAAAACCTCTTTGGAAAATAATAAGTTACCTCAACATCTTGTTGCGCAAGACCCATTCTTCATCAATGAAGTAACCTGTGACTGCCATATAACCCCTCTTTTGATGAGAAGCTGTCTACATATCAGTGGTGCTAGCAATTCTTGCCTTATAGTCCTCAAACAATTTCTTTAGAGTAACTCTTTCATTTACATACATTTTCATTATACCATTCTTCAAAGTATTCCGACTAATCAACTTGAAGTTTGGATTCAAGGTATGGACAAATCTCCTAAAGCCAACATGGTCTACAATAGCCAAGGGATACTCATGCATAACCACCATAGTTACCAACTCTTTTCTTGACTCATCTTGACTAAAATTAGAGTTTTCCAAAGCTACTGAACCATCTTTTTTAAAATTATAATTCAAAAATTGTTGACAAATATCAACCTTAATATGCTTCTTATGACATCTTTTTTCTATATGGTCCTTGAGATGAGAAGTGCCATTTTTACTTGTAGCGGACAACCTTTGATTACAATGCAAACAAACCGCTTTTTGCTCCCCATTTACCATGACCCTATGAAAGTGGTGCCACACAGCTAATTTAAGTAGCCTAGGCTTACGGGATTGTGTCCCGGTATCATCAGGATCTAAATCTATAAACTCATCTTCGACAAATTAGTTTCGATCAAGAGGTGATGGACCATGGGAAGGTTGAGTCGCTGAAGGTTGTGGGATGCTTGAAAATGGAGTTGTATTTGGCTCAGGACAAGATGAGGCATGTTCAGACTCATTAATCTTATCACCTGCCATAGCTCACTGCACAAAAGAAACCAATACTCATACACTAACACACTTACGTATTCATTGTAAAGCGATGAATAGGACACCTTGCTTCAATACAAAGGGCACACAGCAACGAGAAAAGTACACAAATTTAAAGAGTCATTGTAAAGCGATGAATAGGACACCTTGCTTCAATACAAAGCGCACACAGCAATGAGAACAACAAACTTTGAAAACCTTGGAGCACCATTTCGAGATTCATAGCAGCAAAGAGTGATGTAAGGCATTTTCAGATAAATTTCTCAGGCAATGAGATAAAAGAAGACCAGTTAACCTCCTCCACTCGAAACAAAGTTACCTTGGGAGTTTCTTCCAAGTTATGCAACACAATTTAAAGGATGTAGAGGGATTATCAGGCGTATCACAAATCCTATTTTAATAATGAAGTTGTTGAGTCAATGGATTAATCATCCCATGTCGACGCAAATCCCATATATACAAAAACTTTGACTCACTCAGTTAGCTTAAATAGTCAAACAAGTTGTCAGAGCTTCCTCTGCCTTAACTACCCTAAAATATCATCCACAGCAAGCATGGATTAACACCAGGGAAACATGCATAATTTGAAATACTGCAGCATAATTTGAAACACTATAGCATTCAAATTAGAAACTCAGCTCAAACCACTATTAATTTTCAGAACAGCAAGCAAAAGTAACAGTAAATCGCTAATGAAGTCACAGGAAATGTAAATGTTAGACAAGAGCAGCGAGGGCAAAGAGTGAACAGGTGAATTGAAGATTGAAGAACAGCAAGCAAGAAATTGATGAAAAGTGAATCAAAGGTGTTCAAAATTGAGGGCAGAATATAGATCTGAAAAGGTGAGGAAGAGGAGTTCAACTTACGGGGCTGAGAACCGTTGTTGAATTGGCCGGCATCGGCGAGGTGACTGAGCAACGGTGGCAGACATCGGGACGTGAGGCTCTGGCGTCTAGCGAGCGGTGAGAGAGGACTTTCAGAGTAAGGTGGCGATGCCAGGGTGGTGTTTTCCTCTGCCGGTCTGCGCGTTCATCTGGGCTCCGGCGAGGTTGCATGCGATTGGTGCGAAGTGAAGCTGTGAAGGGCCTGAGAAGTGAGTGCTGAGTGAACTCAGTGAAGGGGCCGAAGGGCTGAAGGCATTACTGATTACTGAAGCAGTGAAGCTAGGGGTTTGAGAAAGAGTCAGTGAAGGCGTTCAGATTTAGGGTTACATACACACACACACACACACACATATATATATATATTATTGAAGCGGATGACGGGTCGGTGATGGGTCGGATGGAGCATCACCCGAATCCGACCCGATCCATCACCTGGTTATCCATCACCCGCTTAATTCACCCATTTAGTCGGATTTTCATCTGATTTTTCGGGTCGGGTGAATCGGGTATCCATCGAGTTCGGGTGAAATTGTTAGGCCTATAAATGACTCTAGCTAGACTCCATTAGGTAAAAGTTCGACTCTAACTCGGCTTGAAGCTCATCTAACATATAAAATTTAGACTTGAGCTCATATTGTTAACGCCTCGGCCCTTTGCAAGCTGTAGGCAATCACCAAGAACAGCTTCAAGGATCGTCGACTGATCTCACAAATCACCACGAGCCTTTCTGGTATTACTCTGAGTGTGGCTTAAAAGGATCGAAGTGACCACTTATGTTACCAAAGGTGCAAGTTCTTTTTTGGGAAAACCACTTCAAAGATTTTCACAGTTAAGCTTGTTTGAAGTGGAGAAATTTTATAATGGGTGACCTCCCGGAAAGTTTTTCGAGTAGTGTATAAGCGAGGATGAAACACGTAAGGAAATGCATGCAGTGATTTATGGGGTCAGTCAACGATCCTTAAAGTCGTTCATGGTAACAGTCTACGGCCGAGGAGGGGTTGGGACGTTACACCAGATGCACAATACTGGGCTCAGAGCTCGGCCCAACTCGATTCAGTATTCCTTTTTTTGTTTCTTTTTGGTTAAAAACTTTCCCATTTTAATGCTACAATTCGAGTTGAATTTTAGATTTTGCCATTGCACTCAAGCAGTAAGGATCGGAATTAAATTTTCTTTGTTTTAAAGGTAATTTTACACTTTTCCATTAAAAAAAAAATTAGCTAATTGAGTTAAGTGCAGCTTAATCGAGCCCACCTAAATGTTGCTGGACTCGGGCTCAGCTCGGAGTATGCATTCGACCCAGCTCGGGCTCGACTCGAGCTCAGTTTGACTCGAACCTAAACTGAGCTTTGACCGAGCCAAACCTGAGGGTTTGAGAGCTGACTCGGTTTCGCTCTAGCCCTGTGTCCAAGGATTTATTTTTTATGGTTTCTAAGACTGTCCTGCAATTTCCCATGTGAAAAGTATATTAACAACAAAAATTATCACAATTTTCGAATTCGAGTCTTGTAAATGAATAAAATTTATGAGGAAAAGCTCCACCCCTTTATAGCCAAACAGCAATTTGACTATCGTAAAAATAGAGGCACATATAAAAACAAAAAGTCTATACTAAATTAACATATTTGTTTCTTGAGAAAGCATTATAATAGATATGTTAAGCCCTTTCCCCACAGTTATTATATCATATAACCGGTTGTTCAGGAGAAGTTGCACAACCAAATTTCGACTCACTAAAAATGTTATACAATTCACTAAAATATGCTATTATATATCCAATTTCACTCACTTAAAATACTGTATAACTCACTAAAATATTTTAGTGAGTTCAGACATATTTTTAGTGAGTTACTAGATGCTTTCAGTGAGCAGACAGACCCAAATTAACACCTCTTATATACCTGTATTTCATTTAGTGAAGACACTATATAGCTCACTAGAATGTGCTATTATCCCCCAAAAAAAAAAAAAAAAAAAAAAAAGGCTATTGTACATCCCATTACTAGCTTACTACATAATGGGTCTAATGCAACACTAGGATGCAACACTTTTAAAAATTATTGTATATTAGGTCAACTTAATACCTAGTGCAGCAATAGATAATAAGTGTTGCATTTAAGTATCTAATGCAACATTTTTTTATAACAGTTACAATATTTTAGTTAATAATGCAACACTTGTTGGAAAGTTTTGTGATTTGAAACAAAGATGCAACACTTGTTTAAAAATGTTGCGATGTGAAGTAAAAATGCAACACTATTTTATAAATGTTACATTTATATGTATATAGTCACAATTGTTCCATTCCTTAGACTACCACAGTTAAATAAATAGTTTGTTCTCTAAAATAATATCCATAAATATTACCAACAAGAAATTATGACTAAGATGTTTTTCATATCACACATGCTCCCAAGTATTCGTAAGAGTGTTCAATCTAGTTGAAATGTTGAATACGTAGGTTTTCTAATTATTATTGATAAATCTTAAGTCAAAGGTAAATACAAATAAATTAAACAAAAAAGGAACTTGAATTAAAAGTATAAATAAAAATATTCATTGACCTGTTGTGAATTTTTCTAAAGTGCATAACACAAAATATGTTGAATTGAAATTCGATCATTCATAGAGTTTCTAGTCAATTGAAAGAGAAATTCTAGGTAATAGTAATCCAAAGCGAAATTATGGATTTATTTTATAGAGGATTTCACAAGAATTATATTCGGTCGAATACATTCGACTACAGTTTGATTCAAAAATGGAATACTGTGTTCAGTCATTTAACTGTCGAACAACCTTAAGAAAATCAATTCAAACAAATGATTTTCTATCATTGAACTACTAACATTGATTAGTATAATTACCAATATTTACTCTTATGTGCGGAAGACAAATACTTAGAATACGGTAACTAAAATAATTTTTTGTCAAATTTTTAAACTTTTTCTGTAGTGAGTACAACCAAAAGAGGGTTTTTTTTGGGGGGTTACAAAAATTATACCCTTCATCCTTTATTTATATGACATAGATCAAATATAAAATACATACGTCATCTATCCCATTTTTATGTTCGTCAATAAAAAAAGTGCACATTTCAATAAAATTAAATGTCAACCAATAGATAATTACTATGGTATAAAAATGATGCATATTCATTGGTGATTAGTAAACTTAATGAGTATTTTGGAAGACAATTTTGGGACAAAAATTTTTTGATGGAAAATGTAAAAATGGAACGAAGGAATTACTTGATTTGCCATTTTCGATAAAATAACAAAATAGATAGGATGAAAATGTAAGAAAATGAAGATTGGGTAAACACATACTGTAGAAATATTAGCAGGGTGGGGGGGAAAAAAGAATTTGACTTATTCAAGTAAAATGGAGGAAGGGAGAAAGTCATAAAGATGAGAAAATATTAATTTTGTTATGAAAGATAACTTTTTATTATATTTAGTCTGGATATTTGTGATTATAAATATATCTCATAATAATCATAAACTATTTAAAAAATACAACATTATAACGTATTGCTAGTTAGTATTTAAATAGATTAATAATGATATAGACATCAACAAAGTATACAAAATGGATGACCAGTTTCTAAAAACTTCATAGTTAAGCCTGCTAATCTTGGAGAAGTCATAAGATGGGTGATCTTCTAGTACGTTAAGCATTAAATATGCTATAAAGACTCGAAACAATAGGTGATACTCGTTGGCAATTCATAGAAGAGCAGTGTATAGCAGCGAGAGAGCCCAAACTCATAACTATTTTTGTACAGAATAAAATTTTCGTTTACCTAGATACGAAATGAGAAAAAAAGTGTCGCATTTATGCGGTAAAAATGATACAATTTTATTGATAAAGTGTTGCACTTGGTTAATGAAAGTGTTACATCTGCATTTTGCAAAAAAATGTTGTATTTGGTAATCAATGCAACATTTGAATAAGTGTTGCATATTTCTAAAAAAGTGTTGAATTAGGCCGATGTAACTGAATCTAAGGAATCGTTTCAAAAAGTGTTGCATTAGAATTAATGCAACATTTTATAGCAATAATACAATACTTATGGAGTGTTGCTATAGGTTTATTTTCACTAAATTATATTATAGTTATATATACTATTTTTTAGTAAGTTATGATATTTATTTAGTGAGTTATAATAATTTTTTGATAAGTCATAATATATTCGGTGATCACTGTAATTCAGTAAGCAATACTAGCTATTCATAATCAATATGAGCAAGCAAATACTATAATAAACAATTATACATTCTTGTTCACATTTTGAGGTATGATATTTTCTTAGTGAGAGACACTATAACTTTCAGTGAGTTATGTTATATGTTTAGCATTCATACTTTATATTCATCTTCTTCTATATGTGATATGACATATCTTATAAATAACTCGAACAGAAGACTCATTAATTAAATGTACAAGAATAGCATACTTGAAAACAATCACTGATACTCTAACTTTTTAGTAAGTTATTTTTATTATATTTTCGGGCGATATAATATACGTTTAGTGATTAAAACATACGGTATTGCTCATTGATTCATACAATCATACTCTTTAAGCGTATAAATGTGTGGCACATCTCGGATATACTCACTAATATATTTAATAATATAAAATTGGTTTTTATGTACAAACACACACATATCTATCTATCTATCTATCTATATATATATTATATATATATATATATATATATATATATATATATATATATATATATATATATATATAGGAAAAAATGAAAAAGAACATTATCTATATAATTAATGTGTACCAAACACTTCGCTTGTAATAATACAAATTTCATTGTATGGAAGAAATAATAATCTCTAACAAAGAAACAATACTGATATGCAAAAATTTGGCATTGAAAATTCTAAAAATGTAATTCTTATTATACAGAATACCCAATCTAAGGTCGGGTGGGATTGAATTATATATCAAAAAACTGAGTAAATAGTCCCCAAAGAAAGGGGATGAAAAGGTAAAAAAATAATAATTCATCCAAAAAATATAAAAGGAGGACGAAAGGTTGAGGACATAAGATAAATATTAGACTCAACAAGATTTGACCCCAGCCCAAGAAAACTAAAACGCACCCCTAACACTTGCACTGCACTGCTTAGACGTTACGATAGACTATACAAGATTAGGATTGGGTGGACAGATCCATTGATATGTCCGACTGCACGTAATAATTTGTGCTTTCCCCATACCACGTAAGTATATTCTACATAAATTAAGATATAAATCGGTAAATGGCATTATGCAATCCACAAAATATATTATACGAATATATAAAATGTATGACCTTCCTGGCCCTGAGATTTTTAAGTAAAATAAAAGAATAAGAAAAGAAACTTTTCATCACTCCAAATCCAAAGCGATCGACAACAAAGCCTATATCATATATCCGAGTGCATGTACTCCCATATAACATATAAGTAGTTATATATTAAAATATAAAATATATGACAAATACACCCTAAAATATATATATAAAATAGATATGAGAGCACGTGCTTTCGGATGTACATAATAATTTGCCGATGGATAAGGAAGAATCGAACCTCAGCTGTGCACAGTGCAGAGGTCGCAGTAGTAAGCAAATGAAAGAAGGGCAGACACGTGACATCGGTCCATTAGTCACGTGATGAGAGCTGGGCCAAAAATGGACGTCTAGCCTTTCAAATTCATGCAGGCTGCATCTAAATAAATTATTAATCATTTTTAATTTTTAAAAAAACTCTATTAATTATGGTAAAATTTAAAAAAGTCATCCTTAAAAGAATTTATCTCATAATAGATCTTTCATAAAACAGTTCCATAAGAATTTGGATTTTTGGTATTAAAATAATTAATATTTTTTCCAAAATACTATAATTGAAGTGAAAAAAAATTGAGAAAAATGGACGGTCCTTTGGAACTGAGACAGTTTGTAAGAAATGGACAGCCACCCATCCATCGCTTTTATAAATTTCGTCCTCCGAATGCTCATGCGACATGTTTGGCTTTTTCATTTGTAAATCAGGCGGGTAAGGTTGTCACAATTATTATTTATTTGTCATTTTTATTGTAGTTATCGTAGAGAATTTGATGATAAAGTTTTAGACAAGAAGGACCAATCTAATATAGGGAGTGTTTGATAAATAATTTTTTTAAAAAAAAATTTTATTAAAGAGAATTTTTTGATCAAAATTAGTTGTTTGACTTAGTCAAAAAGTTAATTTAGATGCTTGGTAAAATATCTTTTTAGAAAAGCTTTTTGGGCCAAAAAAGTTAATTTGAAAAGGCTAATTTGATTAGCTTTTTGGAAATGCTTTTTAGGAAATTAGTTTTTTGTCTCACAACTTTATTAGAAACAGCTAATTTTACCAAACAGTTTTTCTACAAACAGCTAATTCAAACAACCATTAGTTGTTTGCCAAATAGGGCCATAATTAACTTAATAAATGAAAATAATTATCACATCTAACTTTTGCCTAGCTAGGCTCTTTTTAGGGGAATGATTTTCTTTTTGTTTTAAAGGAAAAAAAGGCTTCTGAGGTAGCAAATGGTTTTTTTAATGTGGACATCAACGGAGCCAAAATTCCTAAATGTCAATTGATATGGATATGATGGTAGCCTTGTGTACAAGGGATTTTTCTTTTTGTTTTTCCCACGTTTGAGAGAAAAACTAGTTATAGAATTAAGTAGCAATTTTAACCAACAACCAGGACTCACATTAACCTGTTGTTTGGTTGGAGGCAATGTAATAACAATGGAATGCAATTAACTTTACGATACAATCATGATTGCTTACTTTATGGTAATAATAATTATAAGATAGTTTTTTTATTGCAAGACTCTCATACAACTAAACAAAGTAATGAAAACACAATTACAAACTTATTTGTATTACAAGAGTGATTACATCTAACTAAACATTACATAAGAGTCATTGTTGTTGATTGTGCCAGCCTTGTGGAGCTCCCAAGTAGCACATACCTACAACTATATACACTTAACCCACTATTTTGAAAGCAGTAATAATAATATTTCGGTTCGAATCATATTAGAACAGAGTTTGGGTAGAGTCAGGTGCATACAACATCATGCATAAGAGTGTTATTTGTACCAATGGTTGAGATCATCTTGAATCCTTGATAGTGTTAAATCCACTTGCTTGTCTTGTCATTTGAGTTTTTTTTTCAATAATTATTTCGGTAAATCCCAAAATAAAATATAATCGACGGAGTACAAAAAGGTTTCTATAATTGGATTGATCGACTTTTAAACTGCTAAATAAACACCTAAATAATCCACTAGTATAAAACAAACAACTCCGCTCATTCTAACAAAAGCAACTAATAAACATCTGACATTTGGTTTATTTCATTTGGCATCTTGATGATGGCCAACGGAGTGCATTCATCACTTGAGGAATAAAGAGCAATGACACCACTACAGGAGACGATTGTATTATTTATTACAAACGTGTTTTTCCTTTGATGAATAGGTTAGGGATTGTATGATTGAGCCTCTTGTCGCGTATTACATATATAATCAATCAATTAAAAAAATTAATCATGAAAAAGAAATAGTACAAAGCAGATCAGAGCACAGTTGACCAGAAGAATACAAAGAAGGGAAGCACGTAGAAGACTTGAAAATTGAAATTGACAGGATGTGAATGGTAAAATACGACAATAAAAGCAAGCTAAGAATATTTCGACAAACATAGTAATATATTAAACTTGATAGCCTTTTCATAACTAAAGAACACAAATTTTTGGGTAAGATCGTCTCTTCTAAGAATTATTATGAGACGACTATTTTATACAGTGATTTTAAGGACATTTTACGATGATTAATAATAGGTTTTAATTAGAGTGACTTTTTAATTCAGGGGTAAAAATAATAGTCCATGTAGGGTTTCTATACTGACAACCAACCCTATAAGAGCTATTAGTCAACCCAATTATTATTAAAAGTCACTATAAAAATATCCATCTCATGATATATTTTATGTGAGAATGTCTCACTCTCAACTTACTGAGCGAAGAATTATAATATTTTCACTGATGTAACCATAGTCATAAAGAAATGTTAAAGAGCTTCGTCAACTAAAATATAGATTAACTTTAGAACATTTCAATTCTTATATTATGATCTCATGTAATGTCATATTTGCCCTTTCTGAAGTGTAACATTTTCTTTTTTTTTTTTTTTGCCAGACTCCTAGTGCCAGATGGTACTCTAGACTTGGCCAAAAAAATTGTTGTCATATTTACTTATGATTAGGAAAATTGCAATGTTTGAGGTCAATCCCAATAATAATAAAAAGTTGCTTTAACATGACAATTTATTCCTAGAAAACAATAATGTGCATTGCATTTCACATTTTTCTAATGAACAATAATTCCATTGGTCATATGTTCTTAAGACGAACTCGATATATCGAAGAAATGAAAAAAAGGTTATGTTGCAAATCACCATGCTTTTGAAATTTGTCTAGGGCTTATGTAACTTTTGTGCAAGAATGTTGATGGGCAAAAAGTAATAAAGAAAAGAGCTTACTTCGAATAAGATTGTTTCATGAAAGCAAATCATAAGATATAAAGAAAATTCATTCCACCATTTAGGGTGTGTTTGGTTGGGGGTAAAATCATTTTTTCAGAAAATAATTTTTCCATTTTACGCTGTTTGGTAAAAGGCGGAGAGGAAAATCATTTTCAGAGGAAAACCATTTTACCCCATGTGAAGGAAATTATTTTCCCCTAAAAAGGGACATGAATTAATTTTACTATAGCCCTATCACGCTTGTGCCCTCCTTCTTGCTGTCTTTCAGACGATGGGGAGGGTTCCATCTCTCTCTCCCTCTCTCTCTCTGAAATCCCCTGGGCAATTAAATGTTGGGTATGCTAATAAATGGCTCCGTGTTTCTGGATATTACATGAACTGTTGTCTATTTTTGTGTCATTCACGATGATGTCGCTGCTTTCTAGTTTGCTAGTAATTGGTTTGCACTCCAGAAAGATATTGAAACCGAAATTTGATTACTTCATATGGCTCTTATTTCATGTGGCTCTTACTCTTTTCATAATGATTTTCCAGTCTACCAAACAGCAGAAAATGTAAGTGGAAAATCATTTTTCTTGGAAAAACATTTTCTACGGAAAATGATTTTCTCTCCTACCAAACACACTCTTAAAGGAAAAAAATTTGCAGCATACTAGCATTCATGAGCTTACCAAGAAGACCGCAAGAACCCAAGAGTTGGAAAAAAGCCTCATGCTTTGCTAAGAGCACGTTCAGCGGAGGTATAAACAAGCTTGCTCGCCTTGAAAGTGGAGCCGAGTGGCTCATGAAGCGTGTTGCGCAAAGGAAGTTGTTCAAGAACCATCTCAATCAAAGGCTTAAGTTGATGGTTGAAGGCCCAGGAATAGATTTATAATCTAACACGCCTCCTCACGCGAATGCTCTTTGGGCTTGAAGTGTGGGTACCACAAAGGGCCCCCCACCTTACGCAATAAATCAATATGAGGGTTGCTGAGATTCAAACTCGAAATCTCTCGGTCAGAAAGACACTAATACCTTGTTGATGATCATCTCAACCAAAAGCTTAAGCTTTTAGTTGAAAATCCAAGAATAGGTTTATACTCTAATAGAAATTGCACACGCATGGGCATGGCTACAAGGGGCGAGCTGGCTCATAGGTTGTTTCCTTTTATTTGTTTTGTTTTGTTTTTGTTTTAATTGGTTTTATTTTTTGATTTAAAAAGAAAGGTATGTATTATAAAGTGGATTTACATTTATTATTTTATATAACGAGTCAAAGTTATGAACCTTACATGACAAAAGATAAAAGTTGAGAATCAGAAAAATAAACTCCTGGGTGATGTGGAGGGAATATGCCTCCACCTGTGAACCAACATTTTGGTTCATTATTCTGCATCCTCAGCTTTGAAAGCGATCACCTCGCAATGACAAACACGACTATGATAGAGGCAGTGAGGCACCCCCATCAAGAGGGCTGAAAGCCGCAGAAGGGCATAACAGGGCCCCTTAAATGCCTCCAAATTATAAGTACCCACCTTCATGGCAGTGCACTCAAATTTCCTCATCAGGGTATCTGCTACTATGATTTTGGACCACTTTAAAGAGCCCAAGCACCAAAATACAACTGAATTAATCCTAGTTTGGATCACACCATAAACCCCCAACACCAAGCATAGAGAGCACCCTTATGGACGATCGTTTACTCTGATAGCATCTAGGTTTCCTCGAACAATATACGCTCACTTTTTTCACTATTTTTTTAGGAGGTGATTGGGACATAAATATACACAATTATGTTCGTGCAAAATATGTATGTGTTTTTATAAACATATAGACATTTCATGGCTCTATAAATATCTTCATTTTTGTCGACGAATTTACAGCTGGCCTGGCCCGTTGATGGTCTTTCAAACTGGTGGTTGTGGAATCTAGTACCACGCCTTGCAATTCTCATGGGGCAGAGATGGAAAGGGCTTCCAACCAGACTTTTAGGCTCAGGTATTGTGGACCAACCCCCTCCCTTCGGGACACAAGACTCGTTGACCTACCTTGCATAGGGAGCCAAAGTACAGGAGCCTGCCTTTGATAAAAAAGGCTATTACAACAGAGACCCCATGCAAAATACAAAACACTATTACAACAGAGACCCCATGCAAAATACATGTTCCATTTATTAATGTTTGGGCAGCCACAAAGCTAACAGTAAGCCATTTAATTAACAAATACGAGTCAATAAGCTATATATACAATTGTATTGATATATACCCTAGCTGCATCAGGCATACATACGATTGTATTCATACACATTTTACTTACATTATCGAAACCTAGATAAAAATCACTCCAAGCCATCATCTAATCTAACATGACCCCCCTGAATAATTTAGCTCTAGACAGGGCGCTGGCTATAATTGTTCCTTGACATCTTAGTTGAGCAAGTACATAATCATACCAGAAGTGCCAGAGGCAATAGCAGAAATGACAGACTTATCAGAGCATGCAGAGAATTGATACAGATATGTGAATAACATCCTTAGAATAAGAAAAGGAAAAGAACGGTACTCCAAGGTAAAGCGTTATTATTGCTAACGATTGAAGGAGACTGCCAATTCAATTCTTCTGCTTGATTGATGCCGCTAACTTTAGGAGACAAACTCACTCATGCAAACTACAGACTCTCTTAAAGGTCGTCAAATGCCTCGCCATCTAATTATCGACGTGCATAATAAATGGATTGACGACAACCACCCCCTCCCCAGCTCCCTAATAGAAAACTGATAAGAGTCTCGAAAAGAAACAACCCAAGTTGCAAACTCTAAGGCATGCCGGTACAGCTCACATTAACCAAAGGAGTTCATTTTTAAATTAATGAGAAATGGCCCATCTTTTAAGCAAGAATAGATGAGATGATCATCCCAACAAACAGGTACAATCAGCTGATAATGAAGTCCAACAAAAAAAAAGCAAATTACAAAGAGTACCATATCCAAAGTGGGTATGCATCAACGACATTCAGAATGCAATCACACCCAAGCAATTGACTTGGTTAACATAATGCAACAATTTACGCAACAAATAAATCGATATGAAGACGCTCTTTTAATCGCAGCAATTTAGGGAAACTTCCCTTTCATTCATTTTCAGCTGACAAGTTGATCAGCAATTCACAATACATGGATTAATTCCTCAGTCATTAATTACCATGCAGGGAAAAGGGGAAAGAACGGACAATACATTTTCGTCATTTGGATATAAACCTTCCCATGCATGCACCCAACACTGGTCCCTTCGTTCATATAACATCATGTATACCTGATGAATTTCAACATCACATACCTCCTCATGTAAAACTTGGATAAACACCTTTTGCTTTGACTTGCCAAAGACTTTGGTAGTGTTCAACCTATGAACAGTATAGGCTCCATGACTCCATGGGAACTTGATGCTGCCTTCCCTAAACTAGAAGCCTGGAACTATATGCAGAACAATTTGCATATGCAATCATCTTCTAAAACGATTTCCCCTGTTTCTTCTGCCAGAATTCCTCCCATCCCAAGCCGATGCCCAGAAAAATAGAGCCATCCAGAAAAGAACTGCAAAGAAAATCTGAATACTGTCCCAGATCCTGGACAACGTCATGCCAACACCTGTTTCAGGTATAAATTTAGATGTTACGGAGACACATTCAAAGGCACCAGTTAAATTTGAGGATACAAGATATAAGCCTTTCGCATAATTGTTACCACAAATAGTGCACAAACAAGATCTCATAAAAGTCGCCACTTTCGCTACTTGCCAAGATCGTTACTATTGCTAAAAATGTATTTTCATAATCGGCGAAGAAACTTCAATATGGAAAAATGGCTCTTAAGAGAAGCGGGAAACAGTTGCACAAGACGAAAATCAAACAGCAGCAACAGAGACAATTGCAGAGTGCAAATGACCTCTAGTGGTCTTCTAGATTCCGGAAAAGTCATCTCCATGCTAGGACAATTGCAAAATGCTTACAAGTACACTCAAAAGAAAGCATTATAACAGGAACAAATCTCTGCAGCAACTAAATGCGGTTCTTAAGGAAGATGAGTACAGAGAATAGGTTTATGTTCCGCTGGTTTGACCTAGATTGTGAGCACCGTCATTGTGGGCAACCTCTAATTAATGAGTTGCTTCCACCTTCCAATCCATTTAGTCGGGCAAATGATGAATTCTTCGCAATATGTATTGGTGTTGCTACTAGGAGGAAGTCACATGTTGAGGGGAGGGGCAGCTAAATTTTGAAATAGATCGTCAGTTTTCACGTTTTCCTTCCGAAATTCCCATTTAACAAACTTCCTGTTACCAGAAAGACATGGATGGCACCACTTTTCCTAAGGGAAAGATTGCAAATATTTTACGGCCACTTTCATTAACCACAGAAAGGTCTTGGGCTTGGCTATGAGATGATTAGGGCTGTCAAATAGGTCAGGTCGGGTCAGGTTCGTGTTCGGGTTGAAGTTAAACGAGTTGAAAGTCCCCCGACCTGAACCTGACCTGTTTAATAAACGGGTTGAAAAATCCAACCTGTAACCGTTTAACATTTAAACGGGTCAACCTGATTCTGACCTGTTTAACCCGTTTAAGTTAAACGGGTCAGAATCAGGTACCACTTACCTGTTTAACCCATTTAAGTTTTAAACTTTCAATGAACATGTGTTTGAGCCTGAGACTGCAATTTTGAAATAAAATCTTAAGAAATTCCCCCCCAAACAAAAAATATATATAATACATATATATGTGTATGTGTGTGTGTGTGTGTGTATATATATATTAAAAGGGTTAAACGGTAATTGGGTAATCAGGTTGACCTACTAACCCAACTAATTAAACGGGTTAGATAGGTATTTTTTCGTGTCGAAAATCTCGACCTGAACCTAATCCGTTTAATTAAACGGGTTAACCGTGTCAACCCGTTTAATTAAACGGGTTGAAAATCTTTACCCAAGCCCGCCTAATTTCGTGTTCGGTTCGGGTCGGTAATCGTGTCGGGTCAGCTTTTGACAGCTCTAGAGATGATGGCTACGGTACCTCAACGGCAAAGATTTTTTGCAAATAGGTTTAAGTACTTCACGTTGCTTGGATAGGTGTCCAACTCAAAAATGCCTGTGTCTTCTCATCCAGATTAATTAAAAAATGAAGGTGCTTAGGTGACCAGGGGAAAAATCCCGTCTGAATTCAACCCCTAATGGCATGCTGCAGAGTTATCGTAGAAGCAGATTATCGTAAACCCCAGAAGTTGAATTGATGAGCATGTGAATACTTGTTTATAACACTGAAAATAATAACTCGCCTTATTGTTAACTAATTTCCTCGTTGTCCCCATAAAGACAAGATAAATACTCATGACATCTGAGGGAGCCTAAATCAAGCAGGAAGATTAAGGCTCAGGATCTGCCATGTTTTGCCTTATAGCGAAAATTGGCTAATGCACCAAACGAAGCCCGTTAGAAGAACCCAGTAAAGAGGCTATGATTATGAGATGTTTCAAATTTGTAAGTAAATAGCCCATTTGGAGCAGTGAAAATAGCTCTTAAATAGAAGCCATTGACAGATGAAGCCCTAAACCCACAAGTATGCAACTCATGCAAGGTTCACTCTTTGTCATTGACTAGAAGTATCCATCTGTGTTATATGATAGTTTCATGTGTTCTTGGATCATGTACGCACCTATCAAACCTCCCCCTAGACCATGAATATTTTCTCCTTAATAGGCCACTCAACAAAGCACCAAACCCAACTAGAATTATTTGATCTTTTCAGGCCACAATCAAAAAGAGCAAAGAATATCAAAGAAATCTCATGATATATTATGTTCAGAAAAAAGAAAATGCAGAACCCAACTTAAAGGATGGGACTGATACTGCTTCCACCAATAACAAAGAGGCCCAAAGCAACCAAGAATTAACCCAAAAAAGGTTCATCTTCATTGATTGCCTCCTTAGGTTACATGACAGTCATTTATTCTCACAACTCCAACGCTGAAAGCTCAAACTCACATACAAACCGAACAAGAACATCTCATGCAAACAGTAATAATGTATAGATTAACAAGCAGCTTCACCGATTGTACACCAAACTGGGCTGTGATGCCAATGCCAATAACATCCTCCTACGAGCATTTCTCCCTCCTCCTCAACCCACCCCCAGCCCAACTAACGAACTATCCGACTAACACATCCGCAACCCGTCTTGACGAAGAGTGGAAAGCCATTAAGCACCTAACTCAACGCAAAGCTAAATTTCGGGACATTCTAGAATGACGAGAATTTCATAGCCCAAATTAGCACCCAATTATCGATTTTTCCAAACTAGCACCAATTAGTTAAACAAAGCAAGCATCAAAATCAACCCACCAAAATGAATAATCGTGAAACAGAGAAAACAATAAAATTATCATCCACTCCGAAAACAATAAAGAGACAAAATCGAAACTTTGATGAAGGGGTGTTCTCAGAATTCATACCAGTTGAACGAACAGGCTGGTTTCCGGAAGCCGGGTCGGGCCGCTCCGGCGGAGGCGGTTGCGGGCCAGCGCTCCCGGCCTGGCACCATCGAATCGAACGATTGCGATTGCCGGGTAACCCGGAGAATGAACGGCGGAGATGAATTGGGGAAAGGCGGCGGTGATGATTGAACGAAGAAGGGAGGGAGAGGGCGAAGATGAAATGGGAGGAAGGAGAGAGATTAGAGGTGCAGAAATGGAGAGAAGCCGGGGGGTTGTGGTGGTGGAGAGGGTCGTGTGCGATTGTTCGCGAGAGAGAAGAAGCAGAAGAAGAAGCAGCCATGTTTCTCTCACATACGCACCTCCTGGGACCGATGTGCTTCTCTGGTCGTCGGCACGTCCAGAAGAAGAAGAGGATGGGTTGGGCTTGGGCCAGGTGATGTGTTGCTCGGCCTTCTCTTCGGTTTTTTTTTTTTTTTTTTCTCCTTTTTAAAATTTTTTCGGGTGGTTGGGTTTTTTCGTTCTTTCTCCTTTTGTTAAGTTGAAGGTAGCGTCAGTAAAATTTGGCGTTCGCATTACTTTCAGATCGGATAAACTAGGCAATGTCTAAACTCAAATGACATATTAATGTTCGACATCAAGTTTTATTTATGTTGAACAAATAAAATAAGCCTAAATGCGAATTAGAATCGATTCCAGACAATATAAATACAAAAAAAATTTGTGTACATTTAAAATTCAAACTAAAAATTCATAACGGTATCCTATTTTTTTTCACGTTGGACAAATTCGAATATTTTCATGTTTTCTCGAGCCGCAACGGCCAACAATTACAAATTAAGTGCCAGAGGAGTTGATGTTATTAATTTGTATCATTTAGGGATAGAAGAACTGTTTTGTGATTATTGATTAGTTTATATTTCAAAAGTTAAAATGTCAAGTTGTTGACTAGTTTAATGAGCACAATTTTCTAATGCTACACTAAAATTCAAAATTTAAATAGGAAAATTTATAATAAAATAACTCTATTACATATCAGTCAATAGTAATCTAATTAAATGAAAAGGCAAAGATTAAGAAAATCGAAATTTAAGTAAACTACTGCATCAATCCTTTTTTTAATCCTCTATGTTCATAGAGGAAGACTCAAACACCCTCCCATTAACTTGAGTTTTTTTCTTTAATTTAATAAAAATTATACATTTTATCAATAGGTAGTCATATGGCACACATTATATTATCGACTTAGGTGTATGTACGTCCATCTATTTCACCATGTGACTTGTGTGACAGTCAGTATTTGTTAAATTAAAATCTTTGCATCCTTGGTCTTCTTTAGCGGCCCCTCATGCTATCTGTCCTCTTTGCCAAAGAATTACGGTTGCGTTCATGACAATCAAGGTTGGAGCAAATGAGGTTGGGAAGGAAAAGGCGAAAGATAGCATCAGTGGCAAATATGCAATTTGCAGCTTGTAGGACAAGAAGGATAGGAGAGAGAAAGGGAGGAGAAAGTAGGAGAGGGAGCCTTTGTCAAGGGTAGACTTTAAAGTGTAAGCAATCTGATACTTACAGAATGGATTGATAATTTCAAATGGTAATTAACTTTTTGCGAACAACATTTTATGTTTTTGTGAATATGATGTGAACTTTCTGTGAACAATAGAACTTTTGTTTTGTTTTTGATGCTAATAATCGATAACTTATTATCAGTGAGCTCAAACCGTGAACCTTACATACCAAAGGTCAATTCCTAACCAATGGCCTCTAAAAAATTGGCAAATGAAATTTTTAAAAGTTTCGTAATGTACAAAATTGTAGGTAAGTCACGTCTTACTTACCATGCACAGACTCACAGGTTGATAATTTCACTCAAACTCAAACCCATGTAGTGTTAGCGAACTCACTCGAAACCCTTCCTGCTCGCTAGTAAGCCTTGATAATTGCTTAACTTAGAGTTGAAGAGTTAAGTAAGCGCACATACACACACTCAAAGAGAACTTAGAGAGAAAGAGTTGGAAAGAATACTTTGTATTACACTTGAAATACTTTGACTGACTTTATGTACAAATGAACTCTCCTTGAAATATATATATACATGCACCTCCACAATGTACGGTGGAGATCTATTCGATCCTACAGTTATAATTGTACGTCTGGAGTATTCTATGCAAATATTTAGGACTCTACACAAGTATAAAATTGTGTGAAATCCTACAGTTATGATCGTATGTCTAAAATATTCTATGTAAATATTTACGATTCTATACAAGTATAGAATTATGTAAAATCCTCTATAACATACTCTCGAAAAACCTAAAGAAATCCAAAACATTCTAAAGTAGCAACCTGCAACACTAGGCAGCACAGATGTAAAGTGTTGCCAGAATTGTCTGCCTGTTAATTAAAATCAAATTTTGCCAATAGTCGTTTTTTGGAAATTTGATCGTCAGTCAATGAAAGTCAAACTATCTTCCCAAACTGTCGACTCCTTGCAAACTGTTCCAACCCCACTATCCATGCTCTGTTCCTCCATCACACCTTCCTTAAGGTTCTATTCTTAATTTCCTATTGAAATCATTCTCCAAAAACACTGTAAACTCAAGGGAAGAACTCTCTGGTAAGTACTCTGAAAACCCATTTTTTGCTTCTATTATTCACTCATTCATGAGACTAGAACAGACATGAATATTGCAGCCAGTGTTGTCAGTCATAGTAATCCTCACCTACAATTCTCTGAACAAATTATGATCTTTTCTTGATATTCTCCATCTAATTTCCATTCATATCAGAAGTTGAGAAATTGTACTGTGAAGCAACTACAACAAACAAATCAGCCAATTGAGGCCAACTGGTTATTTGCAAGTACAAAACCACACAGATCAAAACAAGTCACCCCATCAGAAAACACAATTATTTGACATTAACATAAGCTCATATTCCCACACACATTAACCTCAGTGAATCTGAATCTCCTTCACGTCCTTGCCCTGAGCCTCAGTCTTAGGAATGGTGATGTTAAGAACTCCATCCTTCAACTCAGCCTTGATCTCATCCACCTTAGCATCATCAGGAAGTGCAAGGCTGGCGTTGTAGAAGCCATAGCTCATCAGGTACTCATCCTCGTCCTCGTCTCCCTCCTCCACCTTCCTCTCTCCCCTGATCCTCAACACGCCGTCGTCCACTGTCACTTTCAGCTCCTCCTTGGTCAGCCCAGGCACCTCGTACCGCAGCTTGTAGCTGTCCTTGGTCTCCTTGAACCTGCCCATCAACTGGGTCGGAGCTGCTATCATCTGGGGGGGGATTATGTTCTCGAATACTCTGTTCATGTTCTCTGCTGCCTCTAGCAGGGAACCTAGGCCTGCTGTTGAGAAAATGTCTGCAATGTGCAAAGAAGAAACATCAGAATATTGTAAATAAAACATTGGCCTTACTTCGAGTCAAAGTAATCATATATCCGGGTACGGACACGACAATGGGCAGGGTCAGGCTGGGTTAGTGTTGGGCATATATGAAGCGGGTCAATGGGTACAAATACGGATCAGCCTTGTCAGGTATAGAACTCTATATGATTGAAGAACATACCAAAGGGGTCACGGGTCTCCCTCCTCCGCCAGAGGCTAGGGCGTCGGAGTCTCCTAGGAAGCAACGACCGCCACCTTCCGCCCCTACGTCCGCCTTGATCAGTCTCAACAGCCACCTCCTTACTCTCTGATCCTGATCCTGATGCTGATGCGAACCTCTGGATGAGACCATACCTCCATCCCTGCTCCTGCGCAGCACCGAATCCAACAGGCTTCTCATTCAAGTAAGGCCTCAGAAGGGCATTTCTGGAAAGAACAGCAGAGGGTTGGGAAGAAGCCCTTTGCTGCAAATTTTTCAGAGCCAACCTAGCCAGAGCCATGGAACCACCTCTCTGTTCTTCTGAACTGAGTTAGCGAGTGGGTCAGAGAAACGGTGTCGTTTTAAGTTGAGTGCTTGCTGGTATCTGGGGTTGTTGATGTGAATGTGACCAAGGAAGGAAGCATTATAAAGTGAATGGAGAAGAAAGAGGAGGAAGAATCGGAGAGGTTCTGGAGTGTGGGAGGGAGTTGGAGAACAGAGGTGATGACACGTTGGTTGCAGAACTAAGAAGAGCCTTCAGGTTGCTTCTTAAACGACTTTATGTGAGTAAAATTGATTAGCACTAATAAAAACATTTCATTTCTTTCCATCTCTTTTTTTTTTTTTTTTAGGGTTTAAAGTAGATTTTATGTAAAACTGTCCCACGTAAGTGGTACTATCAAACAGTAATTTTAGAATAGCTTATCAATTTTAATTATTACAAAGGTAACTGTTAATTTATTCATGGATGACTCTTACTGAAGATACTCTTACGAGAAGTATACTACTAAATTTGAAAATTACCATAAAGTGAATTATTAATCATTCCTTAAAAATACTCACAAAGGACAGAAACCGTCTGATCATCTACTTTATGTAAGAAGGCATCGCATAAGAATTTGTAGATGGGATAACTAGTAACCACTTGGTAAAGGCCAATGCTAGCTGAGCGGAGCACAAAACCACTGAGTGTGTGTGCGCATTTGTGCGTGTGAGTGCGTGTGTGAGGAGGGAGAGGAAACTTTTACGTTTGACTTAAAGTCTCAATTTCATGAGCACATCCTAATACGAAAAGGCATGAAATAAGATCGAGAGGCAAGAGCAAGGGAGATAAAAATCCTCGAATCTTTGGAATGCAAATAATCCAAATTTTAGGGTTCAGATGTTAATAATTCGACATTTAAAAATTGATCTCAATGCTCTAAACTTTAGACGTATTTATTTTTGATAATATATGAGAATTTTATAGTCTCTGTTAGACAATTTGAACTTCAAAATAAATATAGACAATTTAAATTACATACGTTTGTATTATGTTAAAGATAATTGCATTTAAAATTGCCAAAAAAATACAATCTCAAACAACTCTTATACCACCGAAAATACATGCCCTAAAGACCGAAGCGTTAAAACTATTTTCAAATGTCATATTATTAGTGTTCAAAACCTCCAAAATCTAAAATATTTGCATCCAAAAGCCCAAAACCGCTTTTACAAACTCACGCCCCTTTTAAGACAAGGAGGGGTAGATATAAAAATCACTTCTTTCTTTCTTTTCTCCCTCACCCTTGTTTTTGTTTCCTATAATTAGTTTCTTCCTTCTCGTCAATCAGACCCTCAGTAGTCAGTAGAACAATGAGGCTAAGATGAGTTTCCAACCCAAATGTGCCTTTGCAGCATTGCCAGGAAAAGAATCAATCCATATACAATATATATGGAGGATTGGCAAATACCCTCATAGTGCAACTTAAAACTGACGAAGGAATTGTCACTAGATGCGTAGATGCTACTCATAATCAGTACAGCCAAGGCAATAACCTCAAAATAGTCGACTTCTACACTACGTTGCATAGACAAATATACACGGTCTAGCAACAAACGCAGTCCAACAAAACCCCAATGCCCGAATTCCATCTTCTCCCCTCTCCAACGGCAATACCGTCCATATCAGAAAGTTTACTGTACCCTACCTTACCCCTGATGAGTAGAGTGGTCATTCATAAGGGACCAAAATCTTAGCATGTTGTAATAGTAAACACTCACGAAATTAGTCATCTTGCGATAAATTTTTAGAAATCCAGCATTGAGATGGAGTGGGCGTAGCAAGTTGTATAAAAATAAGCCCTGTAAAACACAGGAGAATTCAGAAAGATCAGAAAACATCACATTGATGTTACATTTAAATCTTCTCCCATGCATTGCTACCCTCCTTTCTTTTCTGTGGGATTACTGGCAGAAAGACGATTATCGCTCATGGGTCCTGATACAATCCTCGAATTTTTCTTCAATCGTACATCCCTTCCTGCTCCCAGATGTCCACAAGAAAATCTACCATTTCCTGGCAGCATCATCAGAATGAAGATAACCAACATTTTAGCTTCACAACATCAAATGGCAGCTGTTCAAGACACAAAGAATCTATGGAACGAAAACATACAGCAAGAGATACTGGCTGTGCAAATGGCTTGTTGCTCCCTAGTAAGCTTTCATAAGTGGCATTCCAACTGCAAGGCCAGAAGCACTAGACTTTGGTAAAACTGTGATTGTTGATAAGGGAAGTTTTCTTCACTTTTTTCCCCTTTGGCCCCGGGGGGGGGGGGGGGGGTTGAAAATAGAAGAGATACTTTCAACATAAAAAGGAAGCAGAAAAGGAACTAAACATAAATTAGCAATATTAACACACTCTATACAGCTACATTACCATATTCTTCATTCAACCCTATAGATCCCACCATCAGGTAATATATGACACTCAAACAGGCACGTTACACTTCAACAAAAGCTAAATCCTTCAAAGTTCCTTACTAATATACCCCACAAATCCTTGGACCGGAATCCGTGTCATATTATTCCACAATTCAATGTTCACAAGTTAAGAAGTAACCAACTGTTGTCCCCCCCCCCCCCTTTTGCAAAAGGATTACTCAAATAAAGCAACATCAAGTTCAGTTGGATCCTGAAATATGTGGAGCACCTACAAGCTGCACAACTTATCTAAGAAGAATCGACTAGCTTTCCTTCATCCAGCACCGCTTCACTCGGCATCAAGCCTAAAAGTTAAACTTGCAGATTTTGGATCCTGGAAGTCCTGCTAGTCTACACAGTAAGCATACTCTGGTCACCCTTCGATATACGCACAAGATGAGGTTCAAATAGACTGTCCCTCTGTCTCAGCATGACTACCTCACTTTTACTTTGGCTTGTTCTATTTGTCACTCATAGCCTCATCAATTGAGAATGTTGACCTCTTTGTCGTTCAGCGTGCCGTAGTTAGTAGTGGCACTTTTGTCACAAAAGATATTAGTTTTTAGAAAAAATCAATAAGGTCAGTCAATGTCGGATGGATGAAATATCAGCTCAATATTTATCTATATCCTTTTCTTCAAGATCAAACCTTAAAATGAGAATCATTTTGAATTCAGCAAATCTTGCCAATGCACATGTTCGAAACTTAAAAACAAACAACAATTGTAAAGCAAAACCAGCACACATCGTTTTCAGATTAGCAGGACTGCAACATATAATCACAGTCATAGATATATTAACATTGTCAGATATCAATCAAGACTCCACGAACCTCAATTTTGGATCCCGAATTTGCTGCCCTTTGCTAATTTGCTTTTTATTGCCTATCCAATGCTGCCTTGTCTGATTCCAGAGAAGAAGTCCTGCCATCAACAGTATTCAGTAATGTAAACATAAAGCACCAAGAATAGAAACATCTGATGATTGTCGTACAATTTATGAGCAAAGGGCACAAAATAAAGACCAGACACACTCCCTGAATGGTCCATAAGCAACAGCGCCTTTGTAGTAAATAGAGCAAGAGTACATAGATAATATGATCAACCATACAAATCTGGATTCTAAACTTCTAATCAACACCAACCTACAGAATGCAGAAGATGCCATTTAAAGCATGAAATACATAAAGACCTGAGTCAGTTATATCCACAAGCAAGATGCAGTAACTAAATATGGTCTCAATAGTTTGTACTTGCCATGATTTACAAATTCAGAAGGGGGGTTAGAGCCACTGGCACCAGCATGTGTATCTAGGGCTTGGATTGATGTACTAACTGATGACATGCTTCCTTGTACACTATTATCCATATCACATATGCTTGTGGTCCAAAAATCCACAGAAATACTGGATTTCCTTCCTGTTTGATGCTGACTTCCCACTTTTTTTGGCTTTTCGTCCAAGGATGCTACCGGTTTATGCTTAATAAAGCAAGAAGTGCAACCACTGCTCTGTTACAAATCATATGACTGCCGTTAGGAATCACATCAGCGAACATATTAATTCTTATAGATAACACACCCAAAGGTCATTCCTAAACTTTCACAGCAAAAGAGCATACTCAGACAGAAATATAGGCCAGAACAAGTGCTCAAACCCTGACACCCTGTGCTAATCAGCAATCAGGTATGAAAACCCTGTACTAAGTAGATCAACGTCAGCCAGCCATAGCAATCACAACATCTGCAATGGCAACAACACCACACCCAGTGTGGATCCCATTGAAGCAGTGACAACATCTAGACTTGAATGCCTTAAACAATAAAAATTTTAATCTTAGCAACAGACTCATGAGTTCTAGATATCACCACTAAGAATCACTATTGGACACTTTCTTTCAAACTGTCGCAAATCGGAGCACCATATCTCAATAACTTGTCCCCCAATTATTATGATTATTTTTGTTTTGTTGTGGAGAGCAAGAAGTTAACATGTAATCTAGAGTCTAATGACCAACATCTCGAGGGAAAGAGTGCCCTGCATTTGAACAACCCCCCCCCCTCTCTTTCCTGCACTATACCTAGCCCAAGGCAAGATTTGTGGGTCTTTGTTTCATACACTTTGCATAAACCCACTGAAAATAACTGAACATATGAAGTTATTATTCTAAAACTGGATTTAAGGGGCTCTTCAAAGGACAAACATTATGTACTCTAATCATTTGGAGGAAGTTGCCAAATATAAGATTTTACTTACTCTGAACAGTTTCAGGCTTTCAGCAAGTCCAGTTTTCAAATGTACATAGAACCTTTTAAGTTAGCATAAACCTATAAACAATGCCTAAGTTTTTCTTGAATCCCACTTTCAAACCATCTTCTTGATCAGCAAAAATTCCAACGAACTTTTGTGGTGGCAGTGAAGTCCCAGCAAGCCTGTCCAGGATCTGCCTCTGCAACAGAGCATCTACATGGCACTTGTAGCAAATGCAATGGACAAATTGATACCAGCTTATAAAACTTCTGTATCATAATGAAACCACTTGCTCCCTCTGAACTTTGAGTACATTACTCCCCAGGGTTTTAGACAAGTTGATACATTTATACCACCAGTTTCCATAAGAGACCACATTTTCTTTATCCTTCTTCAATTACAGTAGATTTTAACTCCAATATGAAATGGACATAGGTTTACAAAGATATCAGCTCATAAATCTCTATTTGACAACTTTTTCCTATCTTCTCAATTTTCCCTCATCAAATTTCATTTTCTTGCCCAAATAACACAGTTTCTGCTGTATAAGATCACAAATCCATAAGAATCAGCAACACTAAATCTTCTCAAATCTAGCATATGCATTCCATATATAGCAGCATCAGTACGGTATTGCAGATAGATAAATAGAAATCTTTGTCTCGATAAATAGAAATCTTTGTCTCAATTTTCCCAAGAATGAAAGATAATCTTTGCCAGCTATCATTTCAACCCTTCCTATACCTCTAGTTCATACCCCATTCTACTAAAAGGAAGTGGACATGAGTTTACGAAGTATCAGCTCACAAATCTTCATCTGAACTTGTTTCTACTCTTCCACATTTTCCCTCAATTAAATTCATTTTGTGCCCAAATGACATATTTCTGCTCCTTACCATCAAGGACCAAGAAAATAAGTGATATTGAATGCTCATGTCTAGCATATACATACCAGATCCAGCAGCCTAAGCAGTAAGCAGGATTTTAGCAGCTGGATAAATGGAAATTTTTATCTCAATTTCCCCAAGAATGAAAGCTCATCTTTGCAACCATCACTTCAACCATCTTGGTACCCTAGTTCACACCCTTTCTCTCACTTCAGTCAAGACACCCTCAATAAAAGAACACACAAAGGAAAAAGAAAAGAAAATGAAATACATAAGACTTTGCACACTTGGAAAAGAAGACAACATTTAACCTGCAGATAGCTATTGTGTGACCCATACATCCACCTTTCACGAATAGCAAGCAACACATGAGGTCTCCCCACACTATCTAAAAGGTCCAATATATCTAATCTCCTATAATGATCAGCAGGGTTTTTTTTACCAACAAAGCTTGGACAACTCTACTGCATTAAGATAATTGTTGCAACAGCTATGATATTTAAACAATGTGAAAACTTCACTGTGACCTGCTGCCTTTCACATCTGCAAAGCTTGGAATCAAAACCTTCTTTACTCCAACCACATGTTTCCCATGTTGAGTTCTCGCTTCCACATAATAGCAACCTCCTTTTATCCAATCACACAACCAAATATTAGTCAAGGACTTCTCAATAAAGACAGCTAGTGTAGCGGGCAACCATCTATCAGCCTCTGTAATCTTGCACTTGCCAGAGATTTTCATACTTACAGAAATGATTGGACATGATCAGTAATGAAGCATATGTGATGCCTCTTCCCAGTTTAAACTTACAACTAGCAATCATAGGAAAACCATGAGTTGCCCATCAGATATGTCGTCTGCTCAATTCACAGCCTCCACACTGACTTGGTCAAGGTAACATCTCTCAGATGTATTCACTCCTCATGATACAATGAATTCATCGATACAGTCCCCCACAATCAATGAATGGGACCTCCAAAATAGAAAGAATGCGACATGGTCATGCAACAAAAACATTGGTAACAAATAAACATATTCTTTGTCATCTGACTTGGTTTCTCTTTTGACATGGTTTCTCTTTTATCCTTTCTATAATGAATGCCAGAATGAGTCTATGTTAGACACTTTCAAAATGCACACTGCACAGACCACAATTTTAACAAAAACACCATACCAAAGCACTGAGACAGCTGCTTGTCAAAAGATGCACATACCACATCCTCGGAGGCTTGGTATATTGTAAGAAAATCTTTTAAAAAATGACGTATCGACAGACAAGGCTGTGCCGACTGCAGACATTTGAACATCATATAACAGTTATAGAATCCTGTTCTGCATGACATGAAGTCATGAACAACGGCAGAAGTTTTCAAGTCAAGTCACTGCATTCAGATATGCAAATGAGATTCTGGTCTTGCAGTCAGTTATACAGTTCTGTTTTAGATAGCATCACAAGGGCAAATGTGCTCGGGAGTGCCTTTTGCGCCCTTGGTATATTCCCTTCCACCTCAACCAGAATTGCAGCTCCAATAAAATGACACATAAAGTCATAAGGAACTGAGCTATTGAGCTTGCAAGCAGAGTGTTTTCGATCAATTATTGTTAGATGTCTATCTATCAAGCTCCTGAAACATGATTACGCAAGATGACACTCAGATCAAAGTGGTCTAAAATAACTTCAAACTGCACCTAAGAAGATCCAAACGCAAACAAGAATATCTAATTGCAATATGAATGAGCCACTCTACGTTATATGGTAACCCTCCTAAAATTATATTCGACTGTCAGAACAAACAAACAGCACAAACTTACAAGGTTCATATTGCAACAAGAATTTACGAATTACATTTTGTATATTAAAACCCCTTTTTTGGGGGGGGGGGGGGGGGCGCCTTAAAAATCATGAAAAAAATTGAAAAGAAGAGAACAACACATCCTCAGCTTAGGAGGAAGCAAAATTAAGATGGTTTGAGCCAGAAAAAGAATAACTTACCCCATTCAAACAAAATGCAGTGAGCGGAGAATAAATTTGATGGGGAAGATTCAAACTTGCAACAATTTCGATTCCAGGAAGGCCCAGATCACAAAGCCCTGAAATTTAAGAAACCCCATCTCACAATACCAATCAAAATCAAAACTTTATCAATCAATTTACAAATTAATACACCAAATTGACCTGGGCAGATTGGAGACTCTGAGATCAGTGACAAAGACCTCCCTGAATCGAGATGCAGAGAATAGATAGGTGAAATGGGGAAAGTCAGGTACCCTTTCTTCTTCTCCTCCTCTGGAAAAATGTAACGGATACAAAAGAGAGAGAGAGAGACAGAGACAGAGAAGAGAGAGAACCTGGGAAAAGAAGCAACAAAAATTGTGAAATTGTTGTCACCCAAACCAATTAATCTTGTGAAATGTTAACAGAGTTGGTGGGGGGATGGGGTAGGAGAGAAGGAATGCAAGATCAGCCATTTTTTACAGGGCCTGCATACTCTAAAGATTGTCATCCTGTCAAAGTCACTTGTGCAACGGAAAAAAAAAAAAAAAAAAAACCTGACATAATTCAGCCTAACTTTTTTTTTGGGGGGGGGGGGGGGATGGGTTCACTGCCGGGTTTGGACCCAGTTACCGATATACATTGCAAGTAACATTTGCGACAGAAGGCAATGTTGAAAACTGGTAGTTACTAGTTTTTTTTTTTTTTTGGATGAAAATGCCTTGAGGGCGTCTTATTGATGTTTATCAAGATAGCAACACATATTGTCATGGGCCAAGTTCATGATAGACTCGGGCCCATCCTCCAGCCAATTCGTGCAGTTGAACCATAGGGTTGGAGGTGAGTTAGGGAATGGGCAACCCGGTTCCCTGCTCTCAATATATGAGTCCACGAAACAAAGACGAACTTTTGGGCAAAAGAGAGAATGTCTTCTATGATCATCCCTAGAGAGCTTCTTGGCTTTTGATGTTTCTTGATGTTCTGAATTAAGGACAGACAATCGCCCTCAACAATAATCCTTCGGAATCCAACTTCCCAAGCGGTCGTGATGGCAAAAAAGCAAGCCTTCGCTTCTTCAAGTTCAGGAGAGGAGAAGCTTGGTCCTTGCTTAACTCCCGCACCCACGAAGTCACCTTCATGATCTCTGATAGCTAGTCCCTAACTGTTGGGAAATTATTGACCCCATCTTTATGTAATATAAGGTTTTGATGATAACAAATACAAATGGAATATACACTTGAGTGTGTTGTTCGAACAGGTTCCAAGTACTGTTTGGAAAACTTTGAAATTGCTTGATTAACCATGGTCGAGAATAGGTCTTAAGAACAGTTCCTTAGAACAGCTGAATGGCAAAGAACTCAAAGCGCATCAGAGACATGAAGAACTCCAGGAACAGCTCAGGAAACAGTTCTGAGTAAACACCACAGCAGTGAAGTAACAAGTCAAGATCCTATAGATGTTGTCCGGTTGATTCAACAAGAGTCTTGGTCTATCATAGGTTTTATTTTCTTAGATTCTTGTTAATATGCCACTTGGAAGAACTCGATTTAACATTTACTTTGAATGATTTTCAAGAACACTGTCTCAGATCAGTTCTGAGATCAGGGTTTAGACTATTTTCAAGCCAAAATGATTTTTCACAGTTTTTCCAAATCTTGGGCTGACGTTTTTGAAATTATTTGAGATAAATTTTCTGTTATCATTAAACCCAGGATAAGTTAATCTTTGGCTTTGAAAATATATTGTGGAGATTTTGAGTCTAGCTTTTAGGGGAAATCTTTTACAAAATAAATCAAACTCTTATTTTTGGAATATGAATGAGAAGATAAGAAATTTTAGGATTTGGCTACTGAAAATTTTAAGTCACTTCCCATAATCTTTTTAGGGAAAAAAAAAGATCTTATACTTATGGCTCAAGCACACAAAGATCTTGTTGCCCTCTACTATTTAAGGAGCTTCTCCACCTCCACATAAAATAGGACTTCACACGGTTTTGCACACAGTTTTCATAAATATTTTTGAGAAAGTTCTTACACGGTTTTTCTAGGGATTTAACTTGCAAATCATATTTTCAGAAAAACCATTAAAGTGTGTGTGAAAATTGAGTCATCTTCCTTGGCATACTAGGAGCAAAATTATACCTTACATTCGCTTAGGTAGAAGTACAAAAGTGAGGTGTATTTTTATTCTCTTCTTTCATCAAAGTGAGAGTTGAGTGTGTCCAAGCCTAGGGAGACTTTGGACGCTTGTAATTTGTCTTGGGAAGACACTTACGTGAGTGTGTCCAAGTCAGGGAAACTCAGACGTAGTGTGTAACTAGTCTAAGAGTAGACAGTTACGTGTGTTGCAATTGCAACAGAGAAGGTTACCTTTGTAACGTGTTTAGCCCGTTTAGTGGAAGTGTGTGAAAAATCCTACTGGAGTAGGTCGTAGTTTTCACCTCGGTTGGGCTCGAGGTGTTTCCACGTAAAAATCTTGTGTTCTCACTTTCCACTTATTTCCGCTGTTTTACACCTTTTGTGCACGTTACAAACAGTCCGTCCAAACAAGTTCCAAGCTTGTTCCCAGAAACTGTGAAAATTTGCCAACACAGTTCACCCCCCTCTTGTGTTTGTGTACTCTCAAATCTAACAAGTGGTATCAGAGTAGGTTCTCATCTAAAAGATTAACATCTTGAAAGATCTTAAACATGAGTACACCACATGGCATGCTTGAGGGGCAATCCATAACTCGACCACCATACTTTAATGGTCAACATTATAGTTGGTGGAAGAACTGAATGAAAAACTACATTCAAGTTGAGGACTACGAGTTATGGATGCTTATCAAGAGTGGACCACTCATTCCCACAAAAGTGATCGAAGATGGAAGCAAAGTTCACAAAGAGCTTGAAGAGTTCAATTCCGAAAATTTCAAGATGATGGAAAAGAATGCAAAGGCCAAAAAACTCTTATATTTTGGTTTTGGTCCTGATGAGTATACTCGCATTTCCGAATGCGAATCAGCCAAAGAAATCTGGGATGCCTTGCAAGTAGCTCACGAAGGTACAAACCAGGTAAAACAATTGAGAATTGAGCTTCTTATGAGAAAATATGAACTGTTTGAGATGGGTGATAAAGAAACGATGATGGAGATGTACACCCGTTTCACCCATGTCACTAATGAGCTAAAATCATTAGGAAAGTCCTTCACCACCGAGGAGTTGGTGAGGAAAATCCTACGATTTTTGCCACAGTCATGGGAGGCCAAAGTCACGGCCATCCAAGAAGCCAAGGATATGAATAAAATCACCTTGGACGAGCTTATTGGTAATCTCCAAACTTATGAGCTTAGAAGAAGCTCTCAACTGAATGAGGAGACCAAGAAAGACCGAGGCCTTGCCCTAAAGGCTTTAGAAGAGGATGGTTCGGACTTTGATGAAGAAGAACTGGCCATGATCACCCGAAGATTCAAGAAGTTCTTCAAAAAGGTCAAAGAGAACAACAAAAAGAAGAACCTCAGCAAGCCCAGAAACAATGACCGGGAACAGTTCACTGGATGTTTCAAATGTGGTAAACATGATCACATTGTGAAAAACTGCCCCTTACTGAAAGAGGAACAAGAGCCCGAACAGTCCAGGAAACAGGGTAGAAAACAGGTTGGAAACAGTTCAGCCAGGCGGTTCTCAAGGGCAATGCTCGTGGCTTGGGGAGATTCTACCGAGGACGAGGAAGGAACTGAAGAAGATGAAGCTGCTGTAGCTCTTATGGCCAGAAGTGATTTTGACTCAGACAATGAGCCTATAGACAGCCTAGCCCAGCTTAAGGATAAGGTACGTGGTCTAAATAAAGCAAAACTTCAAGAGTTATTATTTACCTTGATGGATGAGTGTGATACTATTAATTCTGAAAATTGCATGTTAAAGGATACATGTTATGAGCTAAAAAGGGATATTAGAGAATTAGAGCACGAAAACAAAATTCTTAAAAATGCAAAAATTGAAACTGATATGAAGAATATTGTTTTGCATGAAGACCTCAATAAATCCAAAGAGACCTTAAGCATGAAAGAAGAAGCCTTTGTTTCTGACCTTACTAAGCTTGAAAATGAGTCTCTTGAACTGAAACAGAAGGTTGAATCCCTACTTGTTGAGAACAGTAAATTGCTTGAAAAGATAAAACAAGTAGAATCAGACCTTGCTGCAAACAAGCGCTGGAACAGGTTCTCACAGGCACTGAATTGGCTGAACACTCACTGTAACCAGGGCAAAAGAGGATTAGGCTTTGTGACTAAGCGCACTGATTACCCTGTTAATAGAAAATATGTAGGATTACCAGAAAATATTATGTGTTTTCATTGTGGTAAAACAGGGCATTATCAGTACACTTGTCCTATAAGAAGGTATGCCATGGAAAAGAACTTGATTAATGTAAAACAAATATGGGTTAGAAAAGATGAGATTTGCACTTCAAAAAGAATGGGACCCAAGTGGATCTGGGTTCCCAAAACTAACCCCTAATTTATTTTGCAGGCTAAAGTGAGGGGGAACAACCGAGCAAACAACTCAGCAAATAACCAATTGTGGTATGTGGATAGCGGTTGTTCACGGCATATGACTGGTGAAAAATCAAACTTCCTCTCACTTACAGCCTCTGATGGAGGGAGTGTGGCATTTGAAAATGGCAAATTAGGGACAATTGTCGGTATAGGTAAGATAGGTGAGTCACTCCCCCATTCAATTGACAATGTATATCTGGTGGATGCTTTACAACATAACCTACTCAGTGTGTCCCAACTGTGTGATGAAGACAACCTAGTAGTGTTTTCTTCAAAACAATGCTTGGTTGTCAATATCAACACAGGAGATATTGTGTTGAGGGGGAAGCGACACAAAAATGTGTATAAAGTAAGTATTCTCTCACTTCCCCAAAATAATTTGACTTGTTTAAGTGCTTTAAATAATGATGTCATGCTTTGACACAAGAGACTAGGCCATGCGAGTCTCTCACTCTTGAATAAACTTATCACTAAAGACCTAGTAGTCGGCCTACCTTCCATCAAATTTAATGATGACAAGGTATGTGACGCTTGTGCTAGGGGTAAACAAGTCAAAACTTATTTTAAAAGGAAAAACTGTGTTAGCACTACCCGACCTCTTGAGATGCTACATGTAGATTTGTGTGGTCCTATGAGGATCACAAGTCGAGGTGGAAAGAGGTATTGCTTGTGATAGTGGATGATTACTCTCGTTTCACATGGACCTTGTTTTTGGCTTCTAAAGATGAAACATTTGAACAATTTCTTGCGTTTCTTAAAAAGGTTGAAAAGAGAGTAGGACACTCATTGGTTTGCCTAAGGTCTGATCATGGTACAGAATTTGAAAATTCAAGCTTTATTGACTATTGTAATGAGCATGGTGTGGATCATAACTTTTCAGCCCTAAGAACACCCCAGCAGAACGGGGTGGTAGAGCGAAAAAAATCGTACTCTAGAAGACATGACTAGAACAATGCTTGTTGCTAGTGGTCTTTCTAGAAATTTTTGGGCCGAAGCCTTGAACACATCATGCTACATTATAAATAGATGCATGATCAGACCCATTCTAAACAAAACTCCTTATGAGCTTCTCAAAGGTAGAAAACCCAATCTTATGCATTTGAGAGTATTCGGTTGTAAATATTTTGTGCATAATAATGGGAAGGATGTCTTAGGAAAATTTGATCTAAGGAATGATGAGGCGATATTTCTTAGCTACTCCTCACATAGTAAAGCATACAAAGTGTTTAATAAATGAACTTTGTGTGTTGAGGAGAGTGTGCATGTGCTATTTGATGAAACTAACTCTCTTGTTGAGGATGGTGCACAGGATGCAGAGTTTGAACTGGGACTTGCTAGAAAAGACTCATTGCTTACACATGAGAAAGGTAAGAGTTCCGAGGATGGAATAGGACAGGGAGCTGTTTCCTTGGAAGGAGGGCAAGGTTCGAATCAGACCGGGGGAAGCACTGCTGAACCCAGTTTGAAACAAAACCAGCCCAATTCTTTCAGAACTGGCTCAGAAACAGGCTCCAGAACAGGCTCGGAAACAGTTCCAGAGCCTGTTCCACCGAGTATTCCAGGAAGAGTAGAAAGCGTATCGGTGGACTCTCTTACTCCACGACCATGGAAGCACCAAAGTTCGCACCCCCTTGATCAAATCTTGTCCGACATAAATACAGGAGTGCAAACAAAATCCAAGCTTAAAAATTTCTGTGCTTTTTATGCTTTTCTCTCTAATATTGAGCCTAAAAATGTTAATGAAGCTCTTGCAGATTCAGATTGGGTTACAGCAATGCAAGAGGAGCTTCATCAGTTTGAAAGAAACAAGGTGTGGCATCTTGTACCTCAGCTAGAAGACAGATCAATCATTGGCATCAAGTGGGTGTTCCGAAACAAGTTTGATGAGTTCGGAACAATCACCAGAAACAAGGCCCGGCTGGTGGTTCAAGGGTACAACCAAGAAGAGGGCATTGATTATGAAGAAACCTTTACACCTGTTGCAAGGATTGAGGCCATTCAAATCTTGATAGCTTTTGCAGCCCACATGGAGATCAAATTATATCAGATGGATGTCAAAAGTACATTCCTTAATGGATACCTTAAAGAGGAGGTGTATGTGATGCAACCCCCTGGTTTTGAAAGTAAAGAATTTCCCGACCAAGTTTTTAAACTTGATAAAGCGCTTTATGGTCTAAAACATGCTCCTAGAGCTTGGTATAAACGTTTGTCAAACTTTTTATTAGAAAATGATTTTAGAAGAGGCAAGGTTGATAATACCCTGTTTCTAAAATCTAAGGGGAAACATTTGTTGATTGCCCAAGTATATGTCGATGACATTATATTTGGTGCAACACACAATGATTTATGTGAAGAGTTTTCAAAAATGATGAGGAGTGAGTTTGAAATGAGCATGATGGGTGAGCTTAATTTTTTCTTAGGCTTGCAAATCAAGCAAACTTCAAACGGCACCATGATCCATCAACAAAAATATGTCAAGGAATTACTTAAGCGGTTTGGAATGGAATCAGCCAAGCCCATTGATACTCCCATCTCTCCTTCAACTAGATTGGTAATGGATGATGGGAGTCCCTCAGTTGAGAAGAAATTCTATAGGGGCATGATAGGGTCGCTTCTTTACCTAACTGCTAGTAGACCTGATATTGTTTTCAGTATGGGTTTGTGTGCCCGTTTTCAGTCTAAGCCTAAAGAATCACATTTAAAGGCTGTTAAACAGATTCTTAGATGTCTAAAATATACACCTGATTTGGCTTTATGGTATCCTAGAGGATGCAACTTTGACCTTGTTGGATATGCTGATGCTGATTATGCAGGTTTCTTGGTTGATAGAAAAAGCACCTCAGGTATGGCTCACTTCCTTGGACCCTGTTTGGTATCTTGGGCAACCAGGAAACAACACTCAATTGCCATGTCCACAGCAGAAGCTGAATATGTTACAGCTGCTTCTTGTTGTGCTCAACTATTGTGGATAAGGCAACAACTCAAAGATTTTTGTGTTGACACAGGATGCATTCCCATATTTTGTGATAATACAAGTGCAATTAATATTTCTAAAAACCCTTGTCAATATAAAAGGACTAAATATATTGACATTCGTCATCACTTTTTGAGAGACAATGTTGAAAAAGGTTTGGTTTCAATGAATTTTTATGCCAGTAATAAACAAATTGCTGATATTGTTACCAAGGCACTAAGTAGAGAACAGTTTGAGAAGAACATATTGGAACTGGGTCTAATTAAAATGACTTGAGAATGCTTAATTAACCTCCAATGCTTGTCTAGTTAAAGGACTTTTCAGGTCAAGCTTGTTAAATTATTGATTGCAGTCAAACTTGGTGCTATATTTAGCACATGTGTGGAATACAGCTTGTTGACACTCGTTGAGGTCTGATGATATTGCCCTTATTGTTCCATGTTACCAAACAACTGACTGCAGGAACAAGCACCAAGAACAGGTATGACCACTGTTTGTCACTCTGTGCGAATCAGGTAGTTAATTCAGTTGTTGATTTTTTGAAATATGCGTGACTGGGAGACTTAATGCTCCTCTTTTCGGTTGAAAGCCAGTACCTCCTTAACCTCCTTGCCTACTCACGTCGCTTACCAAAACCCTCTCAATTTCGCTCTTTCTTTCTCTCTCAAATCCTAAACCCTAATCTCTCAAAAAACTTGAGCTTCTCTTCACCATCAATGGCGAACTCCGACAGCAGCTGTTGAGTTAAAAATACCGCAAGTGCACGGTGCCGGCTGTAGCCAGCAAAGACAAGTACGGGTCGTATCCACGAGAAACTTGGTTTCAACCACCGAATCAACCTTTAACACTCAATCTAGGCTAAAGTCTAGTGAAGTGGGTTTACCTAATTCTAATTCTGTTAAATCTAGATCAGTAATGGCGAGGATCTTGGATTGAGGTTCACCACACTATGATGTCCATTGGAATATAAATTAGGTCATGTGAATCTGCCCGCAAGACAACTGAAATGGAATGATTACCAGTTAAAAGCATCTACGCCTTCTCTAAAAGGTCATTAGACTGATCAGGCTGTTCTAGTTATCTATTTTCATGAAACTAGAGTCGCAAGACCACAAGATTGTGTAATCCTAATTTCCAATTGAAACCCTGACTATTTTCATGTTAAGAGATTCAATCGCTCACAAAGCCACTCTAAGTAAAGGACCTAACTTTCGTTAATCTCCTAAACCTTAATTACGAACATGAATTTAACCCTCTCAGGTAATTCACCGAACACCTGACATGCTAAATGAGAGTTCAATTATAATATGGGCGTAAATTCACAAAAACCTAGGATAATAATCCTAATCATATCATAGGGGCTACACCCAATCCAAGATTAAGAAATTTAGCCACTAAACATCATTCTAATCACAATCTCAATCAAAAACACAAACATGCCAAAAAGTATGAAACTTGAATTAAAACGTAAAAGAAAAGGTAGAAGAGTATACTCTGTATGATCTGCAGTGACAATCTACTAAAAGCGTAAAACCAAATTCGATCTTAGGCCTTGAATTCAATAACAACGAAAGATGAAACCTAGGAGTCCTAAAATCGCCTATTTTCGAGAGAGGGAAAAAAATAGCAGAAAAAAACTCTCCAATTACAACGCCGAAACACGATAAAACAACAGGGACTAAAGTGGCACGGTCGTGCCACATGGCACGGGGACACCGTGCCACTCCTCTGGTTCACCTTTTCTTCTTTCCGTGGGTGGCACGCTCATGCCGCCTGGCATGGGGCCACCGTGCTACCTACTTTTAGCTCAATATTGCCCTTTTTGCTCCCATTCGACATGGCATTGGCTTGTTTTCCTCATTTATTCAAATCAAACTCCTGTAAACACAAAAACACAACTTTTAGGTATATTTGAGGTAAAGCATGAGTAATCGACCCCTAAACTCTCGAAATTATACCAGAAACCGCCGAGATGAGAGGTAAAAATCATGCCTAAAAGTGTGTAAAACAGAGGTTTATCAGCAGCTCCTTCACCACTGAGAAACGCACCACCACCATATCTCAAGCTCTAATCTCGAAGCGCCCACGCATGGCGTCGCCGCCAACACCTACTTCTCTACCCCTGTCCGCGGCGGCCGCGACTGCACAAATCAGAGGTACGGGGTTTAATTCTCTACCCCCTTTGCCCATTTACTCTACAATCTTTGGCTTTTTGAAGTGTTTTGCGAACGATGGGCATGGAATTGGACGATGTTCCACCGGTATTTGGATGGGACTTGGTGTTGTTTGACCCCAGTGTGAAACCGACTGGGTCTAAAGATGTCTTTGAAACCAATGAGGGTCTGGCTGAGTCTGATGATATTCCTGAAGTGGACACGGCACGAACAGAGTCTGAACCTGTTTCTAAACTAGGGAAAGCCCGAACAGGGTCTGCCCCTGTCTTCTTTGACATAATGGATGACCCCATCATAAATTTGGATCGAGTGAAAGACCTTGAGGAGACTAACAGTGATAGGTTTGAGTCAACCATAGAGGTCCTCCAACCTCAGCCCTTCCAGAAAACTAAACCGGCTAAATGGGGGCCTAGACGTCGGTTTAAAACCACCACTTCAAAACCTGTTCCTACACTTGTTTATAGACCTCGAACCCACAGTTCTGGTTCACTCTCTGGCTCTTCCCAGCCAAAACAAGTACCTGAACCTACTATTACAAAAACCTCTGCCAAACTCACTAAAGAATCTACCCAGTCTCCATCAGCCAAAACCCAAAGCACCCAAACCAAAAGGAAAGCCGTTTCAGAACAAGTGCCAGAACAGGTGCTTGAAGAATCATAACATGAGGAAATTGCTTCCAAACAGATGCCTGGCCCTGGTTCATCGATGAAGCCTTCCTCCAAAAGAGTCTCATCAAAGAGAAAGGCTGCTTCTAATCAGGAGGTGCCCATAAAAGCCAAGCCTGATGAACCACAATCCAAGAAAGCCAAAACTACCATGCCCACAGTAGACCGAGTAGCTCATTTTCTCCAAAAGAGTGTGGTACGGGGCAAAATTGTTAAAGTTGCTTATTTTCAGGAACAGGGCCTGGAGATATTCCTGGATAAGCTTACAGCCCAAGGTTGGCTAGACCTCTTTGCAAACACCCAGAGAGGGTGTTCAGTACCTGATTTAGCTGAATTCTAAGCCAACTGTAATGTCACCAATGAAGTGGTGACAAATATGGTCGATAGGAAGGGGATACGGTTCAATGCTAAGGAATTGGGAGAAATTCTAGGAGTTCCTGCTGAGGGCTTTGGGGTGTATGTAGGGAAAAACAAGACAGTACTCGGAATTGAAAGATTGCCCCAATTGACTCAAAGGTTGAGTCAACAACCAGGGTTGAAAACACCCAGGTCAGTCAAGAAAGGGGAGATGACACCTTGTCACCGGTTGCTCTTCTGATTTATCATCAAAAACATCATCCCCCAGGGCCAAGGGCGTAATCTTGCAGATGCAATGGATCAATGCCTTACCGATCTGCTGGACCGGGGAGAGCAGATAAACCTACCAGCCATCATGATCAGTCATATCTCCCGTATTGCAAACACGGCTAGAGAACATGACCTGGGGTATGGATTTCTTCTGACTTCAGTCTTTGAGCACTTTGGGGTTTCTTTGCAGAAGAAGGTAGGGGTCCAAGTGACAGATGAGATAGGAAGCAGCACCCTAATCAGTTGTGGATTCACGCTTGCAAAGGGTGAGACTGCTGGTTCCAAACAGGGGCCTCAAACACCCTTCACCCCTGTTCCTGGTCTTTCCTCTAGTGAGCCTTCTGTTGATGCCTTGCTTCTGGACCAAAACCGGTTGAAGACCGAGCTCACTGAGGTTAAAGTTGTACTTGCCGAGGAGAAGACCCTCAATGCCAAGCGCCATGAGGATCTGATGTCAATTCTCTCCATCCTCACAGCCAAACTCTCTTCTCCTCCACCCTAAATCAGCTCAACCCCCTGATCCTTCCCTGTTCTGCCTTTCTTTATTTTCCATCCTGTTCTCAACAACTGTTTCTAGCTATCTGGTTGTGCTTTGTGCCTGACAATGGTTTTTGCTAATCTTGGTTGAATCTACTATAATGTGTGTCATGCTTGTCTTCTTGTTGTTATTTGTTTATGCGTGACTCGGATGGCCAATATCATTACCGTACCATATACTTGAGTGTAACGCAGGTTGTTTTTCCTCCATTACCCAAGAGGTGGTGACTACAAACATCCTGGTTCTCTTGTTTGACCTGACCACCCTTTTTCGATGATGTCAAAAGGGGGAAGATGGGCATGACCATGATCGTTTTAGTTTGACCTAACTTCAGTTGACTTCTCGAAACACAAAGGGGGAAGATGGGCATGACCATGATTGTTTTAGCTTGACTGAAACTTGCTTTTGTCTTTTATGTCAATATGGTCATTTGGTTTATCATCATCAAAAAGGGGAAAATTATTGGGAAATTATTGACCCCATCCTTATGTAATGTAAGGTTTTGATGATAACAAAAACAAATGGAATATACACTTGAGTGTGTTGTTCGAACAGGTTCTAAGTACTGTTTGGAAAACTTTGAAATTGCTTGATTAACCATGGTTGAGAATAGGTCTTAAGAACAGTTTCTCAAAACAACTGAATGGCAAAGAACTCAAAGCGCATCAGAGACATGAAGAACTCCAGGAACAGCTCAGGAAACAGTTCTGAGTAAACACTATAGCAGTGAAGTAACAAGTCAAGATCCTATATAGATGCTGTCCGGTTGATTCAACAAGAGTCTTAGTCTATCATAGGTTTTATTTTCTTAGATTCTTGTTAATATGCCACATGGAAGAACTCGATTTAACATTTACTTTGAATGATTTTTAAGAACACTGTCTCAGATCAGTTCTGAGATCAGGGTTCAGACTGTTTTCAAACCAAAATGATTTTTCACAGTTTTTTCCAAATCTTGGGCTGACGTTTTTGAAATTATTTGAGATAAATTTTCTGTTATCATTAAACCCATAATAAGTTAATCTTTGGCTTTAAAAATATATTGTGGAGATTTTGAGTCTAGCTTTTAGGGGAAATTTTTTACAAAATAAATCAAACTCTTATTTTTGGAATATGAATGAGAAGATAAGAAATTTTAGGATTTGGCTACTGAAAATTTTAAGTCACTTCCCATAATCTTTTTAGGAAAAAAAAAAGATCTTATACTTATGGCTCAAGCACACAAAGATCTTGTTACCCTCTACTATTTAAGGAGCTTCTCCACCTCCACATAAAATAGAACTTCACACAGTTTTGCATACGGTTTTCATAAATATTTTTGAGAAAGTTCTTACAAGGTTTTTCTAGGGATTTAACTTGCAAATCATATTTTCAGAAAAACCATCAAAGTGTGTGTGAAAATTGAGTCATCTTCCTTGGCATACTAGGAGCAAAATTGTACCTTACATTCGCTTAGCTAGAAGCACAAAAGTGAGATGTATTTTTATTCTCTTCTTTTATCAAAGTGAGAGTTGAGTGTGTCCAAGCCTAAGGAGGCTTTGGACGCGTTTAATTTGTCTTGGGAAGACAATTACGTGAGTGTATCCAAGTCAGGGAGACTCGGACGTAGTGTGTAACTAGTCTAAGGGTAGACAGTTACGTGTGTTGCAATTGTAACAGAGAAGGTTACCTTTGTAACGTGTTTAGCCCGTTTAGTGGAAGTGTGTGAAAAATCCTACTGGGTAGATCGTGGTTTTCGCCTCGGTTGGGCTCGAGTTGTTTCCACGTAAAAATCTTGTGTTCTCACTTTTCCACTTATTTCCGCCGTTTTACACCTTTTGCGCACGTTACAAACAGTCCGTCCAAACAAGTTCCAAGCTTTTTCTCAGAAACTGCGAAAATTTGCCAACACAATTCACCCCCCTCTTGTGTTTGTGTACTCTCAAATCTAACACTAACCGTAGCCCCAATCGCCTAGGCATGCGACATTGAAGTTCACTTTCCATATGCCTACAGACGGCGGTTCCCAAAGAGATTTATTGGGGGGGGCGTGGTGATGTTGAGGATGTGAGGTTGGTGAAGTCTTGGACAAGAGACCGGGTGGAAGAGATGGAGAGACTCGGGGCTTACGAGGCTTACCAAAGATGATGTCGTTCCGAACGTTCCAACACTACCAGGCCAAGGCAAGAAACATACTGGAGTCTTCGTTGCTGAGGTTTTGTAGGGCATTGTGGAGTATGCAGTCGGTACATTCCGTGTCCAAGTCCCACAAGGAGTTGTCAATACCACTTGCTTCCCAAATGGCCACGGCTGGTGGGCACTTAAAGATACAATGGGTGGAGGATTCAACATCTGCGCTACAGATGGAGTAGCCAATATTGATCGCCTCAATTCTTTTACCCAGTTACTAGTTAATGAGTGCACCAAAGTAGGAGGGATGGGAATATTTTCCGAATTAAAAAAATTTCATTGAAATTCGTGTCATTTAGTATCCGAATAGATGATAAAAATATTTTTTAAGTAGGTGTGGATATAAATATGATTAGAAAATAAATATAGGTATGGGTTTAGATTCTTAAAATCTGAACTCGATTGTGTGCCCGATTTATTAGTATAATGCGACAAAAATATGGTCAAATTCAAAAATAAATGCAATGAATAAAACTCTAATTGTATAATATTTATTTATGTAGAAATGAAAAATTATTTTTTTTAACAATTGTAACTTTTGTCAGCTTAATTGGACATTAATTTTATCAGCATTACTTGAAGCTACTAATCAAACATAGCATGTTTGTAAATATAAGCTAAATAAGGGTGACACTTTGCATACTATATATGTACCTGAATAAAACATGTAAACTTGAAAAAGTCGACGGGTATGGGCATGGATATAGCCCTATAAAACCCCATCGATATGAGTATGGATATAGGTATGAATATGAGTATAGGTGAGGGTATGGCTCAACCCGCCCCACACCTATCCCTAAAAAGTAGCCATAAAATCATTTTCTCAATAATTTTGGATTTTTAGATGTCAATAATTTAAATTATTAGAAATTTGGATGTTAATAATTTAACTTGAAAAATGGTTTTGAACCGTTTGATTTTTCAAGTATTTATTTTTAATAGTATAAGAGTGATTTAAATAGTATTTTTTAGGTAAATTAGATGATATTGCGCTTAAAATAACACAAGCATATGAAAATTAAGTTGTATACATTCATTTGTAAGTTTAAATTGCCTAGATAATATAATTTAAAATTACCCCTATATTATTGAAAATAAATACATTAAAAGCTCATACTGTTTAACATTATTTTTCAAGGTCAGATTATTGACATATAAATCCCAATATTTCAAATTATTGACTTCCAGAAAGCATACTAATTTCGATTAAGGTTTTTTTTTTTTTTAACATAGTAGTTTCCATCAAAAAGAAACATATAGATCAAATCATTTTACTAACAAATGTACTCAAACTTCATACTGCCCAATGCTAACATGTTTATTCATTCAAGATCTTCTTTAGCAGTCAGACAGTAGCTGGTTCCATTGATTTGTCTATTTGTGTTAATTGTTTCTGGAAAATCCTTTGACTGTTTTTTTTTTTTTTTTTTCAATGTGAGACATGAAACTAATTTTAAAGAAGGGTAATTATCAAAAGCTATTAGTACCTTTTCACAAATAATGACTTCTAGGAGTAAAAAACTGTTATAAAAAGACTAATTAAACCGACACTATAAGACATTGGCGGATCCACATTGTCCTTAGGGGTGTCCATGGACACCCCTAAGTTCAAAAAAAAAAAAATTCTATTTTAAAATAGGTTAATTTAGTAATGATTTTGATTTATGGACACCCCTAAAAAAAAAAATAAAATAGTGTGTATTAATAATGATATTAATTTATGGACATCCATATCCTAAATGTCTGGATCCGCCACTGCTATAAGAGGTATGTTCCTCTCAATTTATTATAAGTACTTGTCATCAATATATAGAATTCGACAGTATCAATCAGTACCCATGACCACTAACCAACATGTAGTCATATTTTGGACTTTTGGGGGCTTATCATAAGTACTTATAATCAGTGTTCAACAACTTTCAGTACAATCTAACATTCTTTAGCACAATTCAACAGTAAGCACTAATAAGTGATAATGATAAGTACTAATAAGTAATAATAATAAGCACGAATAAGTAATAATACAAACGTATCTCAACACGATTCAACATTAAGCACTAATAAGTAATAATGATAACCCCAAAATAACATGTCTTTCCAAGTTATAATTTCCTAATGTCCAACATTTATAAGTATTTATCAACATTTGTTTGTAGTATTCATCAATATCGATCAGCACTGATTATCACTCATCAACACTAATCAACAACGAGCATAAGTTATTTATTATAAGTTGAAAAGAACCAACCTTAATTTACTTGACTCAATCAAATGCAACCAACTTTTAAAAAGTCATTGTTAATGGAAAAGTCAAAAAACACATACTGAATTCTACACTTCTAGGTAGATCCATTACACTCTAAACAAGAAACTACCGATGCACCAATTATGTCTCAATTTCTTTAGTTCTATTTTATTTTTGTATGGCTCAAATCAAACCGTTATCTGTAGTTTTGCTCTAAATTGACTAATCATAAGACATAGGATGTGTTTAGCAACAGCTTCTAGGTTAGCATTTAACATTTTAACTAAATTAAGATATTAATCGGTTAATTTTTTCTATTTGATAAACTAGTGTTTCAAGTAATATTTAGTATTTAAAATAGCATTTTTTAAAAAGGCAATAATATGGGTTTTGGCCTTCCAACGTAATATTTTATTGGGCAAAAAATACCCATGTTGGAAAATTTAACTTTGAAAATTATTCATATTCTTTTATCTTAATTTATATTAATTAGTTAATCTAACAACTAAATATACATATCGCATTTTCTTCAATCACTCCTCCGCATAGCTATCTGCTAACAAATAATTTAGAACAGTTATCTAATACCTAAAAACTCTCCATTATTTAGACAATTATCCGTTACATAAGCAATTAATTTTACCAAATGTGGCCATAGATGTATTCTAAACACTAAAATTGCCAACAAAATTTTCGTGATGAATAGATAACACGTGTTAACTTCAACTCAAATTTGGATTTTATCGTGCAATGTCCTGTTTTTTTAATCATTAGGGAGTCAAACTTTGCATTGATCTCTCTCATCATATGAGAGCATATGAACATAATAAATTTCTAGCTTAGATTTAGAATATTTTAACATAGAATTGACGTATTTATTCTATTAATTAATAGTGTCAAAATTTGAGCAAATTTAATATGGATGATTAAAGTCCTTTTTAGAGGGTAACCTAATTGATCAATCAACTCAGAGGGCTTGGCATCCTAAGGTTTAATATGGATGATTAAAGTCCTTTTTAGAGGGTAATCCTAATTGATCAATCAACTCTGAGGGCCCGGCATCCTAAGGTTACAGAGCGTTTCTCTAAACTTCTTGAATCTTTTTTTTTTTTTTTTGGATCCAATAAAAGGGAAGGAGGGAGTTTATATTAGCGTGTCGTTAAGACAGAGATACATGTCATCCGTGGCCCGAGAGAGAAGGTTCTCAGGCACATCGGATTCCCATAATCTATCCTCCAAACAAAGGGGTTGCCAGTGAGTAAGATCGTGTGCAACCCTATTGCCCCCTTACTTGACAAAAGACCAAGAATAGAAGTCAAAATGATCTAGAAAAGAGATCATGTCTTTAACAAGGTAGCCTAAGAAGTCATCAGTGACCGATTTGGTTTTGAGCAATTGAATGAGATGGAGACAGCCGCCTTCGATGATGATATTGCGGATACCATGCATGGTCATAGGTACATTGAAGTCCGTAGAAGCATGCTCTCGCTTCCTCTATGCTTGCTACGGCTCGCCCGTGTCAAAGCTTGGTTTCGGCAAGGAGGATGTTGCTGTCATAGTCCCGAAGAATGAAACCTAGGGCTGTCAAATAGGTCAGGTCGGGTCGGGTTCGTGTTCAGATTGAACTTAAACGGGTTGAAGACCCCCGACCTGAACCTGACCTGTTTAATAAACGGGTTGAACAATCCAACTTGAAACCTGACTAATTATTAAACGGGTCAACTTGATTCTGACCCAATTACCCGTTTAACTTAAGCGGGTCAGAATCAGGTATCCATTTACCTGTTTATCCATTTAACCTAATTAATTTCTAAGCAACCTGCACAACTTCATGGGTATGTTCGACACCCATTTAACTTAGGGTTTTTTGGTTCCTCAAAAATCAAAATGAAAAAATCCAGTTTCACTTCCCTTCCAAATAAACAGGTTAAACGGGTTAAGCGGGTTAAACGAGTTAAACAGGTTAACCTATTAACCCATTTAATTAAACGGGTTAAATAGGTATTTTTTCGTATCGAAAATTTCAACCTGAACCTAACCCGTTTAAATAAACGGGTTAGCCGTGTCGACCCATTTAATTCAACGGGTTGAAAATCTTTACCCAAACCCGCCTAATTTCGTGTTCGGTTCAGGTCGGTAATCGTGTGGGGTCAGCTTTTGACAGCCCTAATGAAACCCCATCCTGAGAAAGATTCACTGAAAATGGCACTGTCAAAATTCAGCTTTACATACCCAGGGGGCGGCGGAGTCCAGGTAAAGGGGTGAGCCACATCGTGTGGGAGGGAGCTTGTCTCATGGTGAAGACGGTAGCTGCGAACGAAGTCCAGAGCACGCCTACCAAGTGTTGCCACGTTCGAATTAGGGATGCTAAAAATGAACCGGTTACGAGCATTCCAACAATCCCACATAACTGCAAGGAAGTCACCAAATACATCCTCGTCAAGGGTGCAACTAGCATTGGTGATGCAGTCGGCTAGGGTGCGGAATCTGGGAGTCCATAAATTGTCATCAATACCACTACCTTTCCAAACATCAAGAACCAAAGGGCACTCCAAGACTTCATGTGTAAGTGTATCCTCGGCATGGCCACGAACACTGCAGGACATGGTAAAGTCGGGGACCCTCATTGAGATGTTGTGAGACGTTGGAAGGGATCCAACACACATTCATCACCCAAACAGTTTGATATGCGGGGAACGTTGCACTTCCAGAGAGTCCGCCAGAGCTTGGGGTCACGGGGTTGAGGGAGAGTTACCACCGGTGATTCTGTCACTTATAATCATGCGATAGGCTGAGGGCAGCGGGCCGTGAATAAGCCTTACTTATTATAGTGCCAGACAAGCTTATCCCGGGGCCAAGACATACATAGTGGTATGCTAAAAATAACCTCAACATCACAGGGCAAAAAGATGCTCTTATTCAATGATTCACGCCAGCATCCATTACTGAAGTCGATGAGGTCGCTAACCTTGTAATCCGCAAAGGAAGAGTGGCGAGGAGAGACAGGCTTGAAAGAGATGGGTCTTGGCAACCACCTATCATCCCAGATGTTCAAATTTTGTCCATTTCCCACGAGCCAACATGATCCGCGAAGGACTATATCTCGAACGCCATGGAGACAACGCCAAGTAAAGCTAGGCCGAGCACCCAGCGAAGCTAAGAAAATATCCTAGTCGTAGTAATATTTGGCTTTTACTAGCCGAGCCACAAGCGAGTCTTCGTTTTTAATAAGTCTCCACACTTGCTTGAATCTTTCTTTGTAAGTACAAAATTGATGGTAGTCATTATAAAATAAAATAAAAAGGCAATATGATGTAGTTTTCACTTTGTTTATCTTCTGTGAATACAAATTTTAACAAATTTTGTACCTTTTTTTCCTCTGGTGTTGAAAACAAAAAATAGAATATGAAAATTTTATAGTTTTCAAGGACAAATTAGTATGCTTTCTTCCGTGCGATGCGCATAATAATTTTTGAGTTCGTTTTTGTCTATAGTAAATATACATATAAAGTAATAGATAATCTAGTATTTCATCTAATGTACATAAAACTTTTAAGTTTTCGTTTTAAATTAGTAGTTTTTCAAACATAAAGTACAGTTGTTACTTGTTCACTATAAAAATGGTGCTCATCTCCAACGGAAAAAGCAACAGCATGGGTACCGATTGAAGATGTCATATTTTCCGACGGAAACACCGTTGGATTCCGACGGAAATTCAAATTTTCGACAGAATTTCCGACGGAAAACGTTTCCGACGGATTTCCGTTGGATTCTATCAGAATTTCCTAGCCCTTTTTTCAAAAATTTTGGATCTCGGTTTAAATTGTTCCGTGAGAGCGAGGAAGATGTTCGGGGGTTCATTTCAACCGCGAAGAGAGAGAAAGCGAGAGAGAGGGAGCAAGGAAGAGAGAGAAAAAGGGAGATTTTCATGGTTTCCGGTGGCCGGTGACCGGAAAAAATTATTGTCGTCGCTCATAATTTAACGGTAAGTCATTTGTTTTGAGTTAATTTGCTCTTCAAAATTGAAATATTTAAGTTAATTAGTTTTTTATTGTGGTTGATTTGGTATGAATGGGTTAAAGAGTGCCGTCGCCGCCGCCGCCGCCAGTGTCGCCGCCGCCGTCCCCAGTAGTCCGCTTTGTTTTTCGGGTGTTTAAAAGTTAGTGGAATTATTGTATTTTAAAATTATATATATTAATTTGGTATGTGTTGTTAAATTTTGTGAAATTTAATTTTGAAGCATATTTGTATAGTTTATTTAATTTATTTTTTCCGTAAAATATGGTTGTGAATTATGTTAATTTTTTATTTAATTTGTGAAGTATATTTATTTGAATAACTGAAATAAAATATATTAAGTATGTATATTTATAATAATTATATAATTATTATAAAATATTGAAATATGTTAAATATGTATAATGTATTTTGTTTTAGCGAATAATTTAAATTTGCTAAGTATGTTTATTTTTTCTTTGATCTGTTTTGTATATTAATTTTTTGTAAGTATGTGAAGTGTATGTTTTTTTGAGGTATGTTTGCTTTTTTGTATGATTTGTTTGATATGTTAAGAATTTTTATTTTATTTTTGTAGTTTTGAGGTATATTAAGTATATATTAATTTAAGCTTGCTAAGTATTTTAATAATATTTTGTTATTTTTGTTTGGCATTGTTTATTTGGATGAAGTGCGAAATAAATAGTTTAATTTGTGTTTGATGCTTAATTAGGTTTATTTTGACAAATAATATAGTTATGTTAAATTTATTTTTTTAGCATATATGTTTAATTACATTGTTGTATTTTAGATTTTGTGAAAATTTATTTAAGAAATCCGGGAATATAAAATGTGAACTAAATATGAATATAAGTTTTTTTATTTGTGTCATTAGTGAATATAAAATTTATACTAAATAATTTAATCTTTAATTTAATTTATAATGTACGTGGATTTGGATAAATGAAATAGTTGTAAGTAGGTAAGCATGTATAATATATGTTTTGTTTTGGTAAATGGTTTAAGTATGTTAAGTATGTTTATTTTTTGTTCGATTTGTTGTGTATATTAATTTTTGGTAAGTATATGAAGAATATTCTTTTTTGAGGTATGATTAATTTTTTGCATGATTTGTTTGATTTGTTAAGTATTTTAATTTTATTTTGTGGTTAATAGTATTTGGTTTTTTTGGGATTTATTTATTTGGATGAAGTGTGACATAAATTTGTGTAATTTGTGCTTGATGCTTAATTAGGTTTATTATGATAAATAAAATAGTTCTATTAAATTTATTTTTTTGTAATACATATATATATGTTTAATTACATTGTTGTATGTGTAAAATATATATATATATATATATATATATATATATATATGTATATATATTATATATGTTTAATTATACTGTTGTTAAATTTATTTTTTTTGTAATATATATAAATTTATTAGTGTCATTAGTGAATATAAAATTTATAGTAAATAATTTCATCTTTAATTTAATTTGTAATGTATGTTGATTTTGATAAATGAAATAGTTGTAAGTAGGTAAGCATGTATAATTTGTTTTGTTTTGGTAAATGATTTGAGTGTGTTAAGCATATTTATTTTTTGTTCGATTTGTTGTGTGTATTAATTTTTGGTAAGTACGTGAAGTATATTCTTTTTTTAGGTATGGTTAAATTAATTTCTAAAAGATATTTATTGAAATTAATTGTAGTATATATAACAATTAAGGTAATCAGATTAGCAACATTATTCATATGTTATAATTATCACCTTAGTATGTAATACTTTTATTTTTAACAACTTTCAAGCGGAGCACCACAAGAAATGGGAGGAGTACACTCAAGCTGCAATTGTGGATGTCATAAATAATTTTTAATTCAGTGCATTTAATTTTCAGATATGAAACTTCATATTTGGTAACCATAATATGTCTGAAAATTCATATTTGGTAACCATAATATATGTTGTTTGTGTGTTTGTGGTGGTTGTTTGTTTGTGTGTTTGTGGTGGTTGTTTTATATTTAAGTAATATACAAATTTTTTTTTTGGAGCCAAATTTTTTGTTTTGGAGGGAGTTTTATATTTAAGTAATACCCAATTTATTTTTTTTTGGACGGAAGAGGAGATTTTCGACGGAAATTTCCGTTTCGTCGGAAATCTCCTCCTCCCTCCAAAATTCTGCAGACCTGAAAACAGACCGATGGAATTTCTGACGGGTTATTCCATCGGAAAAGCCTGTAATCTGCTGCGAGCTAATTCCCGACGGGCATCCTGCGTCTGTCCGTCATAATTTCCATCAGAGTTTAAATTTTCCGTCGGCATTTTCAAATTTTTCCGTCGGAGATTCTTATGTATTAAAATACATTATGATTAACTTAGGGAATATGTACACACATGTTATACATTAATGAATTTGATGTATAGGTCATTGTATATTGTTAGACTTTATAGTTTTATAATAAGACATGACATAAAGTTATTATATCTCACAATAAGAATAAGAATTTGTGTTAAAGGAAATAAAATTTTACCATCCAAAGAGTATTAATATTGGCTTGGACTCTTGCATTCTAATAAATTATCTTCCAATAATTTTTTTATGTTTAAATTATGTAATAGTGATATGTGTCAAAAGATTATGAGATTTTGTGTTGTTTTCCTATACCCAAATGATACATGAAAAACTAGGAGTTTTTCTAATTGTAATAACAATAGGTTAAAAATATAGTAAATTATATTCATAATTCATGTAAATTGTGAAAAATTATTTTTGAGCCTATGGAGGGAAAACGTACTGTATTTTTTTATAAAGTTAAGTAGAAAACCTCAATTCTAGAATTATTTGGGAATGAAAAAAAAAAAAAAAGAAAATCAATGTATAACCAAGCCATTTGCAGCACATGGAGAAGTTTTCTTGGACCGCACTAACATTGGGCCTTAGGTGTAAATGAGATGGACAGCTACGTTGCAAGCCCATCGACCAACGATGAAGATACTGTTTTTCTTTTCTTTTTTCTCTCTTTTTTTTTGGGTAAAAAGGGTAATGTAACTATATTAATATACCCAAAAAGGATACCAAAATTGGCATTTACTAAGGGTCTGTTCTATTTCGCGTTTTAAATAGATAGGTAGATATAAGGAGATGTAAGGAGCTGTAACAAGCTGCAAGGAGTTGTAGGGAGATGTAAGGATATGTAAGGAGCTGCAAGGATTGATGTAAGGAGTTGTTGAATTGTTGAAGAGTTGTATAGTATAATTTGTTTTACAATGAACATTTTGGATGAAAAATAATAATATTAAAATAATATACTTATTAAAAATAAACAATTAATTTAGTTAATTACACAATAATAAAATATATTATTTCCCATAAATTAGGTGAATAAAATTTCATCCAAGATTTTTTATATGAACATTAGTTTGATCAAATAAGCAAAGTATAACCAAAAAAAAAAAAACTTTTTAACAAAATTGAATACAACTCTTCAAATAAATTCCTATTTTAAGTAAATAATTTTAAATATAAATAAATGTATGGTCATCTATAATAATATATATTTCATGTCGAAACTCAAATATAATTTACGTCGTTATATTATGTTTTTATGTTTATGTAAATGTTGTATTCATAAGATATTTATAAATTTTGTATATTGGTAGTATCATTAAAAAAAATATACATATTTCTGTAACTAAAATAAATGAATGTTATAGAAAATCTATGAGATGTAAGAAAATGTATGAAGATGTAAAGATATGTAAGGAGCTGTAAGGAAATATAAAGAAATGTAAGGAGCTGTAAGAAAATGTAAGCTCTTAGCTAAATCCTAAAAAACGCGAAATAGAACAGGGCCTAAGTTACTAGCAGAACTACACCTACGAACATTGATACCCTTTTTAGGTACTTGTCTTGAAAATCAGTTTGTTGTCATCTAAGTTGGATATTCGATCTTCCACTTGCCACATAGACTTTTGTAAGTAGTGCTTTGAATTTGAACTATTATGTTGATCTAGTGCGATGCATAGGAAAAATTCTTAGTTTTTACTGTTATAATAACTAAATATATGAATTACAATAAATGATGTAGTAATGCTTCGTAAAATTAGAGGTTTTTAAATTTGAAAAATTCAGTTACTTTTTCAGTTAATCAAAGTATACGAATTACCATATGTGCATTTTTTAAAAATAAATATTATATGTGCATGCAGAATAATCTAACTTATGGAGAAAATAATCTTAGACGAGGAGAACAAAGTAATTTTGTCCGTTTTATTTGTAATTTGTCCATATAATATTATACTTAATCCATTACTCGATTCAAATTCACACAGTAACACAGTTAATCTATGAAGTCACATAAAAAAACCAGCAAACTACATTCACAATCATAGCCAGCCAAAAAAGCAAGTTAAATCAAAACCCTCAAAACCTTGCTTTATTCAGTCAATCCACAAAAACGCAAATCCAGATGTCCATCAAGCAAAACGATACCATGTCCATCAAGCAAATCCACCCATATTAATCATACAATTTAGATCACTAGTAATTTAGGCTGTGATCGATAACATTATTTTGGATAATGTTTAGTGTTTTGACCAAGTCAATACACTAATCAGTTAATTTTTAGTGTTCAGTAAACTAGTATTTTGATTGACATTTCAAGTAGTGTTTAGCGTTTTAAACAGGTTTTTAAAAAGCTAATAGTATTAACGTTTGACATTTAAAAGTAGCGTTTCATATTTTTTAGCCAAAAAATATCCTTTAAAAATTTTATCTTTGGAAATTATTTATATTCTTTTATGTCAATTGATATTAATCAGCTAACATAATCGCTAAATTTACTGAACACATTAGTTTCAATCGCTCATCTAAATAGCTATCCGCTAACAGCTACATTAGAAACGCTATCCGCTATCTAAACAGTTATCCGCGACCTAAACCGCTGTCCCCTACCTAAACAACTAATTTTATCGAACATAGCCTTAGTCTGTGTATGTGTGTGTGTATATATACATACATACATATACACACACTTGTTTGTATGTATATATAGGTGTCAAATCACTAGTATATTTGGGATAATATTTTTTATTTTTCAAATTATGTATGTACCCTAGAAAGATGCACAGATTAGTTTAAGTAAATTTGAATCCAAACTATTGGCAACAATTCTTAAAGACATTACCCCACGGTATCAATTAATTGATACTATTGGAGTAATCTTATAAGATTATTTGGCAGATTATTACATACTCTTAAAAATATATACTCCCATTATGACACACACACACACACACATATATATATATATATATATATTTGTATATATATTTTTCATATGTGCAACATATATATTTATATCTGTATTTTTTTATATAAGTGAATATTAATATATATTTCAGTCACATTCCTAAAGTACATACTCTCGATTGTGAGGTCTTGAGATTCTTTCATTGGGTAAAATTTAAAGCCACTGACATGAATTGGGTACATTGAACCGAAAACGTAGTATTCAACTTTTCTTCATCTATGTATTTTTAGTCCTTTGTAGAAGCCTCCAAAATTTGCATGAAGCAAATGAAGGACACATGTAATTTGTGTCTCTTAAAAGACAGAGAAAGAAGAAAAACAAAGATCAGTCATTGTTACTGTTGTATTGCCCATAATTTACATACCATCATCCTACTGTACAAAATCCAAACTACTCAAAGTTGCTGTCTACGCTATAAACCTCAAAAAACAGGGGAAGAAAAGGAAGGCGAAAAAAAAGAAAGGAAAAGAAAATCAAAATCTCTAACAATTAGCTCAGTATGAGTACTCAAGTCGATTAACACGATCCCTCAAAATCCCATGATACAGAGCTGCTCGATTTGCAGGCATTCGACGAAATTCTGGGATTTCTTCGTACCCAAAGCTTTGCTCTTGTCGATTTTTCTGCCCAATTTCACCACTGATTTCTCTCTTTTCATCCTTGACATTGTCAGCAAATCTAACCCTTTTCTTCTTGTTCCTTTCTCTCCTCTTGCCATCTGCCAAAATTTGCATAAATTCACTCAAGTTAGCCCTTTTTTTTGTTTTTCTTTGTTCAAAAACAGAGGAAGGAAGAAAAACAGGGGAAAACAGAGATACCCATTAAATTACACACCAGAATACAAACAAGAACGTAAAGGGTAAGAAGAATTATGTTCTGACGATTGAGAATCTGAGTCTGAGTCGTGATGTGTAGGTGGGAAATTCCAGTGACGGCAAAGAGAGAGAAGAAGAACAGCTCCAGAAACGGCCATGGCGGTGGTTAAGATCACACTCTGTGAGCTTATAACAGAGCTCATAGTTTTAGAGAGAGAAACAGAGGAGTGGCAGTGGTTGTTTGAGAGGAAAGCAGCAGATACCAGAACAGGGGGGTTGGGAATTTATAGTGGTGGGGGTTTATTTGGAGGAATAGAAAATAGAATTGGGAGTGATTTCATTTCAGTCACTTGTTAATCACAATACTTGCTCCATCCAAATGGGTGTCTTTAATTTATTTGTCCTCATCAGGAAATATTTTCTTTTTATACTTTGGATCCTCTATAATTGAAAGAAGGCTTAAAAAGTTATACATTCATAATCTCCCAATTAAAAAAATTTTAAATAAAACTTATGATCTAGTAAATATTTCATTTGAGTGGAAATTTTCATCTACAATTATTTTACTACTAAAGCATTATACTTTACCATTAGGTATAAAAAATATTTATCATAAAATTTCTTGATCATTGAATGGAGGATTGTAAGATTATAAGTCATTTTCAATTGCATAAGTAGTTAATTAAGACATTTTGAATAACTTTGCTGAATGTTATCTAATCAATTAACTAAAATGTCATTTAGTGATTTTAATTTAGATTGAAATTTGGCCTATGTTACTTTAATAAATGCCTTAGATTTTGATATCTATATTATTGAAAGATAAACAAATGATAACTTTTAAAAAATACACCATTTTACAACATAAATTAAATATACAATCACACTTAAATAAGTATATCCAAAAACAATTATTGAAAGCAAATTATAATGAATGGTTGCCCCATAATAACTTAACTTATCCTTATGTAACAACATCCCTCTAATTAACAATAATTAATGTAAATTCATAAGATTCAATAATTACAAACAAAAACAAAGACCAAAGGCAGAGGAGTAGAAGTGACTATTTTATAATATATTTATAGTGTATGTTCTTTTTGACTTTTTATAAGTATTTATCATCAGCATTTATCAACTTTCAGTACAGTTTGGTATCATTCAACACAATTCAACACTAATAAGT